>BSBK01000748.1:0-460633 GCA_027943335.1 Chamaecyparis obtusa | reverse complement strand
GATTTTACACTCCATGAGATACCAATATGCCTATGACTGATATTAAGGATGGGTTAGTTCCAAATGTGAGAAATCTATAGGCCAACTGAACCAACTATAGGGACAAGACTGCCCTCTTCACTTCTGGCTCTGCAAAAACCAAGGCTGGTACACCTGATCCAACAGATATAACTCTTTTTCTTATCTAATGCTGGATCTTACAATAGATAACAGTGAGAAAATACTAAGTAACAACCTATTACTCATTGACTCTCCATCACTGGAAGAACAACATATAAAGTAAATAAAAGTAAAATAACATGTATTGATTAAATGTTTTCAGGATTACAAGATTTCAATCATTCCATACAAAGAGAAGGATGGGAAAAATATAGGCCAGTGCCCTATCCATTGGGCAAAATTATCAAAAGATAGAATGAATACAACAATGTTTGGGAGATAACTGGTCTTGAATCATAAATACAAAATACTCCAAGTCTTTACTACTTACAGGAAAAATCCCTAAATAAATTTAAGTAAACATGCATCCAACTCAAAGCAATTTTTAATCTAATCCTGGATCAGAACTCAGAGCATAAACACATACATAAAACCTCAAGAGACTTAAAAATTTATTGAATAAACTCACATGAGAGATAAAGACTTGAGATCTATATTAAGTATAACTTTAAATGATGCAAACATCATATTCTGAACCAAAAGCTTGTAGAATAGCAGGAACCTGTACTTCTTTTCTATTTCTTTGATAAAATGATACAAGATTTTACAATCCCTGACTGTGGGTTAGGGTTTTCAGAGTTTCTATCTTTTTAACTCCTAGACTCTCAATACCTAGAATGATCCTGAAAAATCCTTTATATACAAGGAAATGCAACAAGCTACCGATCATTCTAGGGTTACAAAATTTTGACCTAAAACCTTTACAACAACCTCCAAAGATTTACAATAAATACATTGATGGAGCAGATGAGATATTTTATAGAAGAGTCATCCTGCTTTATGCCTTCAATATTGTCCTTGGCTTCTTTCAGTAGATCTGATTTTCACCCTTCATTGTCGATCTGTAATAAATGTTTTCATATATCTTACCAACCTTTATATGAGTCAAAAATAACTCTCTTTATTCGCTCTAGGAGGCTGGTGGAGTATTGACCTTTTGAACATGGCATATGTACTTATACCTCCACCTATCATACACCTCCTCACCTGGGAACTGAAAATTGGCAAACTCAATCTTCTTACTTGATAATTGTTCCCATTTCATTTTCAATCTGAGTAACCTTATGCTGAAAATTTTCAAACATTGATTTGGCATTTATTAATAACTTGATAACGCTGCTAATAGAAAAGGTGTTATTTAGGACACTAGTCACTCTTTCTGACAAAAGGGCATCCATCTCTTCTCTCCATTGATATGCTTCTTTAAATTTTCCCTTATCTGTAAAAATGGTGTGGCACCAGCTCTCAAAGTTTGAAAGCATCAATTCAGCCTTCAACATGCTTGATTTTCTGATGAAATTATCCAAAATGATGCCATATTGTACCATTTTCTTTACAACCTGATGTACTAGCTTAATCAGTGGATCAGGGTCTTCTTGTCCTTTTGATAGCATATGAAATAACTTCACATTAGGAGACCTTTCAATCCATTTCTTCAAAATCGGTGACATTTCAGTTTTCTCCTTATTCAAAATTTCAAATAATGAATATAATTTACTGGCATGACTGTGGAAAATGGAAGGCTTCAAATCAATGGCAAACTACATAATTGCATCTGTTATCTTTTCCTCATACTTTTTGTTTGCTAAAGCTATGGCCTTTATGCTCTCATCTTTTTCTCTCTCAAGTTGCACTCTTATCTCCCTCAACTTATTTGTTTCTTGTGTCAGTCTTTGCTTCTCCCAACTAACCCTTGCATCCACATTTGGCTCTAGATAAGGGGATGGTGGTAGCTCAATTATTGGGCTTGAAGATGAAGCCACTGTAGGATTATCAAAAATCACCAACTGAGGAGACCTATGATCTAAGGGCCCTGACAACTATGCAATTAGTTTGTCCTTTTGAATTAGCTCAACCTTGAGCTCATTGTAAGATTTAAGGACCATTTCAAATTTGAGCCTAAGCTCTTCTTTCTCTCTACCATCCTTCTCTGCTACCTTAACATTAAATTTAGCAGTTTCCAAGATCAAACTTGATGCCTCTACACCAGAAGTTTCTCCCACTCTTTGCACTAATAAACTGCCTGTATACCCTATAGAGAGAGCCTCTTTTCTTCCTCTATCTTCTTCCCTCTTTAAGGACCACATTACCAAGGTTGCATGATCATCAGAAAAGATAGTTTCCCTAGCAGCTTGTGTGGCCTGCTCTATTACAGCAAGAGTTTTTACCTTACTCTTTCTGATCTGATCATTTAGACAATTGCATCAGCAATGTCCCACTCTGGCAAAATCAGCACCCCTGCAGTATGAACCATGGCCCTTCCCTCCTCAGGAGTAATCTTTTCAAATTGTAAGGCCATCTCTGCCTTGGTTTCATTTTCAATTTTTTCTATGTCTTTATCAGGATGCTCTTCCTTTTTCTTTTCACAAATCTCCTTGTATTGGTTTATTTTCATTCTCCATAAGAATTGGGAAAATTCCCTAGTTTTAACAAACTTATCATTAGCAAGGAAAGAATCACTAGCTTGTTTCAAAATAGGGTCCAATTGTTTACCCTCAAATTCATAAACAATAAGGTCCATGGCCACCTCTTTAGGTGCCTCTAGCATCCCTTCTTACAATTCATCACTGGAAACCAAGATGTCTCCCTCATTCCTCATTTGTATCAATTGCTCTGCTACCCCATGTTCATCTAACTGGATGGGGGACTAAGAAGGGGAATAAACCTCCTCCACTGGCCTTACTTCTTCTTGTTTCTACCTCTTAGGAGAAGGTCCCTGCATTGCTGGATCATCCATGGGCCTTTTCCCTTTAGAAGTAGAGGGAAAATCTTCACCCCTTTGTTGTGGTGGTACAAGGACACTGTAACCACTCCTCTTCTGCACTGTGTAAACTCCCTTTGGAGTCAACTTCATGTATCTAGGCTGGCTCAAAAAAAATTTAGCCAATTCAGGGTCTATCCTACTTACTACAACCTTCTTCTCATTTACAGCATGCATGATGCCTTCAAAATTCTCTACAAGGGCATCCACTTTCCTAGCCCATGGTTCAAAACCTTTCAATGGGTCGTAGGCCTTATCAAAATTTCTTATAAAGTCCACAGTCTTCTTGTAGATGACACATTTTTCTTTCTTAACCTCTTGAGTTTGAAGGTCAAACTCAGTTCTTACTATGTCCTCAGGGAAGTTGAACCGATGCTCTATAAGACAACACCTAATCTTATCTTTGAACATTCCTAAAAGAAAACCCTTTGTGTCTGCACACCTCACCACTACTTTTGACATTTTTTAGGGTTGCAAGACCTTATTTAAATGCACCCATCCTCCTTTAGTAATCACATATTGGTGTGCAATAGTTATGTCTGGGAAGAAAGTTCCCCTTCCCTTACCAGTGAGAGTAGAATCCTGCAAGTCACCAATTTGTCTCAAAATCTCTGCATATCCCAACTTCAATGGGACCTAATAAGCTAAAATATAAGGTGGTTCCTTACAACCATACACTCTGAAAATCATGGAAATTGGATATAAAATTATATCCCCAAAATTATGGACTATGGTGATGTCTTGGCAATACTCCTTTGGTCTAATCAATCTCAGTAACTCCATTGGGATTCTAGGATTTTCAAATAATAACAAAGTTCTAAGTCTGGAAGCAAAATCCCCATCAAAAGCAATATAGCAAGCATTGAATACCATCCAAATGGCCTAGTAACCTTCATGTTCTTAATTCCGTACAATCCCTCATGGATCAAATTAGCAAGATGAGATGCAAAATCAAAAATTAGTGCCAGCTGGGGGTGCAGTGTTTGTACCATTATGAACATGTATGGGACTGGCATGTGAGTTGCCTCATCATGCCCTAGAATTAGAGTGATAGACTTATAAAATTCTTGTTCTCTTTTACTAAACAAATCTAGCCTGAAAGGCTCTGGGGTGCTTGCACTTATAACACACATTGATCCAATTTGATCAATGAATTCCCTTAGAGGCCCTACTCTCAAAATATCCTTCTGTACCTCATATATCTCTGTAAACTCTTTAAAATCTATCTTGTCCAACCCAAAAGATGGGTCATTCAATGAAAAAACCTCCCTAATCTCATCCTCTATGATGTTGATTAGGTTCTTTCCATTGACATCCTTGACACACCTTGTCACACGATCATAGCACTTGGCAATTTGTATCAATAACTCAGCATCCATGAAAACACCAGGGCATATTAACCTCCCAACATCAAATTGCCATATGTTACTGAGGGGGGCACAAGAATTTCTTTGTGAATAAGCTGTCTTGAATAAAATAAGACCATTATGCTTCTCTCCCACCTTGGCATCTCGCATCCAATTTCCTTTGTCATGTAGCACCTTAGCCACTGAGTCCCTAGGGTTTCTTGGGACAAGCTCTTTCATCCTTGCTGCCCCATTATCAGAATGTGGGAGTAATTGCATCAAATCTTCAAAAAAACCCCTCTTACTATACTCCATTTGACAAGACAAATTCCTCTTTGGCGGCATTTTGAAATTAGGGCTTTCACAAAATAATATATGAATACTTCAAGAGAACCCTAAATGCTATCAACTAGCAAATAGAAACTTCCTTGCACTACCTTCACAGACTTGAAACAATTTTAAACTCAGAAAAGAAACCTACCAGACACCTGCAAATTCTTCACTTAAAATTGCTCCTTGAGGAAATCCAGATCACTAGAAGGTTTATGAGAGCAGTAAAGAGAAACAACATTTGAATTTTGATATATAATGTTGCCTACTACTTACAGTCCATCTACACGTAGCTCAATAAATCTTCCATTACTAAAAGTTTGCGGCCTCAGTGTTTGTAGGACATGAAAAATGTCATAGAGCAAAATTTGAATTCAAACCATAGATCTACTTCCTTTTTTGGCGCATCGGACAATTGACAAGTCTTAACAACAAAACCCTGTATTACTTTTCCCCAAGTTAGTTCTCGACCAATGAGAACATTTCAATTTAATCATGTGGGAAAAAATATAACTTAACTTCTTCTCGATCTGAGCGGATAGGTGTCACCCTGTCGCTAAAGCGCAAGCATAAAACTCAAGCATCTCCACCTAGCGGTGTAACGCCAGCCACAAGATCCTCATGAACCTGCGGGCCCTTTATCTCCTTTAAAAAACTACGGCATCACTGACAACATCCCCATCATGATCTAGCCCATCCAATGAAAATGTGACATCTCAGCACAACTGGCACTTCTACATGATAGGAAATTTGGCCCCACCAAGCAATCCACATCTCTAAGATCAACGGTTGTCGCTATACTACTGACCTTAAACATCAAGCATTTGATTGCAGTGGTATAATGACAACCATGAGATCATGTTGCACTTTAGCCACCCAAGAAAAATGACCCTACGTGACACATCACTATACTTCCATCAAATCAAAAAATGCCACATTACAGAAACTGGCAAGTGGACCCCCCTCTTACTCGGCACCTAGAAATTTTGATAAATTCCATATCATAACTGATGTTGACCAATGAGAAACCACCATGTCAATCCAACATGGTACCCTAAGGACCCACCTACCATCTCATTTACTTTTTCATCAGACAGTTGTCACTACATCGTGATGCTTAAATGGTTATCATCTCGGTCCAACGGTATAACAACACCCGTTGGATCAATCTGTCATTTATCTACCAGCAAACCTTGAGGACGGGCCCATCGGGACAAGTGGCACCTTGTCGCTAAATCGCATGTCATAACTTCTGATAGCAAATAGTCTTGCAAAACAATGACAGCCACACAAATTAAAGGTTTGATACTTTGGAAAATCAAATAGAAACCTAGGCTTTGTGGCAAATATTAAAAAGGGGTCCCGATATCACAACCTAACTGCTCAACACATGAGGTGATAAATAAAGGGGGTGAAATTAACGCATGCTTATTTAGAGATTTTAGTGAGCCAAAAAGGTAATGCTAAAATATAACAAAGTCACAGCTCAACTAGGGCTCTCGTTAAAACTTAGGGTTTTCTAGCATGAAGACTAACCCTCAGACCCTCAAATAGGATTATTTTCAAAAATATTGGCATGGAGCTGGACAAATTTATAATAGTGATAATAGTGGCTCATGCTTGCGGATGTGTATCTCCTACAAATACAATGAGAAAGATAGAATCTCCTAGAAGAGCAGACCAGAACAAAACCCCTGAGCTAAACTTGTACAGAGACCCAAAAGATTTAGGAGAAATAGAACTTTAATAATTGACCATGAACTGGCAATTCCATGAGCTCGCCTGTTAAACTCTTCAAAAGATAAGAATTTGTTCCCCATTTATTTTCAATGATATATGGTCCTAACCAAATGGGATCAAATTTCCCATGCTTGCCTTTATCTTAGATAGTCTTGCATTTCACATCAAGACCATGTCTCCTTCTGTAAAATTTCTTTGAGTTGTCCTTCTATCATATAGGACTTTACATTGGGCCTGCATCCTCTCATTCCTATCATGTGCATCATTCCTTACCTCACTTAATTTAATCATATCATTCATTCTGACTGTCATATCTTCCTCCACATCATCATCATATGCCTGAATAAACTAATACATCTGTAACAAATTATTTTGGGGTAATCTTGCATTAATCCCATATACCAAGTCAAAAGGGGCACACCCTATTGCTTTCTTAATTGTAACCCTGTCAGCCCATAAGGTTTGTAATAACTTGGAATCCCAAGCCTTCTTGTTTTTATCCAGGATTCTTTTCAGAATTTTGACCAAACTCTTATTACTAGATTCTACCTAGCCATTACCCTGTGGATGATATAGAGATGAATATGAGATTGTTATACCATTATTTTGACAAAAATCAATAAATTCATCAAACCTAAAACACATTGCATTATCCACAACTATGGATTCTAGGCAACCAAATCTTGTCAGGATATTTTGCATCATAAAATCTATCACCACCTTGCTAGTTGCTCTTCTTGTAGGGATTGCCTCAACCCACTTGGTGAAATAGTTTGTTGCCACCAAGATGTAAGAGTGTCCACCACTAGATTTATTAGGAATTTCACCAATAAAATCCATACCCCATTTTTGGAAAGGAGCCTGAACAGAAACAAGTTTGAGAGGCAAATTTCAACTAAATTTTAATTTTCCAGCAAATCTCTAACAAGGATCACACCTTTTAACAAACTGATGGGTATCTTTGAAAAGTGAAGGCCACCAAAAACCTGACCTGATGATCTTATGGGTTGTTGTCTTTTCCATATAGTGTCCCCCACAAATCCCATTATGCATTTCATCCATCAGAAGTTTAGCCTTATCTTGATCCACACATCTAAGCCAGACACCCTCATTACTCCTCCACCATAACTCTCCATTTATAATTGCATACCTTATAGATTGAAGCTTAATAGTTCTTTTCTTTTTGTCATCCAATTCAGGAGGTAAGACCATCTTTTGCAAATATTTGACAACATCCTTGCACCACTCACAACAATCCATGTTACATATAAAAGGTCTTTGATCCTCTTCCAATACATTTATCTGGTTTTCATTCAGATTGCTTTGGGCCATCAACTTTGCTAGGCCCAACCCTCTTACCAGCTTTGTAATGTGGATATCAATATTAAACTCTTAAATCTTATTAATCCACCTACATCTTCTTCCTGAAACCTCTTGTTGGACTAAAATATCCTTGACTGCAGCAGTTGGAACATAGGCAACCACTGTGGCTCCTACCAAATAGCATCTGAATGTTTTGATAGCCTTTACTAAGGCATAAGCTTGCTTCTCAATAATATCATAGTTCAATTTTGCTGCCTACAAAGTTTTGCTGAAAAAAGAAATAGGTTGTTCAAAACCCTTAGCATTCTTCTATAATAGCACTATAGCAACAATATGAAGAGAAAATTTGTATTGGTTTGCTATAATCTAGTGTCTTCAAGACTGGGGCATGCTTTATGGCTTTTTTGATATCATTAAAGGCCTATATTGCTTCCATGTTCCATTCAACCTTTTCTCCTTTCTTCAACATTCTTGATATAGGAATATCGATTTTTGCAAAGTTTATGATAAACCTTCTTAAAAAGTTCACTTGTCCTAGAAAATACTGAATCCCTTTGATGTTCTTTGGCATAGATAATTTATCAATAGCTTGCACCCTTTTAGGGTCTATCCTTACCCCATCTTTTGAAACAATATGCCCCAGAAGCTTCCCTTCTACCACACCAAAAGCACACTTCTTTGGGTTCAAAGAAACCCCATACTCTAAAGCTCTAATGAAAATTTTCTCTAAGTGTTGGCAATGTTGTTCCTCCTTGGCTGAGAAAGCTGTCAAGTCATCTTGATGCACCACCATAAATCTATCAATAAAATATGCAAAGGCTACATCCATAGTTCATTGAAAAGTAGCACCTGCATTAGTCAACCCAAAAGGCATTCTTACATAAGCATATGTCCCCCATGGCATTGTGAATGCAATTTTAAATTGCTCTATGTCCTTAACCATAACTTGGTTGTAACCAGAAAATCCATCCATCATAGACATTAGTTCTGATCCAATGACCTTCTGTAACATGTTCTCCATATTTGGCAATCCATAGTTATCCTTCAGAGAGTTTATGTTAAGATTCCTAAAATCTACACATAACCTGATATCACCATTTTGCTTTCTAATAGGCACCAAATTTGAAACCCAAGTGGAATGTCTAATAGGTTTGATTATTCCATCATCCATCATCTTTTTGAGTTCACCCTACATTTTAGGGGCCAAGGTAGGGTTAACAGGTCTCAACTTTTGTCTAAAAGGCCTTGTGCCTTCTTTGAGTGGAATTTCATGTTGGAAGAGGTCCTCTCTATAGGCTTTAAGATCTTCATAGGACCAGGCAAAAACATGCCTGAATTTTCTAAGCAGGTCAATCAAACTTTTCCTAATTCTTGGGGATAAATGCTTGCCAATATAAACCTTCTTGGGGGCTATCCTTTTGCCTAGGTTTACTTCTTCAAGCTTGTTGATTTTGTCAGTACTGGCAGAGAAAGCCTTGTCTTTATTGTCAAATGCCCTTTTAAGAGAAACTAATCCTTTAGGAACTCTATTTGATTTCAATTGTAAAACTTCCTTCCCAAAGATAACATCTTTACCATCCACTGTGTCAACATAAGTACTAAAATCCATTTCTTTGTCACCAAAGTGAGATTCACAATGGAGAAACCTAAGTATGTCTTGGTCATCAAAAAAAACTTGCCAATTATCTAGATTTTTGGGAATAGAAAGCCTGGCTTGTACCTCTATTTTAGAAACATCTGCAAATGTTACATCCTCTAGTCTAAGAGCTATATTAGCTAACAAATCTGTCATTTTGTTTTGACCTCTTTCCATCCAACAAATATTAAAAGCACTAAAGCTTTCAATCTCATCCCATACTACATTCCTATACTACTTTAATTTCTAATTTTTAGAAGCATACTTTGATCTAATTTGGGACACAACTAACTCAGAGTCGCCTACTACTTTCAAACACTTTATGCCATGCCTTGATGCCAATCTCAGACCTATTAATAGAGCCTCATACTCTGCAACATTATTTGTTCATGAGAATAACAAGGTAAAGGAGAATTTGAAAGTTTTACCATTTGGAGATACAAGCAATATTCCAGCTCCAGACCCCTCCTTTGAGTTTGCTCCATCAAAATACATAGTCCAGAGACTATCAAGATCAATCCATCCCTGTTGGCTTTCTGATTCATGGGCAAGTTCAACACCTTCCTCTGCTTCCTTATCTTGGACTTTGAAGGCATTAATATCAGTGTCAAGGAAACAATTCATGGTATCCTCTTCCTCTTCTTTAATCATATGTGGAGTTCTAGATTCCCTAGTAATCTTGATATTCTGTCCCTCTAAATTGAAAGTGGCAAATGACAAGTCACACTGTATGCTTCCTCCCATAGAAGCACTCCACTTTCTTGATAATAACATCCCATATTGGGGTAGACTATTAACTACCAAGACACTCATGGTTAACTATTTGTTAGGATATGCAGCTAGTTTGTAAGGCAAAGCCTTAATAGTACCCACAATTGGTACTTCCCTTGAATCCATAGCTTGACACCTTCAATGGGGTGTGTCCACCTTTAATCCTAATGACTTCATGACCTCAATAGGCATAACAGTATTTGATGCTCCAGAATCAATGATACAATTTTTTAGCAACTTTCCATTTATCTACAGAGTTAAGAAGAAAGGATTAACTGTTCCTGCATTAGTGCTGACAACATTTGTATCCAAATAGATTTGAGGAATTTTAGAGATAATCTCCTCATTATAATTTCCATCTTCATCATTCACAGTTGCTATTTGTTTCTCATGTCTCTCTATTTTCTAAGGGTCCATAGATACCACACCATTTACCCAATTTAGGGCCTTTTCCTTATGCTCTTCTATCCTCATCATTTCTAGCAATGGAACCTTCACAGTAATCTGTGACAATAGTTTACTCATATCAACTGGAACATATTTTGGATCAGAAACATCTGGCTTTAGAGTTGCAATCTCTTTGTCAATGTCTTGAATAGATATATCTACAGGTTTCTTAATTTGGATTTCACTTTCTTTCTGCGAAGCTGGAACAAGATCAGCAATGGGCTTAGATTTCACCTTATAAACAATATTAGGTTTTTTCTTTTTTCTTTTTTTTGACCTTTTCAACAGGAATAGCATCCTTAATCTTGTCCTGTGATGTTTTTACATCTTTCTCTGTCTTCTTGATAAAAATTCCAGCAAGCTTCTGACCTGAATCACTAACAACTCTATTTCTCAAGTTATAATTTGCTTTCACCTGAGTAACCATATTGGCTATTATCAAGGCAATATCCTTATCAGAATGCCTTCTTAAATTATTTGTTTCTTCACTCTTTTCAACATTACACTGGATAGGATTTGTTTCAACATCTTCATCATTTGAAAAAACTTGTTGATGATATGATTCAATTTTGGTTTGGGAATTGAAAACATCCTAATTTTCATCCTCTTCAGCAAATTCCACCTCATCCCAAAAATAGGAATAAATCATCCCACATCCCTGGTCATCATAGGGCTATTCCTCATTGCATTCTTTCTCTCCTTGGGAAAAGACACTCTAGGATATGGCACAATAATTAGGATCATGTGGTGACTGACAAGCAATACACCATGGGACCTCCTCCACTACATTCATTGAGTTTCTTTGCAATGGATTAGGGGTCCTATCATTTGGCTTATCCCTTCTCTCAGGAATAATAGGCTTCCCATCTTTCCATTGAGTATTGTAGGGGTAATTTTGCATTCTTGGTAATTTGTTGAAGTTGTTAAATGGAGGCTTATCTCCTCCTGTAGCTTTATTATTTTTGTTTTCACCAAGCTTCAGATCTTTTATGGCTCTTAAAATCTGCTTTATGCTTTCATCATCCTTAGGTTTAACACTTTGAGGTTTTCCCGAATCCTTTCTATTCAACAAAGGTGATTTGTTATCTTCTCTTCTTCCCAACTTTCCTGAAATCCTCCGGTTACTCTCTATGTTCACATCTAGTTTGTAAGCTTCAACAAGACTCCTTGTATTTTTGTCCCTCAAAAGGTAGCCCATCTTAGATTCAAAAGCATTTAAATATGTGACAAGACACACTCTGTCATCCAATCTGATGACCTATAAGAGTTTATGCATAGCCTTTTGGAATCTGACATTAAACTCAACAACATCCTCATTGAAGTTTTTCTTTATGTTGTTAAATTCATTCAGCATAAAACCCTCATGTGTTTTATCACCATACTATTCTTTGAAACAATTCCTAAGTTGGTTCCATGAACCTATGCTATCATGTGGCAAAGCCCTAAACCAATCCCTTGAATATTCTATTAGTGATTGTACGAATAATTTCATTATAACATCATCTGGCACAATATTATAATCATTAATCACATCAATAAAAAATTTTAGGTGCTCCTCACAAGTAACAACATTGCTTCCAGTGAATTTAGGAAGTTTCTTCCTTATTTCTTCAAGGATAGGGTTAGGATACCCAGGGATGCCAGTGAAAACCAATTTTTTACATCTTTCATGTACAACCCCTGTGTTAAAAATACCAGCACCCTGAGATGTCAATGCATTAGTATTTGTAATGGCAGGGATTTTAAGTCCACTTGGTGGGGGAACATTTGCTGTCTGATTTACTAAATTTGTGGGTCCTATAGACCTCCTAAGAAAATCAATCTTTCTTTTCATTTCTAATGTTGCATCTTCTAATTATGCCTTTTCAAGTTCCTTAGCTAGCAATTCTTGTTCCCTCTTGGCCTTTTCAAGGTCCGCCTCCAATCTTTGAATGGAATCTATGGGAAGTTTTGGGACTTGAGGCTCCTTAATTGAAATTCCCACTACCTTCTACTTTCCTTTATCCTTTGGATCCCTTGTTTCAAAAGTCTGATGGACAACAAGCAGTTCACTTGTTTGTTCAGAAATGGGGACATAATTTATAGCTTCTAAATTTAACAGCTACCTTCTTAATTGGTCAGCCCTTATCATGGCATGTCTGACCTTTTCTTACTTTTCATTCTCTCTCTTCTGGCTAATGGTTGCTTGTTCATGAATCCTTCTTTCCAATTCATATACTTCCTCAAATATCTCCTCAGAATCAGGCAAAGTTATTTCAAATTCAACTTGCTGTGCTTGAAGTTCTTCTTGTTGATCCTGAGACTCATGGAGGCCTTGGCACAATGATGAACCAAGGGTGAAAGGGGGGAAAAACTCCTATCCACTTCTGCTTTTACTTCTAGATCTTCTCTCCCCCCCATGCCATCTATTTGGGACTATTTTCCTATTGTTGGGTAATTTTTCACCCTCTCTCTCTATAGGGGAATAATAATCCTCATACTAGTTTAAGCCTAGATCAACTGCCTCCTCATATTCTGAGGCATTTCCTTCCTGACCAAGAGGAGCAAGACCCTCCTATCTTGAGTTTCCCTTTTGTTTCCAGGTAAGAGACATGTCACTAACACTTTTTTCACTCCTATGCTGGCCTCGTCTTGATGTGACAAGAAGCTCACCCTGCAAACTTTCCTCTCGGTGTTCCTTCCTCCAAGACCTTGTATTTTTATAACTCATGGTAATATAGTGATATTAATTAAAACACTGGTATAGAGATGTTTAGAGTCACCACCCAAGCTATATGGGATTATTCTTATGATTTTATAAATTAGGAAGGGTAGGCAAAAGAAAGGAATCAACTCTGTAATCAAAGGTGACCAACTGGTTTTGACAATAAGCAGACTAGGAGTCAAGCTCAACTTGTACCTACATTATTGTATACAAATGTTTACAACTTAAAGATATCCACTATTTTGAAAATAGGCAGGTTAGGAGTCCAGCTCAACTTGTACCCTACACTATTTTCTCTTGATCACAATCTCCACTCCCCAGCAGAGTCACCATTTTGTTGGTTCCTAGATAGGATTTTACACTCCATGAGATACGAATATGCCTATGAATGATATTAAGGATGGGTTAGTTCCAAATGTGAGAAATCTATAGGCAACTAGACCAACTATAGGGACAAGACTGCCCTCTTCAAAACTGGCTCTACAAAACCAAGGCGGGTAAACTTGATCCAACAGATATAACTCTATTTCTTATCTAATACTAGATCTTACAATAGATAATAGTGAGAAAGTACTAAGTAACAACCTATTACTCATTGACTCTCCATCACTGGATAGAACAACATATAAAGTAAATAAAAGTAAAATAACTGGTATTGATTAAATGTTTTCAGGATTACAAGATTTCAATCATTCCATACAAAGAGAAGATGGGAAAATATATGCCAGTGCCCTATCCATTGGGAAAAATATTAGAATATAGAATGAATACAACAGTGTTTGAGAGATAACTAGTCTTGAATCATAAATACAAAATACTCCAAGTCTTTACTAATTACAGGAAAAATCCCTAAATAGATTCAGTAAACATGCATCCAACTCAAAGTAATTTTTAATCTAATCCTGGATCAGAACTCAAAGCTTAAACACATACATATAAACCTCAAAGAGACTTAAAAATTTACTAGATAAACTCACAGGAGAGACAAAGACTTGAGATCCATATTAAGTATAACTTTAAACGTTGCACACGTCATATTCTGAAAAAAAATCTTGTAGCATAGTAGGAACCTGTACTTCTTTTCTATTTCTTTGATAAAATGATACAAGATTTTACAATCCCTAACTGAGGGTTAGGGTTTCAGAGTTTTTGTCTTTTTAACTCCTAGACTCTCAATACCTAGAATGATCCTGAAAAAAAATTTATATACAAGGAAATGCAACAAGCTACCGATCATTCTAGGGTTACAAAATTTTGACCTAAAACCTTTACAACAACCTCCAAAGATTTACAATAAATACATTGATGGAGCAGATGAGATATTTTATAGAAGAGTCATCCTGCTTTATGCCTTCAATATTGTCCTTGGCTTCTTTCAGCAGATCTGATTTTCACTCCTCGTTGTCAATCCTATAATAAATGTTTTCATATATCTTACCAACCTTTATATGATTCAAAAATATCTCTCTTTATTCGCTCTAGGAGGCTAGTGGAGTATTGACCTTTTGAACATGAGGTATGTACTGATACCTCCACCTATCATACACCTCCTCACCTAGGAACTCAAAATTGGCAAACTCAGTCTTCTTACTTGATAACCGTTCCCATTCATTTTCAATCTGAGTAACCTTATGCTGAAAATTGTCAAACATTGATTTGGCATTTATTAATAACTTGATAATGCTGCTAATAGAAAAAGGTGTTATTTAGGACACCAGTCACCCTTTTTGACAAAAGGGCATCCATCTCTTCTCTCCATTGATATGCTTCTTTAAATTTTCCCTTATCTATAAAAATGGTGGGCACCAACTCATAGTTTGAAAGCATCAATTCAGCCTTCAACATGCTTGATTTTCTGATGAAATTATCCAAAATGATGCCATATTGTACCATTTTCTTTACAACCTGATGTACTGGCTTAATCAGTGGATCAGGGTCTTCTTGTTCTTTTGACAGCATACGAAATAACTTCACATTAGGAGACCTTTCAATCCATTTCTTCAAAATCGGTGACATTTTAGTTTTCTCCTTATTCAAAATTTCAAATAATGAATATAATTTACTGGCATGACTATGGAAAATGGAGGGCTTCAAATCAATGGCAAACTGTATAATTGCATCTGTTATCTTTTCCTCATAATTTTGGTTTGCTAAAGTTGTGGCCTTTATGCTCTCATCTTTTTCTCTCTCAAGTTGCACTCTTATCTCCCTCAACTTATTTGTTTCTTCTGTTAGTCTTTGCTTCTCCAAGCTAACCCTTACATCCACATTTGGCTCTAGATAAGGGGATGGTGGTAGCTCAATTATTGGGCTTGAAGATGAAGCCACTACAGGATTATCATAAATCACCAACTGAGGACACCTATGATTCAAGGGCCCTGACAACTATGCAATCAGTTTGTCCTTCTGAATTAGCTCAACCTTGAGCTCATTGTAAGATTTAAGGACTATTTCAAATTTGAGCCTACGCTCTTCTTTCTCTCTACCATCCTTCTCTACTACCTTAACATTAAATTTGGCAATTTCCAAGATCAAACTTGATGCCTCTACACCAGAAATTTCTCCCACCGTTTGCACTAATAAACTGTCTGTATACCCTATAGAGAGAGCCTCTTTTCTTCCTCTATCTTCTTCCCTATTTAAGGACCACATTACCAAGGCTGCATGATCATCAAAAAAGATAGTTCCTCTAGTAGCTTGTGTAGCCTTCTCTACTATAGCAAGAGTTTTAAACTTACTATTTCTGATCTGATCAAACACAATTGCATCAGCAATGTCCCACACTGGCAAAATCAGCACCCCTGTAGTATGAACCATGGCCCTTCCCTCCTCAGGAGTAATCTTTTCAAAATATTTGGCCATCTCTGCCTTGATTTCATTTTCAATTTTTTCTATGTCTTTATCAGGATGCTCTTCCTTTTTCTTTTCACAAATCTCCTTGTATTGGTTTATTTTCATTCTCCATAAGAATTGGGAAAATGCCCTAGGTTTAACAAACTTATCATTAGCAAGGAAAGAATCACTAGCTTGTTTCAAAATAGGGTCCAATTGTTTACCCTCAAATTCATCAAGAGTAAGGTCCATGGCCACCTGTTTAGGTGCCTCAGGCATCCCTTCTTGCAATTCATCACTGGAAACCAAGATGTCTCCCTCATTCCTCATTTGTATCAATTGCTCTACTACCCCATGTTCATCTAACTAGATGGGGGACTGAGAAGGGAAATAAACCTCCTCCCCTGGCCTTACTTCTTCTTGTGTCTACCTCTTAGGAGAAGGTCCCTACATTGCTGGATCATCCATGGGCCTTTTCCCTTTAGAAGTAGAGGGAAAATCTTCACCCCTTTGTTGTGGTGGTACAAGGACACTGTAACCACTCCTCTTCTGCACTGTGTAAACTCCCTTTGGAGTCAACTTCATGTATCTAGGCTGGCTCAAAAAAAATTTAGCCAACTCAGGGTCTATCCTACTTACTGTAACCTTCTTCTCATTTACAGCATGCATGATGCCTTCAAAATGCTCTACAAGGGCATCCACTTTCCTAGCCCATGGTTCAAAACCTTTCAATGGGTCATAGGCCTTATCCAAATTTCTTATAAAGTCTACAGTCTTCTTGTAGATGACCCATTTTACTTTATTAACCTCTTGAGTTTGAAGGTCAAACTCATTTCTTACTATGTCCTCAAGGAAGTTGAACTGATGCTCTATAAGAGCACACCTAATCTTATCTTTGAACATTCCTGAAAGAAAACCATTTTTGTCTGCACACCTCACCACTACTTTGGACATTCTGTAGGGTTGCAAGACCTTATTTAAATGCACCCATCCTCCTTTAGTAATCACATATTGGTGTGCAATAGTTATGTCGGGAAGAAAGTTCCCCTTCCCTTACCAGTGAGAGTAAACTCCTACAAGTCACCAATTTGTCTCAAAATCTCCACATATCCCAACTTCAATGGGACCTAATAAGCTAAAATATAAGGTGGTACCTTACAACCATACACTCTGAAAACCATGGAAACTGGATTTAGGATTATATCCCCAAAATAATGGACTATGGTGATGTCTTGGCAATACTCCTTTGGTCTAATCAATCTCAGTAACTCCATTGGGATTCTAGGATTGTCAAAGAATAACAAAGTTCTAATTCTAGAAGCAAAATCCCTATCAAAAGCAATATAGCTAGCATTCATCCTGTCCCATGATAAAGTCATGGTCCACAGCTAGACTGGGAGGGTTTCTCCATTTCTTTCTTTCACAATATTTACCGTTGAACTAAAAAATCCCTCCCCCTTGTATAACAACATCTACATAAGCATTTAATACCATCCAAATGGCCTAGTAACCTTCATGTTCTTAATTCCCTGCAATCCCTCATGGATCAAATCAACAAGATGAGATGGAAAATCAAAAATTAGTGCTAGCTGGGGGTGCAGTGTTTGTACCATCATGAACATGTATGGGACTGGCATGTGAGTTGCCTCATCATGCCCTAGAATTAGAGTGATAGACTTATAAAATTCTTGTTCTCTTTTACTAAACAAATCTAGCCTAAAAGGCTCTAGGGTGCTTGCACTTATAACACACATTGATCCAATTTAATCAATGAATTCCCTTAGAGGCCCTGCTCTCAAAATATCCTTCTGTACCTGATATATCTCTATAAAATATTTAAAATATATCTTGTCCAACCCAACATAAGTGTCATTCAATGAAAAAACCTCCCTAATCTCATCCTTTGTGATGCTGATTAGGTACTTTCCATTGACATCCTTGACACACCTTGTCACAGGATCATAGCACTTGGCAATTTGTATCAATAACTCAGCATCCATGAAAACACCAAGGCATATTAACCTCCCAACATCAAATTTCCATATGTTACTGAGGGGGGCACAAGAATTTCTTTGTGAATAAGCTACCTTGAATAAAATAAGACCATTATGCTTCTCTCCCACCCTGGCATCTCGCATCCAATTTCCTCTATCATGGAGTGCATTAGCCACTGAGTCCCTAGGGTTTCTTGGGACAAGCTCTTTCATCCTTGCTACTCCATTATCAGAATGCAGGAGTAATTGCATCAAATCTTCAAAAAATCCCCTCTTACTATACTCTGTCTGACCAGATAAATTGCTCTTTGGCAGCATTTTGAAATTAGGGCTTTCACAGAATAATATATGAATACTTCAAGAGAACCCTAAACACTATCAACTGGCAAACAAAAACTTCCTTGCACTACCTTCACAAACTTGAAACAATTTTAAACTCAGAAAAGAAACCTACCAGATGCCTGCAAATTCTTCACTTAAAACTGCTCCTTGAGGAAATCCAGATCACTAGAAGGTTTATGAGAGCAATAAAGAGAGACAACATTTGAATTTCGATATATAATGTCACCTACTACTTACAGTCCATTCACACATAGCTCAATAAATCTACCATTACTAAAAGTTGGCAGCCTTAGTGTTCACAGGACGTGAAAAATGTCATAGAGAAAAATTTGAATTCAAACCGTAGATCTACTTCCTTTCCAGCACATCAGATAGTTGACAATTCTTAACAGCAAAACCTTGTATTACTTTTCCCCAAGTTAGTTCTCGACCAATGAGAACATTTCAATTTAATCATGTTGGAAAAAACATAACTTAACTTCATCTTGATATAAGTGGATAGGTGTCACTCTGTCGCTAAAGCGCAAGCATAAAACTTGAGCATCTCCACCTAGCGGTGTAACGCTAGCCACAAGATCCTCGTGAACTTGTGGGCCCTTTATCTCCTTTAAAAAACTACGGCCCTAGTAACAACATCCCTATCACGATTGAGCCCATCCGATGAAAATGCGACATCTCAGCACAATCGGCACTTCTACATGACAGGAAATTCAAACTCACAAAGCAATCCACATCTCTAAGATCAACGTTTGTCGCTATACCACTGACCTTAAACATAGAGCATTTTATCGCAGCAGTATAAAGACAACCGCGAGATCATGTTTCACTTTAACCACCCAAGAAAAATGACCCTATGTGACACATCACTATACTTCTGTCAAATCAAAAAATGACACATTGCAAAAACTGGCAAGTGGACCCTCCTCTTACTCGGCACCCAGAAATTTTGACAAATTCCATATCATAATTGACATTGACCAATGAGAAACCACCATGTCAATCCAACCTGGCACCCTAAGGACCCACCTACCATCTCATTTACTTTTGCATCGGACGGTTGTCGCTACACCATAATGCTTAAATGGTTATCATCTCGGTCCAACGGTATAACAACAGTCGTTGGATCAATCTATCATTTATCTGCCAGTAAACCTTGAGGACGAACCCGCTAGGACAAGTGGCACCTTGTCTTTAAATCGCATGTCAAAACTTTTGACAGCAAATAGTCTTGCGAAACAACGACAGCCACACAAATTAAAGGTCTGATACTTTGGAAAATCAAACAAAGACCTAGGCTTTGTGGAAAATATTAAAAAGGGGTCCTAATATCACAACCTAACCGCTCAACACATGAGGTGATAAATAAAGGGGGTGAAATTAACACATGCTTATTTAGAGATTTTAGTGAGCCAAAAAGTTAATGCTAAAATATAACAAAGTCACAGCTCAACTAGGGCTCTCGTTAAAACTTAGGGTTTTCTAGCATGAAGACTAACCCTTAGACCCTCAAATAGGATTATTTTAAAAAATATTAGCATGGAGTTGGACAAATTTATAACAGTGATAACAATATGTATGTATGTATTTACATTTCACCAATTCCATATTGAAGGTATAGAAGTTATGTCTAACATAACTTGATCAATTGATTTAGATGACACCTTTATAATATATTTACAATTTAGTTTTAGTGGGTTCACATAAGATTTATATTAGAAACAAACTCTTGATTGTTTGAGGGATTTGCAATTCTAACCAATCTCGAGAAACAATTTTTCCTCATACAATTTAAAAAATGGTGCTTTCAAGGGTAAAATGTCAATAAACAATAGTTAAATAAAAAATAAATATTTAATTATCATTTAAAAAATTAAAATATATATCGTAACCATCAATATTCACATTTTCTTACTTTTTTTTCATAATTCAATTTCCTCTTTCCATTCTTGACATAGACAATATAATAGCCCTACATCTATCTCCATCTGTAAAAATGAAAAATCATTAATCAATAACATAAATTGAATTTTAAACTGACCAATAATAAATTATTAAAATATTGAAAAACAAAATACCTTCAGCAATATGTTCACTGAAATTATCCTCTATTAAATAGAAAGGTAAGAAGTCCTCTTCCACTTTAATCTAACTAAACTAAAACTAGACAAATAGAAATGAAATTATAAATCAAGGGAGTGCTAATGGTCGCTCTATATTACTATCTCTAACTTAAATCGGCATGATTTCTTTTTTTTCCCACTTAGTTGGAATATGCTTTCTAATTAAATTAGACAACAAAATAGAAATTACACCAATAGAATTATCTATTACTCTTTTATGAAAACCCCATAGCCTCTTGTGAATTCCATTATATCATTCCCGATTACGTGTTTAAATCATTATTGCAATTTCGTGTCCATCAAAAAATCAAAGACTTTATATTGTTTCAAATTTGTGTTCAATTATCATCCACTCAAATAGATATCTCAAAATATATATATATATATATATATATATATATATATAGAGAGAGAGAGAGAGAGAGAGGCGTAGAATGTCTCAAAAGTTTGAGTGGAAAACATAACAAAATAAACTTTTAATTCAATTTTCATTTTCATCAAACATGACTTTTTGTTCACTTTGATAGAACGGATCTCTTCCACTAAGATTGATATCTTTACACTCATAAATTTGTTCTACCTTGAAAGTCAAAGTGGCAATAATATCAATAGCTATCCATCGATATCAAATAAAATTGCAGATGAGATGTATGGAATCTTGTTTTGTTTTTGTCAATGCATGTCGTGTTGTAGTTGAATATGCTTCAAGAACAATACAAACATATAGGAGTACTTTTCTGGGGTATTCTACTGCTTTTCAACACTCTAGTAAAATCTATTAAGTTTATTTGATAGTTGAAATTATTGGGTGAAGAAAAACTTTTCAATCCATTTATGTTAGGTCGACGACTCATTTTCAATTGCATGGTTTCTCTATTCAAATTGGAAAAATTCTTGATTTCATATTATAAAAGGAAAGGCAATGTTTAAGAGATATACAAGTGCCCTCGTTATCAGTAGCTTGAAATAAACAAATAAAAATAGGGCACTTTCTTACAGAAAAAAATTAGAAATGTATTTAAAAAATAGGACAAAATGTGGTTTTATTACTTTAAATTAAATTCTACTTTTATAATATATATATATATATATATATATATATATATATATATATATATATATATATATATATATATATATATATATATATATATATATATATATATATATATATATATATATATATATATATATATATATATATATATATTCAAAAGCTGACCTTTAACCATTTAAGGATAAAACTTTACATAGTAATTAGTTCAAAATTGTGAATAGTGAAATATTTTATGTCTAAAGTTTAGGTAAAATATTTCAACTCTCAAATTATATTATCAACCTTCTATTTTTTCTACTTCAAATCCAACACTCACTAGGTTGTTAGGTTTATTAGAAAACATATCAATAAGTGCAACCAAAGGAATTACAATAACCATAACATCATATATTATGTGAAAACCTTAAAATAGATAAACCATGGAGAGGAAGTAGCTTGGATATAGTGTCAATGAAAAGTAATGATTACAGTTAATTAAGAATGCACCAATCTTTAGGAGGATACTATTCCCTCATCAATATGTCAATTAGGGCATTAACCCAATACAAGTTAGAAGGCTACAAACCAAGAGGCATCAACTTCATATAAATTTGGAGGCAACAACTTCACAGCTAAAAATAAGACATACCTTTGTATGAGACAAAACTTGAAGAATGACACAATAGACCTTGTACTTCTACTTTATCAACTACCAACCTCTAGCTCATACACTTTTCTCTACAATTTCCTCTTCACTTCTACATCAAAAGATGGAACATGTTCAACTCAAAGTCCCTTTCTGTTATTGGTAATAGCTTTATTATGTTAACATCTCATTTCCTTCCTTCAAATCAAAAGAGTGATCTCTTGTATTATGTTATTGGTAAAAAAAAAATTAAAACCTTTCTTGAATACTTCTAAGCGTACTTTTATCTTCAAGAAGATATTGCACCCATAAAAATCAACCTCGAGACTTGGGTCACCATTGCTAGTTTGGTTTAAATTAGCTTCTAGTTAAATTTTATCCTCCAACAAAGTCTTAATGAGGTTTTCTAGGTTAGAGTTTCCACCTTCTAACTTATAGCATATACATCTTGTCATTTACAAGTCAATATAGTTAGCCAAATAATTAGAATGATTATTATGATTAGGATTCATACTCTTGCCAAATATTTTGTTATATAGAGTTAAAAATAATGCACTTAAAAGTGAAGAAAATGGTAGATTTTACAAGACAATCTTTTATGATTGATCATACTTTCAGTCTTTTCTGCAATTATTCTAGAGGATTTTGAATAATCTTCATGACTTATTTTTATGGAGTTAAGGAACTTCATTTCAGAATATCTAAACTTTTAAAATTTGAATACTAATTGTGTATCAAGCCTTTCTTACTACCACACTTAATTTGTATGTTACTCATTAATTTTGAGCTCCATCCACGCACACAAACTATGTGAGAAGTAGTTGAGATTTTGAATAGGATATTCTTTCATCAACTATTTGTTGCTATGTATAATGATGAACTTGGGAAATTCCTTCCACAACATACTCACATTAATGATTTTTATATAGTCATCTTATATTCTACATGGAGGATTCAGCACCACACATATCCCACTATGTCATATGTGCAAATGATTCCATTATTCATGCAATTTGGCTATTATATGTTTTTTCTAAGCTTGAGGATAGTGTGAGTTCAACACCTTCTAGTTCACAATCGATGAGTCAAGCACAATCAGAGTGCATGGGAACGGGAAGGTAAGTCAAGCATTTGGTCCTACATGAAAGACAAATGTACTACTAATAATAAAACATGATGATAATTTCTTTCGAATGGTTTCATAAAAATGAAACTAAAACTAGTTTTGATCTTCTAAACAAAAATATACATTTCTATGAAAGTACAATTTTTTTGTCAGAGACGAAAGCCATACATATCACTTGTAATAAACGTGAACTCCATCAGGAGAAAATCAAAGGGATTGGGATGCTTTTTGTGGACATGGTGGTACACTCCATGGTTCTTGAACTTGACTACTTTAAAGGAATTTACAAACTTATTTCTTTGTTCAAGATTATCTCAAAACCACACCTCCCTATTTGGCCGATCATTCAATCTTCCCCAGATATAAGTTCAAGCTTTTGATGGTTAGATTATAATTTTATTAACGCGGAGGAGAAATTTTGATATGGATACATCTTTTTTTTTCTTTTCTAGTTTCCTTCAATATGAATAAAGTTCAATAGTTTGCCACTTTTAAAATTTAAAAAAGAAAAATAAAGGAAAAAAAGAAACATGAAGGTAATATTTTCTCAATGGTTCTATGAAAATGAAATTACATTAATAAACAATAGCAATCACATCTTGGTAAGGAAACATATCTAGGAAGACAAAGTGCTAAAATGGATGGAGGGTGATGTTAGGTGGACAAAATAGTTTAAGAGGAAGTATAATGATCATAACTAGTAGTTTAGATATATATATTCATGCTTCACTTTTTTTATATCAGATCATGTATGTTATTTTGGCCTATATATACTAGGCATAACGTTTAGATTGTTATTTAAGCTTTCAGCTGTACAATTTAAGACAACACATACATGACTTTATGATGTGTAATATGTTAAATTGCAAGTAATAGAAAAAAATCACATCTTGGTATAAAATGGGTATGTATTACAAGAGCACCTAGGGGTTACCTCTTAACCCTCAAATTTTGGTATGCTAGGGTGTGAGCAGAGTAGTCCAGTAGATTTCCAGATGTCAATGCAAAGTATTCAAAAGGATTCCTCAGATGTATCAGGTTGACACAAGCTGATTCAAATTTCATATGAAAATTGAACCAGCAGTTTAGCATATACCGATATCCTAATCGGCACAGCAATATCGATCATCCAATTGGCAAGATTCCACTAGCAGTGAAGCTTGTTTTGGATCAAACCTATGGCCGATGAGCATGTCGGGTTAACTCATGCTGATGTAGACATCGGGTATAGTTTTGTCAAGCAGAGCCATCAGAGTAGCTTGCATTAGTAGCATAGGGAATTTGGAGTTAGACCGATGGCCGATGGTATCATTAGGGTATGTGTTGCCAATGGGTAACTGACCAAACTTAATGCATCGGGTTAGGGTATCCCAATCATTGGAAAAGCTTACACTAGTGGGGAAGCCATAACTCGGTCAAACCAAACCCTGATGGAAGCATCAGCACAAACTAGGTCGATGGATGGAAGACCAACCAAACTCATTGCAATCGGGATAAGATATGTCAATCATCAGCAAAGAAAGAATTAGCGGAGCAATACGGGATCAGTTATACCAATCCCCGATCACATCAGCAGGTAGGTTACACTGATAATTCAATTTTGCTAAAATGTGCACAGGATGGAGCTAGTTGGGTTTTGTTCAGTTTTGTCAAGTGTGCATAGAGTGAAAGAAATAACTGGTCCTTGATTTTCTTTTTGTAACCGATCCAAGGTCGCTATAAGGCCTCTGGATTTTTGGATTGCAGAGGAGGAGGCGAGTTAGCTAGGTAAAGTGGGTTTTCTTTGGAATAGAATGGGACAAGTTTTGTAATTTTTGCTATATGTAATTAATCACAGTTTTCAATCAATAAAGGCATAGATTTGTCATTTTTTGCATAAGTAGAATCTAATAGGTTAGATTACAGTTTTGCTGAGAAGTAGCAGTAGTGACAATAGTTCTTTTCAGTTCTATTTAGTGTGTGAGCCCTTAATCAGTTTGTAGATCTTTTGTTTCCTACTTTGGTTCCTACCAGGTTATTGGTTTGTACATAGGAGAAACTTTGAATAATGACTCCCCCATAAAATCCCACCATGTGTTCATCATGGCCTGCTGGGACATTGGAGTGGAGTCAATGTATAATGGCCATAAGCAAGTAGGAGGTCTGAAGATGTGGTTGGCCAAATTTGTGACCTTGCACTAGGCGAGCACAGTGATTGCCAGGCTAGGAACAAGGAGATAAAAGATTACTGGCAAGAGTGCTTGTTGACAGAGCAAACAAAAATGACTGTCAGACTAGTCAAGAAGAGTTGTTCAGTAAATGAATAGTATGGAGAAGAGCCCTTGACTCCTGCAAGGAATTAGGAGGGGGACAAGTGTGGATGAACTTACAGTTGTGAGTTCATGAGAGAAGAGAGCATTTGAAATGGTGTGGAGTCAAGTGGAGGTGAGAGTTAGTGAATTTCATAGTCAAGTAGGTTGGGTCCTAACATTGAACCCTCTTGAAGGGACTTTTGAAAGGAGCCATTAGAAGACTCGTCAAAGAAGTCTTGGAAGTTTTCCACTTATCTCCGCATTAGATTGGTATCAGAGCAATTTTCTCCACTTTCTCCACATCAGTATGCAAGTGCCTCAAAACCAATGATTATTTAATGTTGTTTTTCTTTGTTATATCAAGGATTTTTGTATTTATGTGGAAAGAGTAACATTGTATTGGTCAAAATTTATGCACAATCTCTTCAAAATTTGTATGCTTCACTTTTAATCTTTGCTTAAAATCAACAGTAATTTTTGTTAGAATTTCTAAAAAGAATGTGTATTAAAAAATTGCCTATATTAGCTTTTTTGCACATATTAATGAAGGGCTCAAGTCTTCATACTTGTATCACCATGTTAAAGTTAAAGCAAACTTCTAACTAATTGTCATCAAGCATTCAACCGGAGATTTTTGGTCTACTATTAGAAATGGATCAATCACTAACCTAGAATCTGATATTGCTTCGGTTACTTCAATAATGATATCTATGATGTCTTCTACATAGGTGTTCTTAAATATAAATATGCTAGTAATTACAACTTTAAAAAACCATTGTTATCTAGGCGCAGAATCAAGTTTTGATATGCAAGGATGTTAATCAAAGGTATCACTGTCCACGTCTTCTACTTGATCTACCAGTGCCCGCAAAGATCTCGGAATTTGTGCTGCAGGAGTCTCCATCTTCCCTTCCAATATCTTCACCACGTCACCCATGCTCGGCCTCTGATTCTCATCGTCTTGAATGCACAGTCCCCCAACCACAGCGGCCCTTCTCACCTCTTCGATATTCGCCTGACTCGCTATCCTTGCATCCACAAGGCCCATTATGTTTCCCCTTTGTACTTGAGATGAAGCCCACGTAGGAAAGTACAACCTGCTCTCCTCCACCTTCAAGTCCAGATTTCTACGACCTGATATAATTTCCAGCAATGTCATGCCAAAACTGTACACATCCACTTTGGAAGTGATAGGAAGTCCCGATATCCACTCTGGGGCCAAGTAACCTCGTGTTCCTCTTGTGGTCGTCAAAACACGGCTGAAATCTCTGCCCACCAACTTTGCCAAGCCAAAATCAGCTATCTGCGGGCTGAAGTTGTCGTCCAGAAGAATGTTTTCAGGCTTAATATCGCAGTGAATGATTTGATCCCTGCATTCCTCATGGAGATAAACTAATAATCGTGCTGTCCCCAGTGCGATCTCAAAACGGGTCTTCCAATCCAACACCTTCTCTGCTTCCTACTCTTCACAGAAGATAGAGGAGTCTAGAGAGCCATTGGGCATGTAGGCATACACAAGTAGCCTTCTAGACCCTTCCACGCAGAATCCACAAAGCCTTACCAAATTCACATGTTGTATCCTCCCGATGGTGTTTATTTCTGCACGGAATTGTTTTTCTGCTCCTGGGGAACCCTCTAATCTCTTAACCGCCACAACCGTGCTGTCCAACAGAGTTCCTTTGAACACAGAGCCGAATGCACCATTTCCCAGCTTATGCTTGAAATTCTTGGTTGCAATTCGCAGCTCTCTGTAAGCGAACGTTCTGAGCATGATTGGCACGTCGTCTTCTACGCTTTTCTTCCGCTATCTTCGACATTTCCACAAAATAAATGTGGCCAAAAGGAGAGATAAAACAACACAGCAAGCCGCAGCAGAAGGAAGTAAAATGTAAAGTGCAGGGGATTTCCTGCTTCTTTTTGATGTCAAGCGTGGGAACTCAGAAGCAGCCAACCTAATGAAGATGGATTGGCTGTCAGATGAAAGACGCATTTTCAATAAATCCCCAAACCAGAGTCTGCAGACAGGTAGATCAGTAATAAGGAAAGCAAAGGCTGTACAGGAGCAATTGTTAAGACAGCCAGTCCTGCAGCCTTGCATTGTTTGCTCGTTTTTGTAAGAGACGGCATCTTCTTCGGGCAAGTTTTGGTTCTTGGATTCCAGGAAGCCGTCAGTGGTGACAGAGCATTGCAGGGGTGTTCGCCGAACACACCCACTTGACCACCAAGTTTGAGTGTCACGCTTGGGCGTGAAACCCTCGACACAACTACACAAATCATTCGCAATATTGCATAATCCATTTGCTCCGCAGATATCAAACATACTGCATTGTCCTTGGTAGGTCGACCACGACTGAGTCCAAGTCCCATCATCCATCCATTCCAAAGATTTTAATTCACCCTCGTCATCCAAAAGGACCCGCCCTGTCAGGGTATGTCCTTGCCTGAATCTGCGACTATTAAAGTATATTCTTGAAGGAGAAATCTTCACACAGAAGATTTCGAATCTCCCAGGATAATACACCTCCGGAATGTTGGCAAAATAATTCCCTGTCCACTCTCCACTGGACCAATATGGAATAGTATTGTTATAGACCATCAGCATCTGCGTCTTTCCTGGAGACATGTCCATTCCGTAAGAGAACAGCCCAGTCGCAGGATCCGCAGAAGTCTTCCATGAAGTTAGCTTCATCCCTTTCCACATCTTCATTCCAGGTAACCATGTATCTGTTGGATGCGCGAAGCTCTCCCAAACAATCTCAGACTCGTTCTGGCCGTGACCCACCATAATCAAATTACCAGCGTCTGTAATTATTGCCCTCGACCCTTTCACACCAGCATCAGAACGGCGGGCATTCTATAATTATTGGCCTTTTCCATCAAGCACTCTGAGACTACCCTAGCTTGAAAATTTCAGAACGGCGGGCATACTTGTGACAGGATTATCTCTGTTGGCAACCCAAACTATGACCTTCGGAGATAATCGCGCGTACCAGATGCCAATGTACCAATTACTCCTTCCTCTCGGACTGAAAAATCCCAACTCAAACTTGCCATTCTTTTATATCATGGTCTGATTTCCAGCGAGCGAATCCCCCAATCGAAGCAAATTTCCACCATCTAGTGCTAATGATCTGGAATTATTCACTGCCATAATCATAGCGACTTCTAGGACCAAACACTTAATCTCCATTTCGATAAACATAGAATCCGCATTACTATTTTGTAATTTAAATAGAAAACGAACATGGCCCAAGTAGTGCCGTCGATTCCACAGAAACGTGTAGAACTTCCTTGAGAATTTTCTACAATCCCATTTTCATTCTTCCAAACTTTGCAGATATTGTACGTGGAGGATTTAACCGCACACAGATCCCACTCTGTTATACGCGCAATTTGACAAATTCTAAGCTTGATGTTCGAACGCGTGGGAACGGGGAGGTAAGTCGACCAGTAATAAAACACGAAGACAATTTCTTTTGAATGGTTCCGTGACAATGAAACTGAAACTGATTTCGATCTTCTAAAGTAAAGTATACATTTCTATTCAAGTCTTGTAATTTGGTCCCGGACGAAAGCCAAACATATCGCTAGCACTAATGGTGAATTGTAAAAAGAGATAGAGAGAAGTATAACTTAATTATCCAGTACTATATGTTAAGGAAATATGTATTGTACGATTATAAATAATGATATATAATTATTATAATATATTCATTTATATATTTTTTTACGATGAATTATTGAATGTAATCAAAATGTTGAAAAGGAAAAAATACACACAATTTAAACTAGAATCTTTGTTCAATATAAATGAATTTTAAAAAACACATTACTACTAATAATAATATACTTTAAAATGTATTAATAATATATAATTCGTATTGATTATAGTATATTTCTAAGTTTATGTGTGTGTATGTAAGTACAAAAGTTTGGTGGAGGTATATAAAATATTTGACAATATGAATAATAAAATGGATGCGATGAAACATTAATAGAGCACAAAGAGCATATCACCATCATTCAACTCTTTTTATAATGTTTGTGTAGTACCATTTATTTTATTCAAGATATGTAATACAATACAATACATTTATTATTATATAAAATATATATTATATAATATATAATATAAAATTTATTTCTAACTTAAAAACCTATACTACTTAAACTACAATGAAACAATTTGTGTATTATGAATATGAATTGAGTTTTGATTAGTCTTTGTATCTAACAATTATGATATTTATTAAACTCAAGAAAAGATATACATTTTTCACCACTTCTATTCTGAAGATATAGAAGTTATGTCTAACATAAAATGATCAAGTGATTTACATAATACCTCCCTAGTATATTTACAATTTATTTTTATTGGGTCTCACTTAAGATTCATATTAGCAACAAACACTTTCTTGTTTGAGGGATTTGAAATCCCAACCAAATCTCAAGAAAGAATTTTTCCTAATGCTATTTAAAAAGATGATGTTTTCATTGTTTTATTTTGATGTCTTACTTTAGAGAACGCATATTGAAACCTAATAGTGAGTATTTTTATTGGATATATAAAAGCTTATATAGGTTAAAAGATTAGTTTGTAATTCGATCATTCTTACATAATTTAACACAAAATTGTTTAGCACTATAATAATATTTAGCATACACTCTGATTATTATTCCCATATTTTAAAATTAACAATGCAAAATATCTTATTTTATATTCTCTTTCAATTATTAATGTGTCCCACTTAATAATAGGTTTTGCATGTTCAAGGGTAATATGTCGATAAACAATAGTTACACAAAAATTAAAATGAATCTTTTATCATCATTTTAAAAATTAAAATATTTCTCTTAGCCATCAATATTCACATTTTCTTCTTAATTTATTGTCATGATTCAGTTTCCTCCTTCCATTTTTGACATAGACAATATGATAGACATATATCTATCTTCATCTTTCCATTTCTAACATAGACAATATAATAGCCTTACATCTATCTTCTGTAAAAACACTAGTTATTAATCTATAATATAATTTGAATATTAAGATGACCAATAATTAAAAATAAAACCCTATAACAATATATTCACTCGCTTAAATAGAAATATAAGAACTCTTCTTCTACTATAATCCAACTAAACTAAAACTAGACAAATAGAATTGGAACTATAAATCAAGGGAATGCTAAAGGTCACTCTATAATACTATCTCTATTTTAGACTGGTATAATTTATTTTTACTTCCCCAATTAGTTGGAGCATGCTTGCTAATTTAGCTAGACAAAAAAATAGAAATTACACCATTAGAATTATATGTTACTCCCTTATGAAGAACCATGGCCTCTTTCAAATTCCATTATATTGTTCCTGATTCTGTGTTCAAAAAATCTTATAAATCACTATTGCAATTTCGTGTTCATCAAACATTCAAATACTTTCTATTCTTTCAATTGCGTGTTCAATTATCGCCCACTCGAAGGGATATCCAAGTATTTTTTCCGGCTCAAAAGAGTTGACTGATTAACAATTTCGTTTTCATCAAACATGACTTTTTGTTCACTTTGATAGAACGGGTCTCTTCCACTAGGGTTGATATCTTTACAGTCATACGTTTGTTCTGTCTTAAAAGTCAGAGTGGCAATAATATCAGTAGCTATCCGTCGATATCAAATAAAATTACAGATGAGATGCTATGGAATATTGTTTTGTTTTGTCAATCCATGATTCGAGAACAATACGATGCAAAATAGGTAACAAACATACAGGGGTACTTTGTCGGGGTATTCTAGTTCTTTTCAACACTCTGGTAAAGTCTATTAAGTTCATTCCACAGTTAAAGTCATTGGCTCAAAAAAAGCTTTTCAATCCATTTACTTTAGATCGACGACACATTTTCAGCCGCTTGGGTTCTCTATTCAAATTGGAAAACTTCTTGCTTTCGTATTATAAAATGCAAGGCAATATTTAAGAGATATACAAGTGCTCTCGTTATCAGTATTTCGAAATATTAAAATAAAAATAGGGCACTTTCTTATAGCTTTCCTTAAAGAAATAGGACAAAATATGGTTTTATTATTGTAAATTCAATTTTAGTTTTATTAAGAAAAATATAATCAAAGCTTGACATTAAATCATTTAGTGATCAAACATAATCAAACTTTACATAGTAATTAGCTCAAAATTGCTAATAGTGAAATATTTTTTGTCTAAATTTAGGTAATATTAACTCTAAAACACACCAATATACTAAGATGAGGTTGATCAGTATATCATTAAACTTCTACCTTTTTTACTTCAAATCTCTAACTCACTAGATTATTAAGTCTATTAGCAAACATATCAATAAGTGCAAGAAAATAAATTACAATAACCATAACATCATATATTATGTGAATGGAAAAACCATGGCAAGCAAGTTGCTTGGATCTACTATCGATGAAAAATAGTGATTACAATTAGTTAAGGATGCACCAACCTTTGGAAGACTACAATCCCCTCATCAATACATCAATTATGGCATTAACCCAATACGAATCAGAAGGTTACAAATCAAGAGGCATCCACCTCATATAAATTAGGAGGTAACAACTACACAGCTGAAAATAAGACATACTTCTATCTAAGATAAAATTTAAAGAATGACACAATGGACCTGTACTTCCACTTTATGATTTACCAACCTCTAGTTCGTGCACTTTTCTCTACAACTTTCTCAAAACTTCTACATCAAAAAATCATGTTCAACTCAAAGTGTCTCTTTAATTTACTGGTAATATCTATGTTATGTTAACAACGTCTTGTTTTCTTCATTCAAATAAAAAGATGATCTCTTGTATTTTGTTACAAGTAAAAAAAATTGAAACCTTCCTTGAATACTTCCAAGCATACTTTTCTCTTCAAGAAAATATTGGCGTCAAATATCAACATCAAGACTTGGGTCACCTTTGCTAGTTTGGAACTTATGATAATCAAGTTAGCTTCTAATTAAATTTTACCCTCCAACAAAGTTTTAAAGGAGGATTTTATCTTGGAGTTTCCACCTTCTAAGTAATAGCAGATAAGTCTTGTCATTCACAAGTCAATAAAATTATACAAATAATAAGAATGATTTTCATTCACACTCTTTCCAAATATTTTTTTATATAGAGTTGAAAATGAGGATTTTTTTAACACTTAAAAATGAAGAAAATGGTAGATTTTAGAAGAGATTATTTGATGATTGATTACAATTCCAATATTTTGTGAAATTATTCTAGAGGATTTTGAATAGTCTCCATGACTCTTATTTTTATGGAGTCAAGGAACTTCTTTGGCTTCATTTCAGAATATCTACACATTTGAAGCTTGAATACTAGTTGTGTATCAAACCTTTCTTACTGCCACATTGCAATTGTACAATAGATGTTTATTTTTAGCTCCTTCCACACACATTGACTATGTAAGAAGTATTTGAAATTTTGAATAGGATTTCCTTTCATCAACTCTTTTTTTCTATGTATAATGATGAACTTGGGGAATTCCTTCCACAACATAGTCATGTTAATGATGCTTATATAGTCATCAAATATTCTATTTTTTTCTCTTTTTTTTAAATGTTGTGGTCCTTATTTCGCATTCACATGATGGTTCATAAAAATAGCTAGACGCACTCACTCACCTTTGTTATCTTTACAAGCTTGTTGGAATATTTTGAATAGCTCGACAAAAAAACCTTGCAATTATTAGCTACTTATTCAATAAAAATCAAAACATATATTTAATCTAGTTTTGGAAATTTATTATAGCCCCTAATCTAGGATATTTATTAGATCTCCCTTCATATTTTTATCTTTAATATTATTAAACTCATTTTTCTTTGTAGGTTAGATAATTAGGCCTACGTCTTAGATTTATGGATTAAGAATATATTAATTATAATTTAGCACGTGCTTTTGTAGTATATTTTTTATTTTTATTTTTTTCTCAATCCCTTCACTGTATTATTAGCCTCACTGCCCTTCTTCACAAACTCAAATCCTAGACAACTTGGGCATTTAGTTGTAAGTGACACCATAACTAGTACTTTGTTTGTCAATAGTGGATAGCCCTTTAGTTATTTTTGACAATAATATTGTTGATATTGTAAGGCTATTTTACTCATCCAAATAGTTTTAGAATATTGGATTCCCTCCTTACATTCTTCTCACAAAGTATTCCATTAGTTATTTTATTTGGGAGAGAAATTGCTAACAATAATTATATTTCATGGATCTCACACCCAAAGCCTCCTATTTCCAAGAGATTTTTCTCTTTGATGGCTCCATTATCTATTAAAACTATATATAATGTCATTGATTACCTAATTTGAGGATTATTTTTGGTCAACTATATATGTATAATGAAGTAGCAAAAATTAGGTTTAGATCACCTCTTAACAAGGGGCTAAGACATTCCCTTTTTCCTTTCAATAAGGTGGAGAGATGAAATTTAATTGTTGGACATCTTTATTACTCTAAGACCCAACATATGTGATATTGTGAGACTAAAATTTTCTTTTTCCATCTTTTATTAACATGGCATGTAGATTTTGGCTCTTTACCTTCAAGAGAATTTTTTGTCAAATATGTTAGATTATAGGGGTCCCATATTACTACGATAATTTTTGAATTATTTTTCATCCTATTTTGGATATCATAGGAATTTCATATTTCTTTGATTTGAAAATTTGACAACCAAAAAATGAATTTCAACAATTGAGATGATCTCTCTTTCCATTTTACTATTAAGATATTATATTTTTTTTCTATTAGTGTCATAGACTCAGTTCATCTTGGCCTCGTGACTCTTAGGATCACCTCATTCATGGGCTTGGGCATGAATACTTAATTGAGATACCATTTTTTCTCAACATCTAGACATTTTCTAATATTGAATATTAGGAAATGACCTAGGAGAAGTTTTGTACTTCAACTTAACTTTTCAAACCCCCTTACCTCTAGGCATTCTCTTGTTTATGTTATGGTGAACTTGGATGATGATGGTAGGGACTCTCTTAAGGTGGAGGTGGATCATAGAAATAATGACTCTCCTATGAAAATGATATATGATAGTGGCGGTTCCTTTGAAGAAGTGGTGGATAATAAATATGATATTTTTAACCTTCATATAGACATATAACCATACTAATATACTACCTCATTCCTTATTTTTCACCTTATGTGTTCATGTGTCATGGCTAAACTTTATTTCTACCATAATGTTTTTCTTCAAGACACTAGAATTTTATTTTTATCATTCAAGTTGTGAGTCAATGTATTGATCATGTGTCACTTACGATTTAATAACTAATGAAAATATATGACTACCTTTTCCTTGATTTAAATAATTATGGTCTAGGTAGTAAATATATGACTACCCATGAAGGTAGAGTTGGAGGAAATGATTAGAGATTGAATTAATGAGGCTTCTAATAGAAATAAAATTATTTTTTGTGAAAATAAAATAAGATTCATGTTTCAACTCTAGTCATAAAATTGGTTATGAAGGATCTATATACCTTTTCTCAAATACATTCTAATGACTTGTTTCTTGTGCCATAAAATACTATAATCTTTTAAGAATAAAGTAATCATTACTTGTTATCAATAACTATGAACAAAAATGTATAAGAATTATGTCTAGTAGTTTTTATTTTATTTTTTAAATGAACTTCAAGGATTGAAAAATATTTTTTATTGTATGTATTAAAGCTTGATACAAAATATTTATGATTGGAGGGTGGCAATAACAAAGAGAAAAGTTTTAATGAAAGTTTGTATAAAAAAGTTCAAAGGCGTGAATAATAACTTTTTCAGTGTAGCAACCCAAGGTGGGTTAAATGAAATATTGCAAATGAACACATAGAGCATAAAAAAAACTCAGGAGGAAAAAATAAAGATTAAAAAAAGGCAATGAATTTAATGCCTAGATTGAATTTATTACAATGAGCCACCAATATTTGAAACCCAATATCACTCTTCATCAAGCCATATGAAATAAGCACAAAGAAACTACTCTAGAATCACTTTTGAACTATGGTCTAATGGATCTAAATCAAATCCCTTTATAATTCAAACCTCTCCAAATGACCCAACATTCTAATTAAATAAAACCAACATCAAATATAATCTAAATTAACATGGAGGACTATAAAAATCACTATAAATGTCTACTTTTGAGGGAAACTAATTGGCAAGGGTATGATCTATAAATAGGTCAATTGAACATTCCTTAATAAATTTGAATCTAAGATTATTTAGTCCTTTTAGAATGAGAAAACCATTAGAAAGTATTATTGTTGTATTTTAATTTTTCAAAGTTCTAATAGATGATCAATAGCTTTGGCATTCTAACATTTGTTGACCTATTCAAAGGAACATGCGTAAAAAGATAGAAACAAGTTGGCACTATTGTGCTTAGGGTTGTATGAGAAAATTATCTATGTACAAGGATCAAAATATGTGATTGACATATTTATTAATTAATTTAAAATTGCATGTAATAAGAATACAACTATTTTTATTTTTAATTAATCAAAGGGTATGTTCAAATGTGGATTTTGATCCCTTCATAAAGAGCGCTAGATTTAAGAGAAGCAATTGAGAAGCTTTGCATAAAAAGAAACACTTGTACATAATTGATACATGTTTCACCATATATGTGTCTAACCAACTTAATCTATAAAAGGCTATCACAAAAAGTTATGTCACCATCCATAGGATGTGTAGAGCATTCAAAATATTGCAAATAAAATAGAACAAGTTCCTACATTTAAGATTCTGCATAAATGAACTATTAAAACACAAAGCATGTACACTAGTTAGGTTTTCCATGCTACAAAAACACAAAAAATATTCTTTAATTGATACAAGATTTATCCAACTAAAATATTCTTATAGATCAAAGGTTTTGGTAAAATATAGTGAGCCATGTATTCATTATTAATTAGGTAGGAGAATCAAAATTAATTATATTTATTTTTTGTTGATGTTACTTAGTGAAAATTAGTTTCAAGTCATCCTTGGGGCTGATTCAAGTAAGTTGGAATGATTTAAACAAAAGAGAAATAAATATAGTTAATGGGACATGTTAGGAATGAGAGGGGGTTTGAGGGTTTGACCACACCCATGAAAGATTCAATGGAAGAGTGTTTGCATAAGGGATGGTAGTACTAAGGTGGAGAACCCCAAGATGGGATGTCCAACCTCGCAACTAAACACATGTGAAAGAAATAACATAGAATTGAGGGGGGAGAATGCACGACCAATCATTTATTTATTCAAATAGGTACATCATACATGTCGGGTTGTAAGGTCTTCCCAGTTTAGGCCACATACAAATGAATTAAAATCTAAAATCTTGGTGCTTCGTGATTAGATAAACTATCACCCTAAGAGTTATGTCCTCAAAATTACAACTTGAGTACATATACCCAACTGCACAATTGGAGTTGGCCAAGAATTACATTTCAAAATTAAATCTATACAAACAAGTATGATTCATCCCCAAAATAGATCAAATAACCTCCAAGAAGAAAAAGATAAGGTGTGAACCCATATTTAGGTCCACACAAGATCTAACAATCACGCATCAAGACCACACATGTTAACAATTAACTAGAAACAATCGTGTGCAATCTCCAAGGTCGGACCAGGCATAAAATTAATACACTACCTAAAGCAACCAAAAGAGTCCAAACATGAAGATCTTGGATCCATACATGATGCGATCATAGGTAAAGGTTTTGAGATCCTGTCCATAATACAATTTGATGATTACAACCAAACAAACTTAGGAACACATAACCACGAGCATGATCACCACAGATTGATAACCAAAGAATAGAGCATGAACCACAAAGAAAGGAAAACTTGAATAACTTGAACAGTTTATTCAGTATCTTACAAGGTCCAAACTTCTTCATCCTCAACTTGTTGTAAGTTCCAACAGGAAACCTTCCTTTCTTCAAATGAATCATCACCAACTTCAAATGTTTTGTGTCTTCTAGACCTACCTGTTGTTTCCTTGTATTTCTAATTGTTCTTTTCCAAATTATGTTTCACTTAATCGTGCAAAGTCTTCATGAAATCTGCATATTCTTCTCCTTCAGCGCTTCTTTCCTCTTTTTAACCAAGTGTCCTCAAATCTGATATACCTTTAGGATGGATACCTATAAAAATATGAAAAGGTGTCTTAGTGGTACTCCTATTTACTGAATTATTTTATGCAAACTCTTTGTGTGCCAATACTAGGTCCTAATTTCTAGGTTTGTCTCCAACTAACCATCTTAAAAAAATCCCCAAGCTTCTATTTACAACCTCTCTTTATCCATCTATTTATGGGTGAAAGGTAGAACTGAATTCCAAATTTTTACCCAACTTCTTCCAAAGTATTCTCTAAAAGTATCTAACAAATTTTCTATCCCGGTTAGAGATAATACTCTTAGGTAACCCATGCAATCTTGAAAATTCCTTAAAGAAAAGGTCTACTACATGAACTGCATCTGATGTCTTCTTACAAGGAATAAAAATTTATATTTTTGAAAATCTATCCACCACAAAAAAAATATAGAATCATTACCTCTTTGATTCTTAGGTAGGCCTCTAGAACAAAATCCATGATAATGTCTTCCCAAGGTCTATTAGGCACAGGTAATGGTGTATGCAATCTAGTATTCTGACTTACTCCTTTTGCAACTTGACAAAGTCTACATCTCCTCACAAATTTTTGAACATCCTTATGAAACTATAACCAAAATTATTTCTCCTTAAGAAAAATTAATGTCTTGTCAATGCCAAAATGTCCTGCTAATCCACCGCTATGTTTCTCCTTTATTAAATTATATATCATTGAACCTCTTGGTATACACAACTAAATTCCTTTGAACAACATACCTTCCTAATTGAAATAATCATCCCACTTGTTATGTTGATCACTAATAGGATTTTTTTATGCTTTCGAGGTCTCTGCAAAATTGGGATCAATTTAATACAAATCCTTCAATTCATCAAAACCAAGTACCTCAACTCTCATCTCAATCAATAAAGATCTTCTTTATCTCAATGCATCTACAACTCGGTTAGAAAATCCACTTCTATGTTTCAACACAAATGTAAAGTTTTGCATGTACTCAACCCACTTCATATGTCTCTGATTCAATTTACCTTGACTTCCTAGATACTATAATGCTTTATGATCAGTGTATAGTACAAATTCCTTAGGCGTCAAATAATGTCTCCACTTCTTCAAATCTTGAACAATAGCAAAGAACTCTGGATCATAAATAGAATATTCTCTTTTAGCATCATTTAATTTTCCCTAAATAAAGAAACTGGTCTACCTTCTTGACTCAATACAACTCTTATTGCACTACCACTTGCATCACAATCAACTTGGAATACCTTAGGAAATCAGGAGAATCTAGAATAGGTAACTCTGCTACCTTTTTCTTCAATATCTCAAAACTTTTGTTACCTCCATGTGTCCACTTGAAATCCTTTTTGTCTCCTCTCATTTTCTTAGTCATAGCATTACAAATAGAACTAAAATTCCTAATGAACTTTTGGGAGAAACTAGCGAAACCATGAAAAGAGCTTACCTCTCCAACACTTTCTATCATGTCCCTCATTTTGAAATAAGATTTATTCATAAATAATAATATCAAAGTAAATAAATATATGATAATATTATGTTCTTAATATAAATAACAATAAATAATAATGATTCAAAATTTATTATTAATATAATACATTATTATAATATAATAATAATATATTATGATATATTATAATATATTATGATATATTATAATATATTATGATATATTATGATATATTATAATATATTATGATATATTATGATATATTATAATATATTATGATATATTATAATATATTATGATATATTATAATATATTATGATATATTATGATATATTATAATATATTATGATATATTATGATATATTATGATATATTATGATATATTATGATATATTATGATATATTATGATATATTATGATATATTATGATATATTATGATATATTATAATATATTATGATATATAATATATTATGATATATTATAATATATTATGGTATATTATAATATATTATGGTATATTATCATATATTATAATATATTATGATATATTATAATATATTATGATATATTATAATATATTATGATATATTATAATATATTATGATATATTATAATATATTATGATATATTATAATATATTATGATATATTATAATATATTATGATATACTATAATATATTATGATATATTATAATATAATACATCATTAATATAATAATATATAACATATGATTAAAACCAATAATATGCATTAATAAAATAATAAATACAATAATGAATAAATATGAAATATTAAATAGCGACTAATATTATAGTCTCAACCCTTGAAAGGGAGAATCATATATTGTTAGAAACTTATATAAGAGGAATCACTCACTTATCATGGTGGGAGGGGTGACAAAACAAAAACATGAGTTACAACTAAATTCATACTGGCAAATATCATATCAAAGAAAGTTAACTGATAATTGAGTGGTTGGCTAAGTATGTGTGGAGGAATCACCACTTTCTAGAAAAGATAAGATGAGGCACCTTGGATTTGATTTCAAAGCTCAAGAAATAATATTGCACTCATTGTAGCAAGTAAGTCTTCCTGAAAAACTTTGGGATACTAGTGAAAGGAGATTAATATAATCTATCAAGGAATATCATCTACATTGGATTAGTTATAGAGATGATTCATTGAATTGGAGAGACTTATTGTGTTAGAAGTATCGTAGGAAGATTCAAACACTACTACATAGAGGGGGTTTAAAGATAATGTTTGAGACAATTTTTAAATAAATTGTCTTAATTTGAGACAAAAAAAAGTTGTGTATCATCTCAAATATCATCTTTAATCGAGTGTCTTAAAATATTATCTTAAAAAATTGTCTCTATGAGACAATATGAAACAAAAGTAATTTTTTCTCTTTAGAGACAATTTCACTTTTGTCTCTTTAGAGACAATATTTCTTTAATCCCAACTATTGTCTCTCTAAAAATAATATTTTTGTTAGAGACGATATCATTTCCATGTCTCCAAATAATAAATTTTAAAATAAAATTTATTATTTAGATAAATTTATTCTTAAATATAAACTAAAAAGGTACGATGGAATCAAACCACCAACCTCCTGCTTGTAAAAGCGGGTGCTCTTCCATTGAGCTAGAACCCTTCAAAGAATAAATTTCTCACATTTATACCAACAAAAATATTCTCAGCAAAATTAATGTCTTGTATTCTATTCATCATAAATAATTTGCGAGTAATGAAATTTTACACGTTATGAACTTTCAATCACTACAATACATATATAGTGTACTCTAATTCTATTACATACTATTTATATTTATAGCTTGGGTTGAAAATTTTGAAGTAAAGGAAATTTAAAAAGTTCTATTGTGAAAATTATCTCAACCCCAACTTATTAAACTCAAAATGTGAAAATCCTATTCAGAAATACATAATTTAGAAAAAAAAAAATACAAAAAAATCAACCATAAGTTCACATCAATAAAAATTGTGATAATTAAACTTAAAATAGTCACATATAAGTTAGAAGAAAACATCTCTATAAAAATTAATTCTATACTTCAAGGATACTTAGCCATACAAAAAAAAGTAATATTAAATATTAGGAATACTAGACCTTTTTCTATGACCTTCAAAAAAAACCTAAGATGTCTAGTGTATTATTGCCAGGTTGAATTTAGATTATGAATCTAGAACATAAATACTTCGACATTACGCACCAACCTAGCTTCACACTGCCCCATGCACTAATAGTTGAGTCTCACCTACCTTGCATGTTCCACTTCTTGGATTTTTTAGTGGCCAAACCCGTTGTCCCTAGATGAGTAGCTCTAATGGGAATGCTACCAAAATTGGAGATAGATTGAAAGGAAGAGCTTGTAGACCATAAAGTAAAAAATAAACAAAACAATTATTCAAACAAAACTATCATAAACTGTAATAATTTAATTGCATGATACAATAAATATTGACTTGAACCATCAGAGGATTAGGTCTAGTTGTGGAAAAAAATATTGTTGGACTAGCATTCACTATTGATTCAACCTGCACATACAAATTCTAAAATAAACAATGCAGTCATAACATTTTTTACTCAAGCACAATCAGAATAAATTAACCAAAAAGAACAAAACATACAAGTGACTATCCCATACACAATGGCATGGTGCTATAACCAAGCTCTAGCAACAATGCACCCAAATTTCGCATGGTAATTCCATTTCACATATAGTAGAAGACTGGACCTCAACACTTACCATTAGATCAGTTACACTTGATTCAACTTCAAGTTTCCTTGCAAGTTGTTGTTACAATTCCAAATATAAAAAGAAAGATTATCATATAAATCTTATATTAGTTGTGCATCATATCAATTTTAGGCATAATTAATAAGCACCATTTAAGTTTCTTATTTTTGAAGTCCTATTTATGATGTCCAAAAACCAACCTTTAAGATTTCCCTTTGGCATGCTCTACAAATGGTTGACCTCAGCAATAATGTTTCCAAGAAGCATCTTGGTCCATACAAATATTTGGACAAAAACCATGTGCAAAAAATGTTTGATCTTATTCATCAACAGTAACTCAACTCCAACACAAAGTAGTCCTCTTCTAGGAAAACTTCAATCAAGTAATAAGCCTTCCTCATAGATGAGAATGTGTATAGATCCAAATAGAGTCATTATCCTTAGTCAGTGGTTAATTCCATCCAACCTTTCAATTTTTGAAGTTTTTAAATAGAGAATTGAAAAATAATAATGGTTAAGAAAAGCCTTAAACATATGATGCATGATGTAACCTTTAACTCAACAATATGATTGTTGTTCCTGGAACCTCTACCATCTCAATGATAATATGGTCCTACATGATGCCAACTCCATGATTATGGATGTAAATTTTTCTCTTTGATTCAAGGAGTATAACTTATAGCATCCTTTTCCCATGTTTTATAAATATTTCCCTAAGAAAAATGTATCATTGTCCTGACTTGGTGAGACCCTGCAAACTTTTCCTTTACCTGTATATAAATAGAAAATAAAATAAAATAACATACCACAAGAACCTTGTAATCGCAACAAAACTCCTTAATCTCAAAGGTTTGATTACTATCTTTACAAAAAAAGAATAGTAATACCTTGAGGAAAAATAGATCAAAACCAACATACACAAGTTTGAAAGAAAAGGACAAGACTTTATAAAGCATTTCATAAAATTTCATAACATCATATTATTACAAAGCCACTAAGTCCAACGTATAATTTTAAAGTGATCATAGTGCTAATAATGGAAACCACCACAGTCAAAATGGAAGCTAAAATAACTCTTACAAAGTTTCAATCTCATACCTTAGATAATAAGGAAAATCATCAAATTACACATGAGTCTCTCTTCCATCAACAATTCTTTTCTTGAAATGTTGTTCAAAGTTTGGCATTTACCATGTGCTTCAGATGGGTCAATACCTCTTACAGATTCCTTTCTCTCTTCACAAACTTGCATAGGTAATTTACCATCGATTTCATTGTGCATGTAACCATTCTCACCTTGTAGATGTAATCATTCTCACCTTGTAGTAGTGACAAGTTACATAGCAGTCCTCCAAATATGTTTATTTGAACAACACAAGATATTAAATTGTGAGTTTGAAGACTCAACTATAAAAAGTTAATAATTAAGAATTCCAAATTTCAAGTCATAATTCCATTCAAGGGAGGGACATCTATTGAGTTATAAAAAAATTGATTACAAATAGAGAAATAAATTAAATTAAATTAAATATTAGGTATACTAAAGGTATTTTATTTTGTAAGTTTGTTTAAATAGATGTGTACATAAAATATGATTTATAATATATGTTCGAAATACATTTTACTCAAGTAAAAACAAAGTTATTTCAAAAGTAAAAATTACTAAACTTGATATACATTTAACATAAATTTAATTAAATTATACATATGATGTAAATGTTTAAAAGTTCAAGAATGTCAAAAGATTAAATAGGCACATAAAGAGAAAATTAACAATTTTAAAGCATGCCAAATTTGAAGCACACTAAATATCAAATTAATTTAACATTGTAATATAATTTTTTTAAATTTCAAGAATGTCAAAGTTCAAATGTAACTCTTGGAAAAACTTCAAGAGAAAAGTGGAAAAACTTCAAGAGAAAAGTGAAATTTATTTTATATACATCTAATTTATTACGTGCTTCTAAGTGCCCTTGCTATTGTTAATAATTAATGCTCTACAATGTTAGTTTAAACATCACTTAGGATGTGCATCAGTTCAATGCAAATAAAGCATAATCTTGTTCATGCATAGCTTTAAGTTGAATTAATGTTATGCATTCACCATTGATGCATATGGAGAACGTAGGAGGAAGCATTAGTTTTGTTTTAGCTTCCACCATAATATTCATGGAATAATCAACAGTTTTAAGATTGAGAAATGTTGTTAGTAGCAGTGAATACTTGTAGTTTCCTATGTATTTGTTTGGACTGCAAATGTTTTAAATAACAGACTTTCTTTTATTGAAAGTAATCCTTTGTAAGCTTTTATTCAATAAATAAATAAACAAGTGATCTACAATAAAAATTTAAATCTGCCTTCGAAAAAATAGAGCATCCTCAATTACAAAAAGTAGAGTACTTTTAAGATTTGTTTTTTCTTCCAGGTTTATAATTGTTTAATTGTTGTGATAAGGGATATTTATTTCAAATTATTCATTTGGTACCAATGGCTGCATAATCTAAATTCAAATGGTAACATCTCAATCCTATGCACTAAAATTAATAAAAACAATAATGAATATATTCCTTATGTTCCCCTGTAAATCAATAATTGTTGCAATGCATAGACTCATGAATTAGAATTACTTACTTTTTGTTTGCAGCTATACATAAACTCATCAGAAGTAGTAAAATTTGTCATACAAAAATGCCACAGATATTCTAATCTAGAGTCCCTGAAACATCCACAAAATTTTTGGCATCAACAGCAAATTAAAGTTACACATTTTTTCCTACAATAGAGAATTGACATAAGCACCCATTTTTTTCTACCCACATCCTCTAAAAATGCCTCATATATTTTTTAAAAGCCATTACTTCAACAGAAAATATCTTTGTAGTTTTATGTTATCATGGTTGGGCACCTCTATCTATATTTACATCTACAATTAGCTTAATCTGAATGCATCTAATGTGGAGCAAATGAAAATTCTTAATTCTAAACTGTAGATGCTTTGTGCAAGTGTACATTAAATGCCCATTAATTCATCTAATGTGCAGTAGCCCAAAATGGTACCATCTGAAGTCACCAACAATTGTGAGATTTTCTTGAACAGAAATACCCCAAATCAGAGTAATAAAATCATGTGGATAATTATCAAGCAAAGCCAAAAAGAAAAAACCAACCAATTTGGGTGTGAATAAACTGCTTGAATTAGGATTACTCAAGTGGCTGCAATTGGAGGGGGTAGAGGAATACCTATTTAAATAAAATAAAAAATGAACACTTCCACTTAGAAGCCTTGCTAGAGCTAGGATAGAATACCCATTAGTTTGGATAGCAGTAAATTACTTGGATTAAGATGTTGTAAGGGCATATATTTCTAGGAAGAAAAGGATTAAGTTATATACAGTGAAGAATCTAACCAAAAAAAAAATGGACTTTGGATGCTGCAGCTACCCACAAAACCTAAATCACACATGGATTAAAGTTTAATATACTATTATCTCAAACATTGCTTGAAATACATAATAAAATATAATAAGATTTATATAGTGCATAGTTCAATGATTTCTTACCCATTGGAGAAAATGCTAGGAAGGTGCCAGAATTAGGCATTCCACGGGTTCTATGACAAGACCAGTCTTGATAGCATCCTGAGTATCTTCACCCTTCAATTTTTGGAACCCTAATTTAAGAGAGTATAACAAGATGAAAGGAAGGAATCTATAGAGAGCAGAGTAATGTGATCTAGTTGAATGAATTCACCCATAAAAAGGTTCAATCTGTAGATGCTCCACCACCCATCTTCTCCCTCTCTAATAGCCTTGAACCCCAATGTTGGTATTTATAATAGCCTCAAAAAAAAATTTCTCACTCCATGAAGTTGTGTGAACCCTAACATATACTTTAACCAAATCTCTGGGGTGGTTAGTACCAAACAGTTTCTCCAGACGAATACCTTATCACACTCACATTAGATAGAACATCTGGGAAGAAACTGGCATTAAGTGAGTTATTTATTACAAGAGATCTTGAGAATTATTATTCAGCTTGATATTAAATATTTGATTCAAAACCCTTTTAGTTTTAGAATCTATACACATTAAATTTATGCTTTGGCATTGATGCTAGAATGGTTTTCTTTCTATTGCTCTACCTAATCCCTTCTCTGTATCCATTTCCTCTTTTTAGAAATAGACTTCAGTCATCCATTAAATTTCTAAAAGAAAAGAAGAAAGAGAGTCAAAAGATTATATGCCATTATTAAATTCTATTTTTCTTACTTCCTCTACGCTGTGATGTTTGAGATTTGATTCTATGAGGAATTTACAAATAGTGAAAAGTTTTTGATAAGATTGAACTCAACTTGTTTACTAGGATTGTTATACTGAGATGATTGGATAAAGAATGAGAATGGTTCAAACAGTGAGAAGTTTTTGAAAAGATAATCTCTAGACTTAGCTTTTTTACTTGGGTTGTTAGACTGAGAGGAATGGATCATCTCTACCCCACATTGTGTTTCATCTCCCTTTGGTTCAAAAATTATAACTAAGCTTAAGAGCCCCCACCAACACCTATATTATTCCAACTTATCACTGTGTATGGAATACTGTAATGAGCAATAGTGTCTAAAAACAAGGACAAAATAGCTAATGTACATTTTTAGTGAATTTTGACATTTTTACAAAAGATTCTATCTTGTTTCACCAAGGATTGTGCAAGCATGGAGTTATTTTACATAGGTGATTTTATAAGGATTTTATTGGGCAGATGCACATGCATGAACTATTTAACCGTTTAACCATCTAAGTGTTGGTTGGATAGCTTTAAATAGACTTAATGAAAAAAAGGTGTAGTTCTTTCAGTTAGTTTAAGTTTTCTGAAATAAAAACATTAGCATACGAAAACAAAAACACATTGAAATTAATCATTACAATAAAATATTGCAAAGAGATAGTTATCTAACTCAATACTTCTTCCTAAGAAATGTAATTTAAAATTCTAACACTATGGATAAACATTAGTAGGCAAAGTTGCCAATAGTGATCAAAAACCTAATAGTAAAATAATCATTTTTACATAACTGGAACTTGAACAATTGAAGCTATTTTGAGCGCCATAAAATACCAACAAAGGCAAACACACATTGATTTATGGCAAATTTTATGCTTTAGTTTCAAGCCCGTGCATAAATATATAGTGTACACACTCAAATGGTGCACTTCTCTAAGTCATTATATCCAAGGAAATCCATGAAGGGGAAACCTTAGAAAGCGACCTAGAGCTCTCTATGCATGGGGTTCCAAGATTATTTTAAGTTTTCTCTCAGCTAAAGCTATTAAGCTAATGACCTTGCTATTCAACCACACAATGAGAGATTCAAATGAAAACAAGGGAAAGAATGCCAATATCCCCAAGAATCACTATGAAATGCAAATGCAAGCTAGATTAAGATGAACATGCAAGCTAGAAATGAGAGATGCAAGCTAAGCTATGGAAATGAAAGTACAAACTAAACTATGAAAGGAAAGATGCAAGTGTTACAAATCCTTCCTAGTTAAGCTAGATGAGTTACTCTAAAGCTTGAAAGGAAATCTACACTATGAAAGAATAAGCATGAAGCTACTATGCAAGAATGAAACTAAGAATGGAATGTAGATGCAAAAGCCAAGACTACTCCAAATCTTCAAAAGCTCCAAAGTGACCTAGAAAACCTGCAGCATAACATTAGCATTAAAAGATTGATATGCAAATGAGGAAGAGAGCTCTTCTTTTATAGAAAATGAAAAGGAATGGACTGTGGAGATTAAGACGCAAAATATTTAATCAAGGGTGGAGCATCAAAGAGGAGCAATCCATGTGCACAAATATCCTCCAATGAGAAAGTAAGAGTTGACTTTTATGTCCATATGAGACAAAAAGTGCTTTTTCCCTTTTTATAAAATAAGAATAATGCTTTATTTGTGCAACTTAGGATAAGAGGAAAAGTGGGGGCTTTTTATTTAATAAAAGGGGAGGAAATATTCCTTTTGAATAAAATAAAAACTTTACGATAAAATGGTTAGCCCAAGGAATAATCAAAAATGATAAAATAGGATTTGATCAAGGAAATTGATATAATTGAAAAATGCTGATTTTTTAAAATATTGATTCAGGGATTTGATAAATTGTTGAATGGGGGCCCAAAGTCTAGACAACCATTTTAGGGTGCATACATTTGCCCCTCTTTGACTAATGTGAGGTCGACTCGGGATCACATGTGGTCAAAGAATGGAATTGAAATGTGAGATCGATTTGGAATCACAAAATAACCCAGATGTGTGTTCAACGGATGGGAACACATCAGGACAAAGATAAGCAAAAGCTGAAAGACAAGATCAACACCGTTGCTATTAAGTGATAATCAAGTCTCAAAATAAGAGATAAGAATCAAAAGACAAAACCAACACTGTTGTTGTTAAGTGATAGTCAAGTCTCAAAATAAAAATCTCAAGCTGAGCTGAATGATAAAGCTGAATCAAAGATTTGAAGTTGATAGGTACTGCCCCCTCGGTATCAAAATCTAAATCAGGTAGAGGAGAAGCAGCAAACTGATAAACTTGATCAAGTCACTAGAAATCATAATCGAAGGTGAAACATGATAGGATAACCATCAAGTAGTGAAGACATGCCCTAGTTTGACTAGGTTTGCTAGAGAAAGATATAGGATAAAAATGAAGTCAAACCCTAGAGAGATTAATCAAATGAAAGTGAATGAAAGACTAGAAGGTTGAAAGAGATGGGGATGAAGAAATGAAGATGCCCCAGTGAAGATCGAAGGATCAGGCCTCAAATGGTCAGTCAACTGCGTAGAAGAAGGAGAAAATTTTGAAATGTGATTTGGACTATCAAGATGAACTTGAATTTTGATTTCAATCCTGAAAATGGATCCAAGATGTCAAAATTATCCAGGGGTGCAATTTTTACAGAATTCTAAGGTGTTTTGAAAATTAGGTCAAAAAGTCAAAATGCTATAAAAGGGGTAAAAAGGTCATTTTATATATGATGATAAGATTAACCCCTTGTGATGACAAGAATAGGTCATGATGTGAAAGACAAGGAGAGAAAGACATGATCAAGAAAAGAAAAGGTGAGCACAGATGACCAACAAGTCCACGAAATATGAAAGGAGAGCTCTCTCCATGTGCAAGATGCAAGACTAATCTATCATGAACCTAAAAATGCAAGCTACTATGAAAAGTGTTTGACTTGCAAGGTCAAAATGCCAATAGACATCTAATAATCATCATTGAGCTTTATTGGTAGCGTCGCAAGATCATACAATACACACTAGTATAGCTATGTGAATCTGAATATGATCTATATCAGATAGATATGTGGGAATCCCACCTAGGAATCAAAGACATATAGGTCAAGATGACTAGTGTAGTGAGATTACCTAAGTTTAATGTAGCAAGATTATACTCGCATCAAGACACAAGGAAATTTAAGATGGCTATAAGCATGCACTTGCGAAAATAGTCAAGGATAATACCTTGTAGATCCCAATGTCAAGTGGAACAAGCATAAGTGCTAATGACAGTTAGGACCAACAAAATATACCCACAAGTAGAAAAAGCAATAAAACATGTCCTCATGCCCTTAATCTTCTAGCTATGCATCATCAAAAACTATCATAGGGAGAGAACACTCATCAAAGAAATCATCATAGACATCACACAAGGAAAACAAAGTCAAACAAGTCTCAGCGAGTCGAGTGTTTAAGTGCGTGTGTGTAGGTCATAGAGTCAAACTTTGAGTATCACATCTGCCAATGAAAAATATCATATCATGTTAAACTATAGGATAGGATACCTGATAAGTGTTGAGAAACACTCAACGCTAGGGTAGTGTTGAAAAACACTGTTTGGGTAAGTGTGACTATGGCTATATGAATGGGTGCCAAAAATGTACACACTCAAATGGTGCACTTCTCTAAGTCATTATATCCAAGGAAATCCATGAAGGGGAAACCTTAGAAAGTGACCTAGAGCTCTCTATGCATGGAGTTCCAAGATTATTTTAAGTTTGCTCTCAGCTAGAGCTATTAAGCTAATGACCTTGCTAGTCAACCACACAATGAGAGATTCAAATGAAGACAAGGGCAAGAATGCCAATATCCCCAAGAATCACTATGAAATGAAAATGCAAGCTAGATTAAGATGAACATGCAAGCTAGAAATGAGAGATGCACGCTAAGCTATGGAAATGAAAGTACAAACTAAACTATGAAAAGAAATATGCAAGTGTTACAAATCCTTCCTGGTTAAGCTAGATGAGTTAATCTAAAGCTTGAAAGGAAATCTACACTATGAAAGAGTAAGCATGAAGCTACTATGCAAGAATGAAACTAAGAATGGAATGTAGATGCAAAAGCCAAGAATGCTCCAAATCTTCAAAAGCTCCAAAGTGACCTAGAAAACCTGCAGCATAACATTAGCATTAAAAGATTGATATGCAAATGAGGAAAAGAGCTCTTCTTTTATAGGAAATGAAAAGGAATGGACCATGGAGATTAAGAGGCAAAAGATTTAATCAAGGGTGGAGCATCAAAGAGGAGCAATCCATGTGCACAAATATCCTCCAATGAGAAAATAAGAGTTGACTTTTGTGTCCATATGAGACAAAAAGTGTTTTTTCCTTTTTTATAAAATAAGACTAATGCTTTATTTGTGCAACTTAGGATAAGAGGAAAAGTGGGGGCTTTTTATTTAATAAAAGGGGAGGAAATATTCCTTTTGAATAAAATAAAAACTTTAGGATAAAATGGTTAGCCCAAGGAATAATCAAAAATGATAAAATAGGATTTGATCAAGGAAATTGATATAATTGAAAAATGCTGATTTTTTAAAATATTGATTCAGGGATTTGATAAATTGCTGAATGGGGGCCCAAAGTCTAGGCGACCATTTTAGGGTGCATACATGTAGAACCTAGAACAAATTTGCAGGGCCAAATTTAGTGTCCTCCTACACATAGCCAAACTATAAATGGTTGTCAGTGAAACCTTGGCACTAATTTCATTAGTAGTGAAAACCCCATTTTTGAGAGCCTTGGATTTGATGTCTGCTAGCGAATTCTGCATAGTTTGATTAAAAAGCTTATAATGGGAGGAAGAGTCAGAGATGCACATATTGGAGTTTTCAACATCCACTACCTAATTGAAGAAAGGGTGATTCTCATAACACAAAAAATATGCATCAAAAATCATGTGTGCCCTAGAATCTATGTTGCCAAAAACAAGAAATAAGAAAAGAGACAGCAATGTCAACGTGACGAAAATAGAATATTTAAAAGTTGCGTATAAGAAATAGATATATATATATAATTTGTTAAAAATATATGCAAGTTAAAATAAAATTTATGACATATACATGCAAGTAAAAATAAAAATACGTATTTAATCATGACATATACATGAAAATTAAAATAGAAGTGCATGACATTAAAGTTTGTAGAATACAACTTCAAATGCATGCAAGTTAACATAAAAGTACATATTTAATCATGACATATACATGCAAGTTAAAATAAAAATACATATTTAATCATGACATATATATATATATATATGGAAGTTAAAATAAAAGTGCATGACATAAAGTTTCAGTTTCTAGAATACAAGTTAACATATGCATGCAAGTTAAAATAAAAATACATATTTAATCATAACATATACATGGAAGTTAAAATAAAAGTGCATGATATATACTTGTAAAATATAATTGCATAACATTAAAGTTTGTAAAATACAAACCATAGCAAAATTAAAGATCAAATATTACTTTTTGTTATTTTATTTAACATAATTATGAGTTCAAAAAAGAAAATATAACTATCATAGTTATTTTCAATTACATAAATATGATATTAAAAGATTTCATCAAAGTTTTTATTTTCAAGCAATGCTTTTGCTTGTTTCACCTCTCTCCATCCCAACTGCAAGTAAACTTTCCTCTGCTTTATCTTCAAGTACTTCTATTGGAAATTCATCATTTCCATCATCCATTGAACCACCATAGTCCCACATTCTATGAGGACCTGATTTATAATCATTGGAAGCTCGAGATAAAATTCAAAGATTTGAATGAACATACACAAGATCTTCGGCTTTCTTGCTACCTAGCCTATTCCACTTCATAGAATGGATGAAGGCATACTTGCTCCAATTTCTTTCACACGTAGAAGCACTAGAAACCTGTTTATGTAAAATAAAAGTAAAAAATATTAGTATTTTTAAAATAAATCAATAGTCATATAAATTTAATATGCAACTATCATATGACTAAGCATGTGAAATTTACCTAAGATAACACATGAATTACAATATTTGTTAGTTTTGGAGTTTTTTCTCCATAGTTCTCCCAAAATACTTTGGGTTCCATATTCAATCGATCAAATGGAACATCTTTATGAGAAAAATTATCTACTCCAGATCAATATATTTTGACATTTCCTCCTTGATTTGAGTGTGATCCTCCCTAATTGGATAAACTCTATCCATATAGGTTTTCCATCCAGTGGCAACCTCATAATCCAACCATGGTTTTTTGTGAAACCATTTAGGATTAAGTAAAAATCCAACAAAGTGAAGAGGACTATGAAGCATCTTCCATCTTTGTAAACTACATTCCCAAACAATATCATGTGTCTCTTGATCAAATGATGACGCCCCAACAATAAACATATCTTTAGTCTTCTCCCTCATCTGATCTAGCTTCTCGAACACATCTCCCATGCATGGTTTATCTTTATCAAAAAGATGAAGGACTTCAAGAATAGGCCAAGAAAGCATCAAAAGATCACTTGCCCATTGCCAAAATAAAAATGGCCCACTACCAATTATGAGATTAGAAATTTCATCAAACACTTGGCTATTGATACTTGGTCTATCTGTCCATCTTTCCCATTCAGTAGACACCACCATTTGCCTCAATTCCTGTTTTACCTTTACAATTCGATCAACCATGATAAAATTTGATGCAAATCATGTTTTTGCACATCTAACTAGCTTCAAAGAAGCATATTTCCTATATATAGCATGTGACATAGAATGATTTACGATAAAATGTAGTATTTTTTTAACATTTGCAACTACCTCACTAACCCAAGGAAGCTTATTATGCAAATCTTTAAGAAGCAAGTTCATGCAATGAACTGCACATGGTGTCCAAAAAATATTTGGAAACTCATCTTCGATCATCCCTCCTACCAAAACATTGTTTGAAGCATTATTAGTTATAATTTTCACAACATTACTTCTCCCTACCTGTTCAATTGCTTCTTTAAAAAGACCTGCCAAATATGTTGCATCTTTCACATGTCCTGAAGTATCATGAGATTTGATAAACATTGTGCCCTTTGGTGAAGAAGTGAGAATATTAATTATTGATCTTCGTGCAATGTTAGTCCAACCATCTGAAACTATGGAAACACCTGTATATGACCAACTACTTCTAATATCTTGTAGCCTTTCTTCAAGGTGTTTCTTCTCATCATCTAAAACAATAGTGTGAAGTTTTTCATAACCTAGAGGAACATATCCTTTAGATGCATTATTGACCATCCTTATAGCCTCTTTCCATAAAGGAGACCTAGCTATGTTGAATGGCATTCCACAACCAAAGAAAATCCTTCCAATAGAAGCATCTACATTCTTTCTATCAGTAGCATCAGACATTTTCCCAATTTGAGATTCATAAATAGAGGTACTAGAAGCACTTACAAATTGTGACATCCCTTGTTGAGAATCTTGTGATTGTTCCTTGATAGGTTTTAAAGACTCTACAAAATTAAACTCTTTGATCAAATCAACTGTTTCTCCTTTTGGAATCTTATTGCAAACAACAATTGGTTCTTTCTTTCCAACTCCCAACAAATGATATCGAACTTAAGAAATTGAACCAGATTTGTCTTTCTTACAATGAGGGCATATCCAATGCCTACTTCCAAAACTACCATAATTTCATGTTGAGTAATTTCCAGTTATTGTGACAATCTTCCATAACTTCTTCTCAAATTCCCTTTTCACTTTGTTATAATTTGTGGGACTCATGTGTTGATTTTGTAATTCATTCGTCTCAAGATTTGAAGAAGCACCATCCATTTTTCCACAAAATTTGTTTGTACAAGTATATGCATTTCTCAAAACAAGAATATATACAACCAATAGACATATTTCAAAAAGTTAAAATATAAATTCTTTTTACTTAAAAATACATATGCATAAAAAATCATATCTGATTTGTAATGTCAAAACTTTAACTCCCTTCTCCTTTTTATGAATCTTTCAATCAACTTGTGATTTATAATCTCCATTGTAGTCTTTTTATAACAAAATACCAAAATTATATATTTCATGTCATATCTTAACAACCTATCAAAACTAAGGTGAAACTAATAGAAAATAAAAACATAGCTTAACATTAACATATTGCATGTCATATTAAAAACCACACAACTATATTTGAAATAGAATATATATCATTAGCTATTTTTAAAGTGGTTGATAACCAAAAAAAATCTAATCATAAAAAAATACAAATTCAGAATAAAATATAAAAATAATAAGAAGTAAAAAATAAAAAAATACCATTGTATATTGCATGCTTCTCATTAAAAATTAAATATAATTAAAAATATTTATATATTTAAATCATTCACTTAAATTAAAAAGGTTAAAATAATAAAAAATAAAAAACCTTTCTTAACAACCACATATTGTATCCAAACTATCGAATACTTAGTTCAAATCAAAATTGTAAAGTTTTTTTTTTTTAAAGTACGGAATAACTCTAGTTTTCTTTGTTTACCATAGTCTTACCATAGTCTTTAATTTTTTTTAATGCAGTCTAATGCATTAGATGTAATGGAATTTTTTTAACGGGCATTCAAATCTTCTTAATTGGGGTTTATCAGAGAATACAAGCAGTTTGACCCAACTTTGGAATTTTTTTAATGCATTAAATTTTCCGGCAGTCAAATCTTTTTAATTAAAGTTTATCACTGAATACAAGCAGTTTAACCCAACTTGAAAGCCCTAGCTTGAGGCAAAATCTTGGGTGAAATCCTCAGCATGAAATCTCTGGCAAAATCGGGTGCATGAAATTTAAAATTTAGGCAATGGAGAGAAACGAAGTTTTCACCGGCTGTAATGCACGTTTCTATGTTGAAACGTACAATGGCAGCCAAATGTTGTGTTTCTGGCAACATAGCCTAGAATCACTTTGGCCCTAATCAGTAAAAAAAAGTACCTAACAATCTGAACTTTGGCCACTGCAAAGCACTTACTATAGTCCTCTATTAACAAGTATTTTCTACATTGAGACAGTCTATAGATACCATCTATGCCTCTCCCTGGTGAAGCTAAGTGAAGCCTATTGAAGAAACAATTTTGGTGAGCAACGAGAAATGGTGTTAAGGTTTTCATTAAAAGTGTTGACATTTGCATATTAAATCACAGTACAGCCATGACCGATCTCTACAATTGGGAGATAGGCTTCTAGATGGAGAACGAACTTGGGTATGGCTGAAATGAAGAGTAAATCTTGTGATTTGAAGAAGGGCGCACAAGTAGGAAAAAACCTAAGGTTTCTACCATTATTCCCTGAGGGAATGTGAGAATCAAACAAAACCTTTTTAATCTTTTCATTCTTAAACATGATTGAATATTTTGTACCTGAATCGACAAGCGAGCGGCTGGGAGGAGCCATATCACCCCATCTCCCTTTTTGGAATACCTATTGTGGGTAGTGCACAAACAGAGCAAAGCCAAGGGTTCCTGGGCTATTAGGGTTTCAACATTTCAATGTCAAGACCCTGCCTAGATACCTCAAATGAAATTACTTTCCCGCTTTGATTTTAGCTTTTCATTATGTCGGTTCGAGATGAAAAATTAATAATAGAAGTTAATAAAATAAATAAAGTTAAAGTAAAAGACAAAGTTAAGACAATAATTAATTTTCATCTTAAAGATTTGTCTTAAAATACCGTACCTTGTAGTAGTGAAAGATCATCACAGAGGAGAATCAAACTCGATAACTTTATAAATGGGGTCTTCCTTATATTAAGGGATCTAAAAATCTTCACTATTGGTCTGAAGTGATGATTTGATGATCGAATGTAGGCATCTGAAGACCGATTAGCACTGACTCTAGATATAATAAATTAAAGGGATTAGAGAAAGTTACAAATTGGTGAATTGGAATATGCTAATGATCTAATGATGTGCGGTAAATCTTGTTGAGATAAAATAAATTTATTTTTAATCTCTGAAACTATTCGAAGATGTATGTTATAATTTCAGCCCAAATGGATAAAACGAACATATATGGAAATCCCAATTAGAAGATAATCTCATTATTTCTAAGTAATGTAGACCACAAGAATATGAACAACTAACCAACATTACTTTCAACTGCTACAATAACTACTTTCCGTGTGTACATATCGCAAGGAAAGGATTAGGATATTATACAATACAAGAGTGTAGAATGCACCAAGTAAACCATGGATAAACAATGATTCCATATCGTATAACATTAAAGAAATTATATACAACAAGACATCAACAGAATCTAGCAAAGATGACGAGTTGAAGATATGGTTAGATAAGATAATAGTGATTATATTTCCTATTCACCACTATGGAGTTGAAGAGATTGTGTCTTGGAATTTCCAAAGAAGTCAAACTACCAGTCATAAGTGTACATCCACGTCAATAATATGTTTTCCATTCCCAAATAATCAGTATCGACGTGTGATCGAGCCTTATAATTCCTCAGTGTTACGTGACAGAAGAGTGGTCAATGCATTAATGGGCGATCAAACTAAGGAATGGTTTTATTATAAATATCAATCATTATGCTAATATTATTTGTCAAATTCATGAATACATTGATGATACCGAGTAATAAGAATCGATTCCTTAATAGGTGATGTAATGAATGATGGTCAAAGATTAATAATGATATATATGATGGGTAGAGAAACTATAACGTCGATAAGCACCATTCGATGGTTAGTGAGGACAGATAATAAGCAGTGTTGGTTATGAGAAGAATAATGATTAAGTTACTCGTGATTTGTGTAAGAGGACACCAATAGAAGGCTAGTTGATGAAAAACAAATAGATAGTATTGTCAATGATATAAATATTGATTAAAGGATAGAGGATAAATAAATACATTTAGTACTAATTACATGAGAAGGGATTAGAAAGGAGTCCAAGGTTAAAAGGATATAACATATATTGGATATTCTTCATAAGGGAGAGATGAAGAAGGGAATGAATCCTATGTCACTGGAAAATATCTATGAGAGGAATGTAATTACAAAGTTTTATACTTGAACAATATGAAGAATAAAAGCTGGAAAAAATATCAAATACGGAGCATGCAATGGTATGAATACTTATAAATATATTAAAAAAGGAACTCATTGAATATGAAGAAAGTGCAATCTGAACACTAATTAGAATTATCGAGTAAATTAATTATGTTCCTACCTGGGGACATTATAGTGGTATTAGAGCATGATCCTGCCATCATGTAGGGTGAATATAAAATAGGGATGCGCATATAGGAACAAAGATTGATCACAAAGATGAGGTAAAGAATCAAGGATCAGGTACGCAACATTGAATATGATGATTAATATAATTTCTCATCCATCTATTATTTGAATGAACTTAACAATCAATACAAAATAGATATGTGAATGATTAATGTTAATAAGGTTGACATATTTTATGAGTGTTATCTTAATCACATAATGAATTTTCAATTCACCTCATCATAGTTGGAGGGAAGGAGAGTAGGTAAGAAGGTATAAGGCTAATCCCTAAGGGCCTGTTTGGTACATGGAATATGAGCTCTAATTCTGGAATTAGATTTTCGGATAATGTAATTCCATGTTTGTGTCCATCCAAAAAATTGGAATTGGAATTTTGAAATTCCAATTTTACCCCCAAATTGGGCATTTCATCTTCCACTCAAATAGGTGGAATTGGAAATTCCAATTTCTAATTCCAATTTTTATAAAACCAAATTTAATATTTCGTGGGATCCATGACTATAAGGATGTATATTATATTGCTATAAGGATGTATATATATACATGTGTGTATATACATATGTGTATATACACACACATGTGTGTATATATACACAAATGTGTGTATATATATACACACATGTGTGTATTTATGTATATATAAGGATGTATATATATACATGTGTGTATATATACATGTGTGTATATACATATGTGCATATATACATATGTGTATATACACACATGTGTGTATATATACATGTGTGTATATACATATGTGTATATACACACACATGTGTGTATTTGTGTATATATATACACATGTGTGTATACACACACACACACGCGCATGTGTGTGTGTGTGTGTGTGTATATATATATATCTGTGTGTGTGTGTGTATACACCCACATGTATGTGTGTATATAAATGTACATGTGTGTATATATACACACATGTGTGTATATACACATGTGTGTATATACACATGTGTGTATATACACATGTGTGTATATACACATGTGTGTATATACACATGTGTGTATATACACATGTGTGTGTATATACATGTGTGTATATATAAGGATGTATATATATATACATGTGTGTATATATATATGTGTGTATATACATATGTGTATATACACACATGTGTATATGTATATACACACGTGTGTATATGTATATACACACGTGTGTATATGTATATACACACATATGTATATTTGTGTATATATATACACATGTGTATATATACACATGTATGTGTGTGTGTGTGTATGTGTGTGTGTGTGTGTGTGTTTGTGTGTGTGTGTGTGTATGTGGGTATGTGTGTGTATACACACACATGTACACACATGTGTGTATGTGTGTATATATATATGTGTGTGTATATACACACATGTATACACATATACACACATGTGTATGTGTATATATACACATGTGTGCATATATGTATATATACACACATGTATGTGCATATATATACAAATGTATACACACAAATTTAAAGAAATTAAAATTCCTTATGCATCTTCTTAGTCATCTTCCGAGTGAACCAAATAGGTCATCCCATATTCCGAAAATCATTTTCAGGATTTGTATCTTCTAGAATTGACTATATCTAGCATTTGGTATTCCATGCACCAAATGGGCCCTAAGTGAATCTAGGAGGGATGAGTCTCCCTTTGAATTAGGCTATATTAGATGAGGACCTTTCTACGTCTCCCCGACATTCCTTTGTGATGAGAAAAAATTAATAATGAATTCACCCCATCATATTTGGAGGGAGGACCAGGTAGGTAAGAGGGTAGGGTTGATCAATAGATTTGACAACACTTGCATTATGTGTATACGTTGTGTATGCTCTGTATCTTCATGCATTCATGTGTCTCCTTCGTGTATGCTCTATGTCGTCATGCATCAATGTGTATACTTCATGTATGCTCCATGTCTTCATGCATCAATGTGTATGCATCATGTATGCTTTGTGTCATCACATATTCATGCATATGTTTCAAGTGTATACTTTGTTTGGTTTATCAATTGAATCATAGAATAATTAGAGAGAGATGAATCAGAGACATGTTGTCATACAAACATAGTTTTGGGAAAACTCAAAGAGGCACCACCATAAGTTGGTCTAAAATATTTTCTCTCAAAACATTGTTTTAAGTTCAATAACCAATCTCTTTTATTAAAACATAAGCAAAAAATATATTGTTGCTTAAGGACAAGAAAATTTGAGAGGGGTGGACTGTCATGTCCCTCATTTTGAAATAAGATTTATTCATAAATAATAATATCAAAGTAAATAAATAGATGATACTATTATGATCTTAATATAAATAATGATAAATAATAATGATTCAAAATCAATTATTAATATAATACATTATTATAATATATTATAATATAATACGTCATTAATATATAATATATGATTAAAACTAATAATTTGTATTAATAAAATAATAAATATGAAATATAATAAAAATACAATAATGAATAAATACAAAATACTAAACAACGACTAATATTATCGTCGTAACCCTTGAAAGGGAGAATCATATACTGTCAGCAACTTATATAAGAGGACTCACTCACTTATCATGGTGGGAGGTGACCAGACAAAAACATGAGTTGCAACTAAATTCATACCGACAAATATCATATTAAAGAAAGTCGACTGATAGCTGAGTGGTTGGCTAAGTATGTGTGGAGGAATCACCACTTTCCAGAAAAGATAAGATGAGGCACCTTGGATTCGATATCAACATATCAAGAAAGAATATTGCACTCATCATAGCGACTAAGTCTTCCTGAAAAACATGGGATACCAGCGAAAGGAGATTAATATTCGTTATAGAGATGATTCATTGAATCAAAGAGACTTATTGTGTTAGAAGTATCATAGGAAGATTCAAAGATCATCACAGAGAGGAATATTGGTCTGAAGTGATGATTTGATGATCAAATGTAGGCATTTAAAGACCAATTAGCACTGACTCTAGATATAATGCATTAAGGGGATCAGAGAAAGATATGAATTGGAATACGCTAATGATCTAATGGTGTGTGGTAAATCTTGTAGAGATAAAGTAACTTTATTTTTAATCTATGAAGCTATTCGACTATGTATGTTATAATCAGCTTAGACGAATAAAAAGAACATATATGGGAATCACAATTGGAGGATAATCTCATTGTTTCTAAGTAGTGTAGACCACTGGAATATGAACAACCAATCAACGTTACTGTCAATGGCTACAACAGCTGCTTTTTGTGTGGACTTATCGCAAGGAAAGGATTATGATATTATAGGATACAAGAGTGTAGAATGCACCAAGTAAACCATGGATAAAAAAAGATTCCATATGGGATAGCATTAAAGAAATTATATACAATAAGGCATCAAAAGCATCTGGAAAAGACAATGAGTTGAAGATATGATTAGATAAGATAATAGCAATTATATTTCATATCGACCACTATGGAATTAAAGAGATTATGCCTTGGAGTTTCCAAATAAGTCAAACTACAAGTCATAAGTGTACATCCACATCAATAATATGTTTTCCTTTCCAAAATAATCAATATCGACATGTGATCAATCCATATAATTCCTTAGTGTTACGTGATAGAAGGGTGGTCAATGCATTAATGGGCAATCAAACTAAGGAATATTTTTATTATAAATTTACCAATCATTATGCTAATATTATTTTTTGAATTCATAAAGACATTGATGATACCGAGTATTAAGAATCGATTCCTTAAGAGGTGATGTAATGAACGATGGCCAAAGATTAATAATGGTATGATGGGTAGAGAAACTATAATGTCGATAAGCACCATTCTATGGTTAGTTCGAGGACAGATAATAACCAGCGTTGGTTATAAGAAGAATAATGATTAAGTTAATGTTGATTTGTGTAAGAAGATGCCAATTAGAAGGATAGTTGATGAAAAACAAATAGATAGTATTGTAAATGATATAAATATCGATTAATGGATGGAGGATAAATAAATAAATTTAGAACTAAGTACATGAGAATGGATTAGGAAGGAGTACAAGGTTAAAAGGATATAATATATATTGGATACTCTTCATAAGGAAGAGATGAAGAAGGGACTGAATTGTATGTCATTGGAAAATATCTATGAGAGGAATATAATAACAAACTTTTATACTTGAATTCTATGAAGAATAAAAGCTAGAAAAAATATCAAATATGGAGCATGGAATGACATGTAATACTTATAAATATATAAAATAAGGAACTCATGGAATATGAAGAAAGTGCAATATGAACTCTAATTAGGAATTATTAAGTAAATTAATTATGTCCCTAGTTGGGGACATTACACTTTCAGGTGCAGGCCACTCTAAACCAATTAGCTGAGATCACAAATCCAAATATACTATCTCAGTTTTCATGAAAGAACATTTCTTCAACTTAGTTAGTAACTTCTCCTCTTTCAACCTCTACAATACCTGTCTCAGAGGTAACAAATTATCTTCCCTATTCTTACTAAATATCAAAATGTCATCCAAATATACAATCACAAATTTTCCCAAAAATCTCCTCAAAAATTCATTCATCAACCTCATAAAAGTACTAGGTGCATTATTTAAACCAAAAGGCATAACCAACCATTCATACAAACCTTCTTTTGTCTTTAAAGCAGTATTCCATTCATATCTTTCTATGATTCTGATCTGATGATATCCACTCTTCAAATAAATCTTGGTAAAGTATTTTTCTCCACTCAAACAATCTATCATATCATCCATCCTAGGTAATGGAAACCGATACTTCACTGTGGTTTTGTTTATAGATTTGGAATTAATACACATTGTCCATTCACCACTTTTCTTAGGTGCTAACACAACTGGAACTGCACATGGACACAAACATTCTCTGCTCAAAGCCTTCTGCAAAAAATCTTGAACTTATCTATTCAATTCCTCATTCTTTGTAGGTGTTAACGAGTGAGGTGCCTTATTAGGAAAACTAGCTCCTAGAATTATATCAATATAATGACTAATACTTCTAATCAGTGGTAAACCATCTGGTACATTATCAAAAATAATCTCTTCATACTCTGTTAGCAACTTCTTGACTTCAATAGGTGTTTCATCCTCTGATTTATGAACAAGATTCTTAGGAACTAAAGCATAAGAAACATCATTCTTTTTCAAATCGCTTATGTATTATCTTCCTTCAACACAAAAAAATCTAATAGAAGTACAATTTTCACCCTTATATGCTTCAATTAAAGGAAACAAAACTTTCTTCATTCCATTAGCAATAATAGTATACCTATTCAAAACTCCATCATGTAAATCTTGTCTATCATATTGCCATGGTCTACCAATCAAGATGTGACAAATTGATAGGCATAATATCACAAAGAAATTCATCATGTTAATTCCCAATTTTAAGTTTTACAAGACATTGATCACTTACCAAAATTTTGTTCTCATCCTTGATCCATGAGATCTGATAGGGTTTATGGTGCTTCATCCTTTGCAACTATAATGTTGTAACCAACTCTTCTGATGCCAAATTTTATGAGCTTCCAGTGTCAATGATCACTTTACAACATTTCCCAGCAATCTTACATTTGGTTTTGAATAATACTTTCCTTAAATGATCTTCATCGGTACCTTCATTCCATAATGCTCTTTTGATCATCATATTTTCTCCATCCTTAGGTTTTTTCATTGAATCGGGTGAATCTTCGTTCATAAGTGCATTTTTTCTATTGCTACTAATCTTCTTGTTTGAATTTCCATTGGTACATTCAAATTTCATGTCCTTCACCACACTTGAAACAAGTGCCTTTGAACCAATTATTTTCTTCTCTCCTCTGATCATTACCTCTAGGCTGACCACCTCTTGAGTAACTTCATCTACCCCTATATGAACTTTCTTCTTTCCATTATGTTTTTCCCTTTTCCTGATTTTCTTTATCCTGATCTGATTTTCTATTTCCTCCATAGGATCTACCTCTGCCTCTAGGAAATATTTATTCAATTTTAATTAGAGCGGTGTAGTAGAATTGGCATATTTATTCAATTTTAATTAGACTGGTGTAGTAGAAGCCATCAAGTATCAAGGAAAAGTCCCAATTTTGATTTGGGGTCAAGGAATTTATTGGATGGGTTGATTTATTCACAATGAAATATTGAATAACAAAATTGCAAGGTTCAATTATATTATACTAGTGCAATGAAGATGTGGTGGAGCATTCTACAAGTTCATTTTGAATCCTAGTATTGGCTTATAGGTTTATATTTCTTGAGGGAAAACAATATTTAGGGAGGGAAGACTATAATGTGGTGACCTTTGGTCAATACATTTGAAGAGAAACTAATTTATTAATTAAATTGAGTTCTCTAAATTAATATTAATTAGATAACTTGTATTTAATTATTCATTTTAAGTTTAATACTCTATTTTTACAAAGTGACTTTACCTAGGGACAAAGATAAAGTAAGATATTAAAAAGTCCATTTAATAGATTGAAAATAATAATTATTTAAAAAGTGATTTATAATTTAAGTTTTGGAAAGTTCGACTTCGGGTTTCAAAAGGAGGTTGTGGAAGCTCATTTCATCAATTCTTTCATGGTTCATTTTAGTGAAATCCTTTTTTTGGATTTTGAGTTATTGTTGGGTTATTCAACCAAGGAAAACCCCTAAATATGGATATTTTTTTTCTAAGCAAAACCCCACCAAGCTAATCCTTGGCAAATTTGTACAAGCTTTGTAGGTGTGTAGTTGATTCAGGATTTTGTAGAGTGTGGAGAAAATTTCTTTATCTATGAATATTTTAGATTTTTTCACATTTACATGTATCGATTAATTAATATTTGCAAGATAATAATTAATTGATCTTTTTGGTATGTGTTAAAGATGAAAGTCTATAACCACAATACAGCATGTTCAATTGTGAAATGATATAAATGGGGTTTATTTATGTTGAGCATGTACGCCCATCTATACCACTTCAATAATACAATCAAATCATTGATGGGCATTATTGAAGGATTTTAAATCCTTTTGATATGCTACTATAACTTCCTAAATACTATTGTACATATTCAAAAAGAGGAGTCAAAATTTTTTAAGGTTTAAAGGCCTTGAAGAATCCAACACAACCTATATTTGGGGTTAATGTAGCCCAAGGATCATCAACCAAACCAACAAAGCATTAGGAGGATTAATGAAAATATAATACATATTCTAGCGTAAAACATTCCATATACCTATACAACTTATGTATGGGTATCAATGGAAGGGACTGTTACATTTTTTGGAGAAAGAATATTGGAGTCTCTATAGTTGGTGATTAGGATGTTTGGAAGTCTTCAAAGGGTTAACAACAATATTCATAATAAAATGTAGTATTTTCACAATTTTTTATTATTACTTTGTAGCAACAAAGAAAGGAATTATCAAATGTTGCATTGAATTTTGTATAAACAAAGTCATTATCAGTATTATAAATTGTGGAGTTATTTTTAAATGGAGTTTATTTACTGCATTCCTCCAAAAAAAAATTAAAATATTATCAAACAGGCTAGTATGTAATCTAGTTGACAAAATTTCTATGTGGAATATATAAGAAATGTAATATTTTTTGGTGAATTCATGGTTATAATGTTATTATTACCAACTCATAGTGTTTGCACTCAAGATCACCACTTGTTTTATCATTGGAAATATGTTTGATAAAATGTATTTGCATTGAATAAATTGTATAAATTATAAGCTCGGTCAAAATATCTAGGTAGGGATTTTTAAAATGGTAATAGAGCATGTATGTGAAGTTATAACATTTGTAAAAATTTATAAATATTTTAAAACAATATTTTATAAATGATGTTTTCAATATAGGAATGCATTTATGTTTGTCAAACCATGTATTGGTGGAACTTAAGATTGGCCCAACCTGTTGATACTCAACTTTGCAATGCATAAATTTGTTTGGTCTAGGATGCCTTCTTGCATTTGGTCTCATTTTTCCCATCACAAGTAAATATTTTGAGAAGAATCCAAAGGGATCTCCCTTATGTTTTCATGTAAATGAATCTTCATCATTCTCTATGTCCCTTTGAGTTGCTAGAAGTTTCCAAAATCCTGAGACTTTTACAAGACTACCAAACATTTCATAATCATCTAATATCAAGTTTTACATGGTTTCTCAAGCCTTTATTTCCTTACCTCGTCACTTTACCCATTTGTAAGAGTCCAAAGTCCATTTGAAAATGTGTATCTCCTCTCAACCCTTCATCCACTTTCTCTCCCAATCTCTGAAATTTCTCCATTCTCTCCACCTTAATAGATATTTGAAGAGGATCTTAAATTCTTCTACTGCCAAAATCCACTTCCCATGTCCTATTTTGCATAGTTTCTCTGCAATCTTCCATTTCCTTCTTTACTATAAATTTAAGGTATGTCTAGATATTTCGCTTCTCCCTTTCCCTCCTTTCTTCATTCTCACCTCTAAATATCTAAAAATGTGGCTCCCCTATCCTTTCATGCTTTGCATTTTTCCCCTTTCATAGTATTCCTTTACACATCTAGACCTTTCGACCTCCATCCCGAATTTTCACTTTCCAATCAATTCCTAACATTCTCCCTCCCCTATTACTTCCCTCATTTCATCCTTTTGTGGTGTATTACCAAAGAATTTTACCTCCCATACTTCTCCTTAAACCCATAATCTCCCACTTTTCCCCTAAAAAAAAATCTAGATCTACTTCCTCCCCATATTCATTTCCCTTCAATCTTGCTCCCATTTTTTGTACTCTATTATACTTCCCTTTTGCAAAGTTCCTTTACATATACAATTATTATAAAATTATTGTCAATAATATCAAAGGAAATATACTAATGTCAAATAAAGATGAAAATCACTATAGGCCAAAGGCCACAAATCACATCACTTTAATAAGATCAAAAGAGGGCTAATCTTCAATTATGGCAGTGATGGATCAACTTAATTTATGTAATTTTTTAAGACTAAAATTAAAGATGAAATTTAATGGCCCCTTTATAGCACAATTTGTATGATTTTGTTGTTATCCTATTTATCCATTGTCTCATAGGCTAACCAAGACATTTAAATAACTTTGCACCATTTTGCCAAGTCAATTTCAATTGCAAGTCATTTTGAGGTGTTTAAAGGTAGTTTTGGGCATACTTACTATTTATAGTAAGTCATTCTGGACATATTTGGGACCTCTAATAGAAATGACATGTCAATGGTAAAAATTTAATATTGAAAAAAGATTTACTTATCATTGATATGATATATTATGCATTAATCAAGTTATTTTATAAAGTTAAATGTAAATATTAAACTTTGATAATGTGAGACTATAGTTAAGTGGAAAATATTTCAAGTTCCTTTATTTAATAAAACATTTGTGATATAAAATTTTTGGAGACTTAAGATTAAAGGAAAAACCATCATAAAAAATAGGAATCCTAATAAAATAGGAGTAAAAAGCTATCATGAGAAAATAGGGCAAAAAGAAAAATCTCAAAAAAAAGAGGAAATGGAAAAAACTAATTTTGTTTATCCCACACTCCAAGGTGAATTAATAAACTCGCTTGAGAGCATTATAAAAGATATTGAAGAGCTCTTTTTTAAGCATGCTTGAAAAATATATGAAATTGATGAAATATTGGAGTTCTTTGTAAGTTTGTGAGGACTTAAACCCTCATGAATGACATTCTCTTCGTTGATGTAAGATACAGTCAAAAAAATCTGATTTCTCATTTCAAGAAACATATTAAGATTACAGAGTTTTCAAAATATAAGTTAGATAAGGGTTTGAACATATGTTGAAGATATAAGGGCAAAATTGGTAAAGTATCGGCAATCTTATTATTTGTTGTTATTTATATTTTTGGCCCAATGAAATAAGTTGTGATTGAAGATATATATAGGTTGTATCTATAGTATATGGGATGTGATAGAAATCCCACAAGTTGCATTGGTAATTGATAGGAATGTATAGGTGTAAATATAAATAATATAGTGTCCAACAGATTTGAAGTACATCCATACTAGTGTTGTAAAGGTTTACAAATAATAGCAAGAGAGTCCTACCAGTCTATAGTTAGAAGTAAGAGGCCATATAGGTTGTGGACTTCCAGAGACTATCATACATGTCTAATAAGGGGTCGTATAGGTTTGATAAATAACAGAGCTAATATACAAGTCTAGAGAACATTTGAGAAATATTGTATAGGTCTAAAATAAAGAGAGGAGCGTTGCACGGGACTGAGACGTCTTGAGTATGTTATACCAACTTGGAAGAGAGCCTTGCATAGTCTAAAATATTTTGCAGATGATACTACATAGATTGAAGGAGTATCATTGAGCACCATTCCATTTAATACATTTATCTATCAACATTGTGATTGAGTCAGCAATTTTTGGTATGCAAAACACATTGCAATGTCCTGAACAATTATGACATCACAGAAGAAAATTGTTGTAATTGTGATTCAGAGTTAATTTTTTAGAATGTGTGTGTAATTTTGGATTAAATATTATTGTTGCATTATAAACTTGTTTGTGTTGTACCAAAAACAATATCCATTCCAAAACTATTACAAACTCATAAAATATCATAAGTAGAAAAAAATTAGTTTTTCATCAAGGGTAGACTATTACAATGGCGTTAGAATAAGTGTATCCTTCCATCTTGTAAGGGACCATTCAGAAGATGAAGACTTTTGAGGAGAAACTACTAGAAGAGATGATAAAATTGAAGCAAGGTTGTCAAAGCTAAATTGAGAGTTGGAAAAATAATAGCAAGACTATAAAACAATTGTATAAAGAAGTGTATGAGCATTCGGGGTGGTTAAGACCCGTTGCTGAAAGAAAGTCTAGAAGTAAATGAAAAAGATGGTTCTTGTACAAGAAACAATGAGAAACAAACAAATGAAAGGAGGTTCACAGAAAATTATTTGAACAGAGATAGTGCCTTGTTCTAGATAAAGACCATGTGATAGATTTTTAAAGTGACTCTTTAGGCATGCTTACAGTTACTATTGATGAGTTTGTGCATGAAGAGAAAGGAAAAAAATAGCCTTGGTTTTGAATTTAGATGTTCCCAGTGATGATGGTTGAGATAGATACATTTTGGATGATCATACAAAGCCTTTGGAGAGGATTGTTTATGAAGAAATTAGTACTAGTGAGTTTGGGAGTGACTCTTTTACAATGATAATGACTCATGAGGAGGACAAAAAGCACTTTATTTATAAGCAAATAAATCATCCTTTTGACACATGGGATCCATGTGTTTTGGCACCAGAGTATGATGAAGATCCTACCCAAGATGAATCTTGTTTTGATTGTGATGATGTTCTAAGTTATTTATCATAATGCAAGTATAGAGGATAGTATTGATGATTTAGATGAAGATCTTGAAACAAAATTTGGTTTATCTTTTCATGGTGATGAATTTGAGTAGAAGTTTAGAAACTTTGATTATTTGGATCCACAGTATACTATTGAAATTGATAATCATGAGGATGCACAAGAGACTTGGGACAACCTTGGTTTCATTAATGAAAGGCATAATAGTTTTGATTTTAATATTCATCATAGTGCAACATTTCTCTTGATTTATATAAATACTATTGAAAGAATTAATTTGTGGTGTTCAATGAGGCAAGTGTATGGAAAATATATGAAAATCTACTTTTTCAATTGGATGATGGAACAACTCTTGGGTTTAGTGTTGCACTTGGTGAATATAATAAGGTATGGGATTCAAGAGGAGATTTAGAATGGATCTAAGAGAAGATTTAGAACCTAAGTTGGAGTATGATTTTCAATCTACTAATGACTTGAGTTCACTTTGTAAGGTGATTGGGTATCCTCTTGAGAGACCACCAGATACAAAATGTGCAAATAAGCAGATAGGTGAAGATTGTATTTGGAATGATATCACACTAGGAGGCATCATTATTTATTACTAAATGAGGAATTGGAGAATAAATTGGCTATGCAAATTAGTGATTTCAGTGGAGAGTTATTTCCCTTTTAGCATTCATTTAGAGTTTCTTCAATCTGACATGAGGTTTGGTCTTGAGTTTTGGAATTGGCCAACAAGTGGGACATTTCATAATTTGTTTGAGTTGATGAATAGTAATGTATGTCTTGCATATGTAGTTGGAGATGCAATTTATTCATGGATATATTAAATCTTGAAGACTTCTACATTTCATATTTTAAAAGTTTTCCAAAACTTGTTCTTAAACTTGTTGAAAAATCTATAACGATAAAAACTAAACGAAGCTTCCATATTTTTTCTTATGTAGCTTTGGAGAAATGATCAGATAAGTATGATATCTACATCCTTAAAAATCTATCCTTTGAATTGAATGATGATATAAATCACTAATATTTATTTAGAATTGATTTTGAAGACAACTATTTCTCCTCACTCTTCAGTTGTAGATGCTTTCACGAATAGGTTACAAGAGATCAACATAGAAGTAATAAAATTGCATGATGTGTTTTCTATTTTGGATGGCACTTGGAGTTGTGTTGTGAACCTTTCTAGGAATATTGGAAGTCATTCATGGTTGGTTATAAATGTTGTGATTCTCAAAAAAAAAAAGGGGAGCTTATCAAGGATGGTTAGAGTGAGTTTTGCAGGAGGGATGATCTAAATTTCAGAATTGATAGTGTTGTTCATTTCCTTTCCAACCATCTTGTTATTCCATTGGTTCATCTAAAAATAGACTGGAGAGAGATTTTAAGTAAGGATTAGAGCATTGGATGAATAGTAAATCTTGGGAGTGTTACTTGGCAAAGAATGGATCAGGATTTTAATTTTGAACTTTCTTTTTTGTTGCAGATCAATCACTTAACCTTATGGTTTTCTTTCATTCATGGGAGTTGGTACATTTTATTTTTTCAAGAAAGTAAATATTTTTAGTTGGAGATTTCTTGCAGGTATTTTCTAGCCACTCCCAAGTTATTTTTGAGTATTGCAATGCTCAAATTTCATTCTTGTAATTGGGGAATTAATTGGCATTGGTGTTGTCCATTGTGTAGAGTACTTAACTCATATTGCACTTCCATGATTTTAGTCATGTACAATAGTAGTTATTATTTATTTCAGATCTTCCAAAATCATGGAGGTCACCTTATGAAGGTTTTTGTTGTAAGCTTCAACATTTTACCTTTGGAGTAGTTTCAAGAAACAAAAATTATTTATGCTATGGTTCATCTTTAAAAGGGCTTTGGAGTTGCAATAATGAATCCTAGCATTGATGTCCCCTCTCTAATCAGATTAAATATGAATTTAAATTTTGATTTACAAATAAGTTGGACAGGTTCTTTAGTCTAGCAGATGAGAAGTTCTTAGTTGAGGATTGATGGTAGAGGAGATTTCATCATAGGAGATGGGTTTCTCGTTATTCCCATATGCACGATTTTTATGTATCTAGTGAGATTTCAATTTTTTTTATTGTTGTGCTAGATTTTTTACATTGTTTATGTTGACCTCAATATTGGGACAGTTTGATTTTGAACACTTGCAAATTTTAATGCAGCCAATTGTGGGAGATCCTCTAGGTATAGTTTAGTTATTCTCTACTTCCACTAAGGAGATTTTGGGTCACTACAATTTCTTCATAATGATAGTACACATGCTTTAAGATGATGATTGGTTGAGTGTAGTGAGTTTGGTATATTTGTGTACTCATTTTTTTCCCTTGACACTTGGAGATTAAGTGTTGGTGATATGATTTTGATTGAAGATACTAGAGGCATTCTTTGGTTGGCAGTTTGTAGAGTTGTTATGATGATTAATCTTCTTCATTTTTTATATGTCATGGGGAGTGATTCTTGGGTTTATTTTTTATGCTAGGTGAGAAAGGTATTTTTTCTATTTCTTGGCGTCATGATTGGTAGTGGGAGTTCTAATGTGATAATTTATTAATTTCCTTGGTAGGTTATATTTCATGGGAGTGATTTCACCTCTTTAAGGTATTTCAATTTTGATATTATTCTCTTTATAGGGTTATAGGAGAAGGGAGTGCAATTTCAGTATGATGGTTTATTAGTTATTATCATAGTAGTGTAGTGTGTAATGTCCCCAAATAATTTTGTATTACCATTAGGAGTAAAAATAAAGAATAAATAAAAAATTAAGAGATTTGGCTATTTCCAATCCATATCACAAGACTGACCTTATTATTCCTTCAATCCTTGAGAAGGGAGAAGACATTGGAGGAAAACCAAAGCGCTCAGAGACCATTGATAGACTCCCTCAAAGTTTACAGACTCATCCTTTAACCTATCTCGAGCTCAATCTCTCAAGACTAAAGAGGGGCTTCTCCCTAACCTATCTTGGGAGCTACCCTATTGGATTTAGATTGCCCCTCTTTGGTGGCCTCTGCCTTCCATTCTCATGTTTGAAGCAGTAACAGAGATCAATTTTATATTATGTTTGGGATTCCCAATTATCTTAATTCCTTTTCTATTTTCCTTTTTCAAATTCATTAGGTCAATAATCCATATATAATGATTTCTTGTTTTATATACATTTACATTTATATATATATATATATATATATATATATATATATATATATATTTAAGATCATGAAAGTGTTCCTTATTCCTAATATATTCAATTATAATAAAATGTGATTTAGAATTGATTCATCGATAAGCTACAGCATTTCTAAATACTATCATATGATACTTACCAACCTTATTCTATAAACATATATATACTTGAATAGTGTGGAATATGAGTATGGATAGAAGTGGATAAAAAGGGGTAAATGATAGTAAATATATGATGTAAGAGGGGGAAAATAGGACCTATCCTTAATCCAAATTTCCAAAAGGAAAGATCTAAATGGATTAATCACAAAGAAGTGATCAATGCACCAATGATCAAACAATGGAGAATATGAAGAAAGGAGGAAATCCTATAATCTACTATAGAAAGTATGTACTTGAAATATTGAATGAATAGAAGACAAATACTAACCTCAAAATAGGGAAAATCTAGAAAAGACTCATATCTGATGTCTATGCATAGTTTCAGGAAATTTTCCAACATGTTCCAGACTGGAAATGTCAAGACAGAGAAAACCCAGAAAACTTTTGTCCTTTTGAGGTCAGGTCGACTTTGACCCAAATAGTGGGGCACAATCTTACCTCCCACTAAAGGTCATCCCTGACCTAAGACAGCTCTGACAAAAATTTTGTTTGCAGATCTCAAAAGTTCTCCGAAAAGGGTATCCAAATCTGAACTTCAATTCACTGTCCTGTACCTGTACCTGCAAGAAAAATGGTTTTTGTTGTTTGGATGGGGGATTTGCCTTGGTCAAAGCCCAATTTGGAATCAACCTTGAAATGTAATTGAAATTGCAATATGTATAAACAAAGTAAATGGAACTATTCACCTTGCTTATGATGAAGTCCTTGTGGAGGATTCGAATCCTTGAATCCACAAGTAGGGATGGTCCAAATGAATGTAGAAATGTATGTAGGATGTCTCAAATCTATGGCATTAGATCTTCAACACCAATCTTGAATGGATCTTAGCATAGGAAGAGGCTCAGATGAATATGAATGGAGAAATCTTCAAGGGGGCTCCAAAGAGATTGAATCCTTCAATGGCTAACAATGGATCTCCTTGATGAATGCTTGAATGGATGATTTCTTGAATGCTTGAAGATGAATGAATGCTTTCTTGCTTTCCTTCTCCTTCTTGCTTTCTTGATTGCCAAAAAGAGATATCTTGATCACGAAATTGCTTCTTGATAATGGATGCTCATGAAAATTGGATGTCTATGGATTACTTGATTGCATAACTTGTGGATGGAGAAAATGAGAGAGGAAGGCTTTCTTTTATAGTGATCTAGGGCACAAACTTCTAGAGAGGCCGATATTGGAGAATTAAATCCCAATTAACCTTAACCCCTAGAAATGGACCTAGATTAAATGCAATTTAAGGGTTTACCATTCTGAAATCTAAAACAACTAACCCAGAAGTGAGAAAATGAAACTTTCCAAAGCCCGACATCCTGAAACTCTCAGAATCTAAAATTTGGACATGGGGTAAGGGATGAGGTCAGATCTGTCGTAGGTCAGGGTTGAGGTCATCCTTGATCTAGGTTAGGGTCGAGGTCATCCTTGACCCATTAGGTCATCCTTGACCCAAAAATTCAAAGTCTTCAGTTTCTCGGAGAAAAGTTGTCAGAAATAGGCTGGAAATAAGGGAGAGAAGTAGAACAGGGGGAAAAAGCCATATCCATGCAAAGACCTAATCAAGTTTCTTGAGATGACCCCAGACCACTTACTCGGAGGACTAAACGCTCTTAACATGAAAGTGCTTCCATTTTAAGATGATACATTAAGCCCCCACTTTACCAAGAGTATGGACTCGATGCAAACTCTTGGCAAAGGAGATCATAATGAAAAAATAATCATACTAAAATCAAAGGGACAAAGAAATCCTCAAGCCCCCAGGGACTCAAGTCTTCATCAACTCCAAGATCACAATAAGAGAGACATCTCTAAAGAAAAAGAGAGAAAGAGAGAAAGAGTGTGATTACCTCACCCAATGAGAACTTATTTCCCATTGTGAACCATGCAAGGAAATAGCACAACTGAAAGATGGAATTGAACCACCTAGTGAATGTGGCTACTCACTAGTCAACCCATCAAAGATTCACCCTCAAGAATATTCTATCCCATAAGAGTAAAACCAAAAGCAAAAGACATCCAATCTTAAGGACACCTTCGACCTTAAGGGATCAAAAATTTGAAACTGGACGGATCAAGAGATCCTAATATATAAATTCATGCTTTAAGGATTAGTCACTAATCCAAAAAGGGAGAAAAGGTATCTTGAACAATAATATATGTATATTGAAGTGTGTGTGTGTGTGCAACAGGTGAGCAAAGCATATTCCCCCATGTTAAAGTCATTGCTAATACTTTAACAGGAGTAATGGCTTTAATAGAAACATAAACAACTCCACTGATTATGTTTCCACTACGAGATGCCCCCAGACGAAGACAAATCAAGGGAAATACCACATAAACATATAGAGAACACAGAATGGATCTACCTGCCATGGGGTCAATATGATCATAAGATAATATATATATGATATTATTGCAAATGAATTGACATTAGTCCCCAAAGAAAGTAGAACTACAATCACAAAGGAGGAAAGATCACATAAGAGATACGAAGAAGAATCTTTTCAGACCATGACCTAGAGACCAAAAAGAATCAATGCTACCAAGTCACAGATCTAAGCAGATTACACAAGGAAACATTTATGAACAATAGAACAGGTACAACATAACATGAAACAACATATGGAAGAATAGAGATACATATAGAGGAAATGTACAACAGGTTTGATTCATTTATCACCTTGCACCAACAAAGTACCAAGGGTCATATAAAAGAATCTAACAACATTTAGCAAACACATCACGAGAGAAGCACAATACTATAGACAAACACACAACAAAAGCTACCATGAAGGACAAGCCAATAAAGCGTGCCACCTACTCTCCCCATCTCATTCTATATCATTTAGGGAAGGTGGGTAACTTGCAAGAGGGACTATATCCAACATAGTAGGAATGATAGCCAGTTCCAAACAAGGATCCTCTTGAGAATCACAATGTTTGATACAAGGTGTAATTGTCAATTGTGATGAAATCATATTAGGTAAATCAGTTTCAATGTCAATATTCTCATATTCATCATTATCATCATCAAGAGTATCTTCTTCATCCAAATTAATCAAAATAGGATCTAAGATATGAATGGAATCATCATAATCATGCATCTTAACATCATTATTAGCATTAACTTCTTCTCCCACCTCATGCATAAATTGATCAAAATAAGGTAAAGACCTTTGAATAATAGAATTACGAGCCTTAGCTTGACCACGACACTTTTACGATGTTCATTAGCAGATCAATTACATTTTTCTTTTTACGACCTTCGTTAGCAGATCAATTATAGATTTGAAGATTTTGATTAGGAGGAGAGACAGATTTGTTCCTACTACCATCAAAATTATCCACAAATAACGCATTAGAGTCGATTAAGTCCTTAACCTTATGTTTTAAAGTATAACATTTCTCACTATCATGACCATTCTGATGATGATATTGACTAAAAGCTTTAGGATCAAAGGATTTAGATGCAATTGCAGTAGGAAAAAGAGGTCGAATAGGAGGTAAAGTAATCATATTAGCAGTTAACAACCTATTCATAATAGAATGTAAAGATTCAGAAAGAGGAGTAAACGTATGATTTAATCAAAAAGCAGTGGATGCAGAAGTGGCATTGTGAGATGCAACAACAACTTGATCAGCAACTGCATTTGCTTGTTTGTTTATCTTGACATAATTGTTGAATTTTTTAAATTTGTTTGGATTAGGAGCAACATAACTTTTATCAATAGGAACAGGATCCATTGGAGTGTTGCTCTCAAAGTGACTCACTTGTAATTGATAATGATGAAGTGTTGCACAAAGTTGTTGAAAAGAGGTAAATTCAGTAAGCAGAATCTTATCTCTAATATCCTTTTGCATATTTGAAATAAACATACATTGAATATCAATATCAAGAATAGGATAGGAAATCTGAGCATGCAAATGCTTAAATCTACCAATAAATTCAATTAAATTTTCCTTAGCACTTTGTTTACAATGCATCAAATCAGTCAAGGACACTTGCAAACCAATGTTATTTTGAAATTGTTGAATAAAAGCATTAGCAATTTTTGGAAATGATTCAATAGAATAAGGAGGCAAGGAACAATACCATTGTAAGGCCTTGTCACGAAAAGTTCTAGAAAACAGCTTGGCTAAAATCCTATGGTCATGAGCATAATCACTACAAAGGATTTGAAATGTTTTAGCATGATGAACAGGGTCTCCTTTTCCATTGTAATTCTCAAGATGAGGCATATCAACTTACTGAGGAAAAGGAGTAAAAATAATATCTAGGGTCAAAGGACTTCCCATGTCACATGTAGGAATGCTAAACTTGTTTTGAGTCAAAGATGCAAATTTTGGTTGTAAAGATGACACAATTTGAGCCAAACTGATGACTGTTGAATCATTAGAAGAAATAGGAGGAATAGAAACATTAGAAACACTAGGTAAAGTGTATGTGTTAGCTTGTGGTGACTGATCAGGAAATTACTATACACTTTTCCTCCTACCCTCGTCGGGGTTCGGGGCCAACATATTTTTGGCTAATTCTAGGCCGACATGTTGTAACTCATTCTAACACTAAAGCAAAAAAATATTGTATAATATGGCTTAGGGTTAGGGTTTTTTCATTATGTAGGTTTTTGTACTTGCAGTGGAATTGAGCAGTAAAGGATTACAGATTGTAATCAAGTTGTAATGATTGGATAATAAAATATTGGACTGGCTGTTGGTGGATGTCTCAAGGATTGGGTGAACCACGTTAAATTTTTGTGTCTTTTGTTCTCTTTTGTGTGGTTTATGGTTGTTCTAATATTGGTTATATTTGTGTGTAATTATTATTTATGTCTTGTTATTCCTAACAAGTGGTATCAGAGCAAGGTTGTTTTTTAGCTATCCTCTACAGGAAGATCTCATAGTTTAGTGGGAGTCTCAGGGTTTAGTGGGAGAAATGGTAGATGAGGGTAGGCTGAAGGTTGACAAGTTTAATTGAAAAAACTTTCAATTATGGAAAATGAAAATGGAGGACTATCTCTATTAGAAGGATCTATGGCGTCTATTGGAAGGAAAAGCCAAGAAACCAGCAAGAACTTCTGAGGAGTGGGCTATTCTTGATAGAAATGCCCTTGGTAGTATTCAATTATGTGTGGCACAATTAGTGGCATTGAGTATTACACAAGAAATGATGACTGAAGATTTGATGAAAACCCTAGCGAAGTTGTTTGAAAAGCCCTCCACTTCAAATAAGGTATTTCTCATGAAGCGTTTGTCTAATATGAAAATGGTGGAAGGTGGGTCAATTGCTAATCATTTAAATGAGTTTAATACAATTACCAGTCAATTAACTTTTGTCAATGTTATTTTTGATGAAGAAGTCAAGGCTCTCTTGATTTTGTGTTCTTTTGCTGAAAGCTGGAATGGTTGTTAGTAACTCTATTTCTGGTTCTAATACCCTAAAATTTAATGATGTTATTAGTGTTATTCTAAGTGAGAAAATTCATAGGAAAATCTCAGGTGGATCCACATCAGGTAGTGTCTTAAATGCACAAAGCAGAGGTAGAACCAATGAGAGAGGAAACAATTCTGGAAATCATGGGAAATCAAGAGGAAAATTAAAGGGAAAGAGGTTCAAATCCAAAGGGCCAAATGATTGCTAGTATTTTGGAAAACCATGTCATAAGAAGAAATATTGTTGGTCTCGAAAGAATAAAAAATGAGACAAACAAGAAGGTAACAAGGAGGAAAATGTGGTAAGTAATAAACCCGAAGAGGATGCCTTGCTTCTTTCTTTAGAAAGTATTGATGATTCATGGGTTTTAGATTCTGGGGATTCATTTCATGCTACACCCCATAGAGGTTATTTTCTTGATTATGTCCAAGGGGATTTTGGACTAGTTTATTTGGGAGATAATGAACCCTGTTAGATAGTTGGAAAGGGAAAAATTAAGATCAAGTTGCAGAATGGGAATCATTGGCTACTACAAGAGGTAAGACATGTTCCAAGGCTGAGTAGGAATTTAATTTCAGCAGGGCAACTGGGTTATGAGGGTTGCATAGTTACTTTTAATGATAGAAATTGGAAGGTTTTAAAAGGTTCCTTAGTAGTAGCAAAAGGTGTGAAAGTAGACACCTTATATCTTTGTACAGGTCATACTATTCCTTCTACTTTAATTTTTTTAGAAGATAATGAATATTCAGGAATAGTGGTTGTAGTTGAGCAGTCCTTAAGAACATCAAACCGTTGATGTAGATTCTAACATAGCACTTTGGCACAATAGACTCGGGCACATGAGTGAAAAATGTATGAAATTACTTCATTCAAAGAAAGCTTTACCTGGTCTAAAATGTGTCAATATGGATTTCTGTGAAAGTTGTGTTTATGAAAAACAAAAGAGAGTTAGTTTTGTAAAGAGTGGAAGGGAAAAGAAAAATGAGAGATTAGAGCTTGTGCATACAAATGTATGGGGACCAGCTTAGGTATCTTCCCTTGGTGGCTCTCTGTATTATGTTACATTTATAGATGATGTAACAAGAAAAGTATGGATTTATTTCCTTAGACAAAAATCTGATGTATTTCAAACTTTTAAGAAATGGAAATGCTTGGTTGAGAATGAGACTGGTAAAAACCTAAAATGTCTCAGATCTGATAATGGTGGTGAGTATTGCAGCACAGAATTTGAAGATTATTGTTCCTCAAATGGTATTCATAGGTAGAAAACTCTATCAAGGACTCCACAAGAAAACGGAGTAGTTGAATGCATGAATAGGACAATAATGGATCGTGCAAGGAGTATGAGGTTACATGCTAGGCTGCCCTTAAACATGTGGGTAGAGGCTATAAATGTTGTTGTTTATTTAATTAATAGAGGACCCTCTACTCCTTTGGACTGTGGTATTCCAAAGGAAGCATGGAGTGGTATGAAGGTGAATTATTCTTTTCTCAAAACTTTTGGTTGTGAAGATTTTGTTAGCTTATGGTGACTAATCAGGAAAGTACTATCCAGGAAAGTACTGTACACTTTTCCTCCCAACCTCGCTGGGGTTCGGGGCCAGGCCGGGCCCCGAGCGGGGGTTTGGGGGCAGCAGCCCCCAAGAGCAGGGATTCGGGGGCGCAGCCCCCGAGGAAAAAAATTTTGAGGCCGACTACTTTTCGATTATTTGGGCCGACTACTTATAACTCATTCTAACCCTAAAGCGGGAAAATATTGTATAATATGGCTTAGGGTTAGGGATTTTTCATTATGTATGATTTTAGTACTTGCGGCAGAATTGGGCTATAAGGGATTACGGATTGTAATCAGGTTGTAATCACTGGATAATAATAATATTGGACTTGTTGTTGGTGGACGTAGCCCAGGGATTGGGTGAACCACGTTAAATCTGTGTGTCTTGTGTTCTATTCTGTGTGGTTTATTATTTTCTGATATTAGTTATATTTGCACATAATTGTTATTTCTGCCTTGTTAATCCTAACAAGTGGTATCAAAGTGAGGTTATTTCATTCGTTCTTTCATCTATTCTCTGAATCAGGTCTCACGAGTTAGTGGGAGAGTCTCTCGGTTAAGTGGGAGAAATGGCAGATGAGGGTAGGCTGAAGGTTGATAAGTTTAATGGGCAGAACTTCCAGTTATGGAAGATGCAAATGGAGGATTATCTCTATCAGAAGGATCTATGGCGGCCATTAGAGGGAGTAGCCAAGAAAGAGCAATCAATGTCTCAGGAGGATTGGGATATTTTGGATAGGAAGGCACTGGGGAGTATTCGTCTATGCCTGGCACAATCGGTGGCATTCAATATTACTAAAGCAAAGATAGCTAAAGATCTGATGGAAACCCTAGCGAAGTTGTATGAAAAGCCTTCAGCTTCAAACAAGGTATTTCTTATGAAGCGTTTATTTAATATGAAAATGGTAGAAGGTGGATCAGTTACAGATCATTTGAATGAGTTTAATATAGTTACAAGTCAATTAACCTCAGTTAAAATTACTTTTGATGAAGAGGTTAGGGCTCTCTTGATTTTGTGTTCTTTGCCAGAAAGCTGGAATGGCTTGGTAATGGCTGTTAGTAATTCTGTTTCTGGTTCTAATACCCTAAAGTATGATGATGTTATTGGTGTTATATTGAGTGAGGAAATTCGTAGGAAAAGCTCAGGGGCATCCACATCGGGTAGTGTATTGAACACAAAAAGCAGAGGCAGAACAAGAGATAGAGGAAACAACTCTGGAAATCGTGGGAAATCAAGAGGAAAATCAAAGGGAAAGAGGTCCGAATCTAAAGGGCCAAATGATTGCTGGTACTGTGGAAAACCAGGTCATAAGAAGAAAGATTGTTAGTCTCGGAAGAAAGATCAAGGAGACAAAAATGATGGAAATAAGGAGGCAAATGTGGTAAGTAACAAATCTGATGAGGATGCTTTTCTCTTGTCCTTAGAAAGTATTGATGATTCATGGGTTTTAGATTCTGGGGCTTCATTTCATGCTACACCCCATAGAAGTTATTTTGTTGATTATGTCCAAGGGGATTTTGGGCTAGTTTATTTGGGAGATAATGAACCCTGTCAGATTGTTGGAAAGGGAAAAATTAAGATTAAGTTACAGAATGGGAATCATTGGCTACTACAAGAGGTAAGACATGTTCCAAGGCTGAGTAGGAATTTAATTTCAGTAGGGCAACTGGGTGATGAGGGTTGCACAGTTACTTTTAATGATAAAAATTGGAAGGTTTCAAAAGGTTCCTTAGTAGTAGCAAAAGGTGTGAAAGTAGGCACCTTATATCTTTTTACAGGTCATACTGTTCCTTCTACTTTAATTGTTTCAAAAGATAATGAATGTTCAGGAACAATGGCTGCAGTTGAGCAGGAAGAACATCAAACTGTTGCTGTAGATTCTAACACAGCATTGTGGCACAACAGACTTGGGCACATGAGTGAAAAAGGTATGAAATTACTTCATTCAAAGAAAGTTTTACCTGGTCTGAAATGTGTCAATATGGATTTCTGTGAAAGTTGTGTTTATGGAAAACAAAAGAGAGTTAGTTTTGTGAAGAGTGGGAAGGAAAAGAAAAATGAGAGATTAGAGCTTGTGCATACAGATGTATGGGGACCAGCTCAGGTATCTTCCCTTGGTGGCTCTCTGTATTATGTTACATTTATAGATGATGCAACAAGAAAAGTATGGATTTATTTCCTTAGACAGAAATCTGATGTATTTCAAACTTTTAAGAAATGGAAATGCTTGGTTGAGAATGAGGCTGGTAAAAAGTTAAAATATCTCAGATCTGATAATGGTGGTGAGTATTGCAGCACAGAATTTGAAGAATATTGTTCCTCTAATGGTATTCGTAGGCAGAAAACTGTACCAAGGACTCCACAAGAAAATGGAGTGGCTGAACGCATGAATAGGACAATAATGGAGCATGCAAGGAGTATGAGGTTGCATGCTAGGCTGCCCAAAAATATGTGGGCAGAGGCAGTGAACACTGCTATTTATTTAATCAATAGAGGCCCCTCTACTCCTTTGGACTGTGGTATTCCAGAGGAAGCATGGAGTGGTAAGAAGGTGAGTTATTCTTTTCTCAAAACCTTTGGTTGTGAAGCTTTTGCACTTATAGATTCTGAAAATAGAACCAAGCTGGAAGCTAAGTCAAAGAAATGTGTATTTGTTGGGTATGGCATTGATGAATTTGGTTATAGGCTTTGGGATTTTGAAAATCATAAAATTGTAAGAAGCAGGGATGTCATATTCAATGAGAAAGTATTGTACAAAGATCTGTTGCTGCAGCATGAGAAGAAAGAAAATGACTATGTAGTACTGGATGATACTCCACAAGTTCATGTTCCAGTAGTTCCTTATGCTCCGCAACAACAGCAACAACAAATACCACACACCCCAGTGAGTGTTAGACGGTCAACAAGGCTAAGTAGATGTCCAGAAAGATTTTCTCCATCTTTGTATTCTATTTTGTTAACAGATGCTGGTGAACCTGAATGTTATAATGAAGCTATGCAGGTGGATACAAAGCTTCAGTGGGAGTCTGCAATGATAGATGAAATGGACTCTTTGCTGAAAAATCGGACATGGGATTTATGTAAGTTACCTGCAGGTAAAAGGGCTTTACAAAATAAATGGGTTTACAGGATAAAAGAAGAGGATGGAGGTACGAAAAGATTTAAAGCCAGATTAGTCATAAAAGGATTTGCACAGAAACATGGTATTGATTTTGATGAGATATTTTCTCCAGTTGTTAAAATGACTTCTATTCGTACTATTTTAAGTATTGTGGCTACTGAAGATTTTCATTTAGAGCAGCTTGATGTTAAAACAGCTTTTCTTCATGGTGATTTGGATGAAGAAATATATATGGTTCAGCCACAAGGATTTGAGGTCAAGGGTAAGGAGAATTTGGTGTGCAGATTGCAGAAAAGTTTATATGGCTTGAAGCAAGCACCTCGGCAATGGTATATTAAATTTGACACTTTTATGAATGGGCATGGATATAGTCGGTGTCATTTTGACCATTGTGTTTATTTTAAGAGGTTGGATGATGACAGCTACATTATTTTATGTTTATATGTTGATGATATGCTTGTAGCTGGGTCTAACATGGATCACATTAAGGGGTTGAAACAACAGTTAGCAAAATCTTTTGCTATGAAGGATTTGGGGGCAGCAAAACAAATCCTTGGTATGAAAATTTGTAGAGATAGGAAAAATAGGAAATTGTCTCTATCTCAGGCTGATTATATTGAGAAGGTGTTGCAACGTTTCTCTATGGAAAATGCCAAAGCTGTCAGCACACCTTTGCCTGGTCATTTGAAATTGACTAAGGATATGTGTCCCAAGACACCAGAAGAAGAGACTAAAATGTCTAAGGTACCTTATGCTTCAGCTGTAGGGAGCTTAATGTATGCTATGGTATGTACTAGGCTAGATATTGCACACGCAGTGGGAGTCGTTAGCCGTTATATGAGTAACCCTGGTATTGAGCATTGGAATGCAGTCAAATGGATTCTTAGATATTTGAGAGGCACATCCAGTAAGTGTTTACACTTTGGGGGTTCTACTACTACTGTACAAGGCTATGTTGACTCAGATTAGGCAGGAGATATAGATAGCAGGCGGAGTACTACAGGTTATATATTTACTATTGGTGGGACAGCAGTGAGTTGGATTTCTCGACTACAAAAGGTGGTTGCTTTATCCACTACAGAGGCAGAGTATGTTGCTGCTACAGAGGCAGCCAAGGAGATGATATGGCTTCAATTCTTCATGGAAGAATTGGGACATCCACAAAAGGATAATTTTCTACATACAGATAGCCATAGTGCCATTCATCTTGCAAAGAATTCTGCTTTGCACTCAAAGAAAAAACACATACAGTTGCGGTACCATTTCATTCGATCAGTTTTGGATGATGGACAGTTAAGGCTAGAAAAGATTCATACTGATGATAATCTAGCAGATATGTTTACAAAGGTAGTAACAAGGGAGAAGTTGAACTCATGTTCAGCTTCAGTTGGTCTTCTAGACTGAACAAAATAAAGGAACAGCTAAGTCCAAGGTGGTTCAATCCAGTGGGAGCCTCATGTGGGTAGCGGTATTGCTACTGGATCAGTCTCCAAGTGGGAGGTTTTTTAGTATAGTGTGGATACTGATCAGTCACCAAGTGGGAGATTGTTAGCTTATGGTGACTAATCAGGAAAGTACTATCCAGGAAAGTATTGTACACTTTTCCTCCCAACCTCGCCAGGGTTCGGGGCCGGGCTGGGCCCCGAGCGGGGGTTTGGGGGCGGCAGCCCCCAAGAGCAGGGGTTCGGGGGCGCAGCCCCGGAGGAAAAAAATTTTGAGGCCGACTACTTTTCGGTTATTTGGGCCGACTACTTATAACTCATTCTAACCCTAAAGCGGGAAAATATTGTATAATATGGCTTAGGGTTAGGGATTTTTCATTATGTATGATTTTAGTACTTGCGGCAGAATTGGGCTGTAAGGGATTACGGATTGTAATCAGGTTGTAATCACTGGATAATAATAATATTGGACTCACTGTTGGTGGATGTAGCCCAGGGATTGGGTGAACCACGTTAAATCTGTGTGTCTTGTGTTCTATTCTGTGTGGTTTATTATTTTCTGATATTAGTTATATTTGCATATAATTGTTATTTCTGCCTTGTTAATCCTAACAGATTTTGCATATGTAAATTTTAAAAATAGAACCAAGCTAGAAGATAATTCAAAGAAATGTGTATTTGTCAGATATGGCATTGATGAATTTGGTTATAGGCTTTGAGATTTTGAAAATCATAAAATTGTAAGAAGCGGGGATGTCATATTCAATGAGAAAGTATTGTACAAAGATCTGTTGCAGTAGTATGACAAGAAAGAAAATGATTATACAATACTAGATGATACTCCAAAAGATGATATTCCAGTAGACCCTTATGCTCTGCAACAATGGAAACAACAAATACCACACACCCTAGTGAATGTTAGATGGTCAACAAGGCTAAGTAGACCTCCAGAAAGATTATCTCCCTCTTTGTATTCTATTTTGTTAACAGATGCTAGTGAACCTAAATGTTATAATGAAGTTGTGCAGGTGGATACAAAGCTTTAGTGGGAGTCTACAATGATAGAGGAAATGAACTCCTTGCTGAAAAATCACACTTGGGATTTATGCAAGTTACCTGCAGGTAAACGGGCTTTACAGAACAAGTGGGTTTACAGGCTGAAAGAAGAGGATGGAGGTAAGAAAAGGTTTAAAGCCAAGTTAGATGTAAAAGGATTTGCACAGAAAAAGGGCATTGATTTTGATGAGATATTTTCTCCAGTTGTTAAAATGACTCAGATATTCATACTATTTTAAGTATTGTGGCTGCTGAAGATTTTTATTTAGAGCAGCTTGATGTTAAAATAGCTTTTCTTCATGGTGATTTAGATGAAGAAATATATATGGTACAGCCACACAGATTTGAGGTCAAGGGTAAGGAGATTTTGGTGTGCAGATTGTAGAAAATTTTATATGGCTTGAAGCAAGCACCTCGACAATGGTATATTAAATTTGACAATTTTATGAATGAGCATGGATACACTCGGTGTCATTTTGACAATTGTGTTTACTTTAAGAGGTTGGATGATGATAGCTACATTATTTTACATTTATATTTTGATGATATTCTTGTAGTTGGGTCTAACATGGATCACATTAAGGGGTTAAAATAATATTTACCACATTCATTTGCTATGAAGGATTTGGGGGCAGAAAAACAAATCTTTGGTATGAAAATTTGCAGAGATAGGAAAAATAGGAAGTTTACTTTATCTCAACCTGATTATATTGAGAAGGTGTTGCAATGTTTCTCTATGGAGAATGCCAAAGCTGTCAGCACACCTTTGCCTGGTCATTTGAAATTGATGAAGGAGATGTGTCCTAAGACATCAGAAGAGGAGGCTAAAATATATAAGGTACCTTATGCTTCAGCTATTGGGAGCTTAATGTATGCTATGGTATGTACTAGGCTAGATATTGCCCATGCAGTGGGAGTTGTTAGCCGATATATGAGTCACCCTAGTATTGAGCATTGGAATGCAATCAAATGGATTCTCAAATATTTGAGAGGTACATCTAGTAAGTGTTTACACTTTGGCGGATCTACTACTACTGTACAAGGCTATGTTGACTCAGATTTGGTAGAAGATATATATAGCAGAAGGAGTACTATAGGCTATGTATTTACTATTGGTGGGACATCAGTGAGTTGGATTTCTCGACTAAAAAAGGTGGTTGCTTTATCCACTACAAAAGAAGAGTATGTTTCTGCTACAGAGGCAGCCAATGACATGATATGGCTTCAATTCTTCATGGAAGAATTAGGATATCCACAGATGGATACTTTTTAGCATACAGATAGCCAAAGTGCCATTCATCTTGTGAAGAATTTTCCTTTTCACTCAAAGACAAAACACATACAGTTGCGGTACCATTTCATTCAGTCAGTTTTGGATGATGGGTAGTTAAAGCTGGAAAAGATACATACAAATGACAATACAGCAAATATGTTTACAAAGGTAGTAACAAAGGAGAAGTTGAACTCATGTTTAGCTTCAGTTGGTCTTATAGACTAAATAGAATAAAGGAATAGTTGAGTCCACAGTGGTTCGATCTAGTGGGAGCCTCATATGGTAGTAGTATTGCAATAGGATCAGTCTCCAAGTGGGAGGTTTCTTAGTGTGGATCCTAATCAGTCACCAAGTGGGAGATTGTTAGCTTTTGGTGACTGATCAGGAAAGTGTTGTACACTTTTTAGTAAAGTACTATATATTTTTTTGGGGCCAACATATTTTCGGCTAATTCTGGGCCGACATGTTGTAACTCATTCTAACCCTAAAGTGGCAAGATATTATATAATATGGCTTAAGGTTAGGGTTTTTAGATTATGTAGGTTTTTGTACTTGCGGTGGAATTGAGTTGTAAAGGATTACAGATTGTAATCAAGTTGTAATCACTGGATAATAAAATATTGGACTCGATGTTGGTGGACGTAGCCTAGGGATTGGGTGAACCATGTTAAATATTTATGTCTTCTATTCTCTTTTGTGTGGTTTATGGTTGTTCTGATATTGGTTATATATGTATGCAATTGTTATTTCTGTCTTGTTATTCCTAACAGTATGAAGTTGCAGGAATGGAAGACACAACTAGAGGAACACTTGGAACTACAGTTGGAAGAGGATTGGAATAAGTAAAAGGAACATTATAATAAGAAGGTTGTGATGTAGGAAGGGACAGAGGAGGAATACTCATAGGAACAGAGGGAACCGTCATAGTCACCAAAGAAGGAGTATAGGTAGGAATACTAGGTAACGGAACATAAGAAGGTTCTACACTAGTAACAGGAGGATTCAACCCTAAATCTTGAGCTTCTCGAGCTAAAGGTTTAACATTGGAATGCACAAGATGAGTAATACCACGCAAGAGATTAACACCTTGATCACTATCGTGAAGAAATTTCTTAAGAGCGTCGATAGCTTGAACAAAATATTGATTATGGTTTTCTTGAATAAGCTAATTACCTATTTTATCAAGTTCAATTGAAAGTTTTTGGACTTGTTCAAGAGGAACTCCTAAAGCATCATCCTCATCATGAGATGAGTGAGAAGAGTTTTTCTCCATAATAGGATTGGAATCATGAAGAATCAAACTATCATACAAGATCCTAAGGAAAGGAGAGGAAGACTTAGGATCAAAGGCACCCATAAGTCTATGACTTCATCTAATCGGAATATTATAAGTAGGACTAGTAGTAGTAAAGCTCATAAACCAATAAAATGCAAATGAACTAAACTAAGAAAACATAAAGTATGAATATTTTTGTATTTTGAAAGAGATTTTGCAATTTTTTTGTATTTTTCAAATATAGATGCAAGTAATCTAATTAGCATGCAAGATTTAACATAAAAGACAAATCTAACACCAATAAGATATTATAAAGGGAAATCTAACACCACTAAACACAATAGGGCATCTAATTCCACAAAAGAAAAGAGGGTAAGTGTATCAGGTTCACCAAAATGAATAGTGTGGAATATGAGTATGGATGGAAGTGGATAAAAAGGGGTAAATGATAGTAAATATATGATGTAAGAGGGGGAAAATATGACCTATCCTTAATCCAAACTCCCAAAAGGAAAGATCCAAATGGATTAATCACAAAGAAGTGATCAATGCACAAATGAATCAAACAATGGAGCATATGAAGAAAGCGAGAAATCCTATAATCTACTATAGAAAGTATGTACTTGAAGTATTGAATGAATAGAAGATAAATACTAACCTCAAAATAGGGAAAATGTGGAAAAGATTGATTTCTCATGCCTGTGAATAGTTTCAAGAAATTTTGCAACTTGTTCTAGAATGAAAATGTCGAGACAGAGAAAACCCAGAAAACATTTGTCCTCTTGAGGTCAGGTTGACTTTGACCCAGATAGCAGAGCACAATCTTGCCTCGAGGCACAATCTTACCCCCCACTGAAGGTAGTCCCCAACCTAAGACAACTCTAACGGAAATTTTGTTCGCAGATCTCAGAAATTCACCGAAAAGGGTATCCAGATCTGAACTTCAATTCAGTTTCATTTACCTGTACCTGCAAGAAAAATAGTTTTTATTGTTTGGATGGGGGATTTTCCTTGGTCAAACCCCAATTTGGATTCAACCTTGAAATGTGATTGAAATTGCAATATGTATTAACAAAGTAAATGGAACTATTCACCTTGCTTATGATGAAGTCCTTGTGGAGGATTCGAATCCTTGAATCCACAAGTACGGATGCTCCAAATGAATGTAGAAATGTATGTAGGATGTCTCAAATCAATGGAATTAGATCTTCAACACCAATCTTGAATGGATCTTAGCATTGGAAGAGGCTTGGATGATTATGAATGGAGAAATCTTCAAGGGGGCTCCAAAGAGATTGAATCATTCAATGGCTAACAATGGATCTGTTAGGAATGAATGCAAAGTGTTTTGGCAATCATTCTGTAGCAGTTGTTGTTGCATTCATGACTTGGATTTTCATTGATGTCAACACAGTGATATTCTGGATATTAGCAGGAAAGCGGGTATAGTTTTGTTTTGTGCACATGTTTTATTGCAGATTGGCTTTTGCGTAGTTGATGGTATGTTCTTTGGTGTGTTATTAACCTATGGTTAACAGTGCAAAAAGAAATTCATTCATTTGTAAGAGTTATGAGCATTTTGGTGAAAGCAGTGTTTAGACAGTGTTTCTGTGTAGCGATGTTCAGAAATCAGAGGATATCTCTTAGCTAGGATGGAATCTAATTTTGCACAGTTAAAGGGATGTTGGAGACTCATTAATGCTGATGTGGTTCACAGTGCAAACTTTGAGGATATGTTTGGAGAAAGTTACAGTAACTGGAAGCTGACAGTTTTATGTGAATTCTATGTGTAGCGTGTAGAATTTATTATTTTGTAATTGAGGACCGACTCATTTGTAATTATTTGAGTTTGGTATATAAGAAGGAATGTTTTCCTTATTGTAATGTGTACTATGAAGAGTGAGATGTGAATATATGCATGAAGTGAAGAAAAGAGCTAATTCAGTGATGAAGGAAGACTTGTGAGTACAGAGATCTGGAATTGTGATCTTGTGTAGCAGAGAGTGCAGTTTTGGCACAGTGTGAAGGAGGTAATATATTTCATATTATTCTATTGAATAATCCTAAGATCTTTTGGATAGTGGGTTCAAAGATCTTGCCTTGAAGTTGTTTGGGCAGTGGGTCCTTCTGTCTTCCATAAACTCTTAACCGGGTTAGAATCTTTTAATAGGGATTCAAAATCTCCTAACAGGGATTTATATGTACTAAATGTATTTCATAAGACTCCTAACAGGGTCCATCCTCTAACAAGGAACTTTCATATTAGTGCATCATTTTGTGGGCATCATTCCCACCGAGGTTTACTCTTTTCAAGAGGTTCCCTAGTTAACATATCTTGTGTTATTGTGCAATTGTGTATGATTATCTTTCTATGGTTGATCAGTACATTGATTATATTGTTTAAAGCTATTGAATGGATAAATTATCTGATAACTGATTCACCCCCCCCCCCCCCCTCTCTCAATTATCTTGGGGATCTTTACTTTCTAACAGGATCTCCTTGATGAATGCTTGAATGGATGATTGCTTGAATGATTGAAGATGAATGAATACTTTCTTTCTTTCCTTCTCCTTCTTGCTTTCTTGATTTCCAAAAAGAGATATCTTGATCATGAAATTGCTTCTAGATAATGGATGCTCATGAAAATCAAATGTACGTGGATTACTTGATTGCATAACTCGTGGATGGAGAAAATCAAAGAGGAAGGCTTCCTTTTATAGTGATCTAGGGCACAAACTTCTAGGGAGGCCGACATTGGAAAATTAAATCCCAATTAACCTTAACCCCTAGAAATGGACCTAGATTAAATGCAATTTAAGGGTTTACCATTCTAAAATCTGAAACAGCCAACCTGAAAGCGAGAAAATGAAACTTTCCAAAGCCCGACATCCCGAAACTCCTAGAATCTAAAATTTGGACCTGGGGTCAAGGACGAGGTCGGCTCTGCCCTAGGTCAGGGTCGAGGTTGTCCTTGACCCATCAAGTTGTCCTTGACCCAAAAAGTCAAAGTCTTTAGTTTCTCAGAGAAAAGTTGTCATAAAGAGGTTGGAAATAGGGAGAGAAGTAGAACAGGGGGAAAAAGCCAAATCCATGCAAAGACCTAATCAAGGTGCTTGACATGACCCTAGACCACTTACTCGGAGGGCTAAATGCTCTTAACATGGAAGTGCTTCCATTTTAAGACAATACAATACTCTTTAATAACACAGATGATACATATAAACTTCCTTAATGGTTTCCAGTCACTGCTGATCATATTTCATAATTCTTTGGAATAGATTATACCAAATATATTATATACTCACTATTCCATGATTTCCAGCTAATCTGGGTTGTTATTTGCATCTCTTTTATTGTCTGCTGGTAATACTAGATATATGATATAGACTAATACTTTCCATTCCATTTATATCATTCTTATCCCATGAAATAACATTATTCCTAATCCATTTCCCCGTGATCTATGACTCAATCCCCATTAAATATATTATGGGACCGATGTATTGGTCTCTTGGAGGAATATATATATTCTCCTTAGATTGCATCCCTTCAACTTATACAAATTGGCTTCAATTTAATCGCACTCTTCGTTAATTACTGATTGTGGCGATTGATGGCCTCTTAATTATCCTTAATCATATTCTTTTGTGAATAATCATAAGTCAACTACTCTATATCTCACCTTTTGATATATTAAGTATATTATCTAACAGATTGTAAATGACTAGTCTAAGTATTGATTTATATTAATTGCTGACTTGTCATCTCTATAATAAACTGCTCAAATCATATGATTGGTGACATTTTATAGACTTATCAATTTGGTCTTTGAACTCCTTTGTTCATATCGCTGGGAGATGTACCAGATTATGGTTGTTAGGTAATTATTTTGTGTTTTACTAATAAAATGATATATTTGTTGTAATATATTTTATATTTTTTAACACAATACTATATTTACTTTAATGGATATTTATTGTGTAGATATAAGTAATATTATTAATCTTGATTATTATTTTATTAATCATTTGATTAATATTATTTATTATTTAGATAGTGGTTTATTATATATAATTAACATTATATTAAGAATTTATTTATTATAAAGAATTGATAAAATTTATATTATTATTAATCATTATACTATTATATTATTAGAATTTACATATTTATCTTTCATTATTATTCATTACTAAATACTATTTCTCAAAAGAGACGTTATCTTTAGGGTTTCCAATGGGGGCATGACATAGTGTCAACGTGGTGGTCATGTTCTGAGTTTAATTCAAACCTTGATATTACTTTGATTTGTCGTTAATCAATTGATAGGAATGTGTCAGCCTATGTTGACATTTTGGAATTCACTCTTGTGGGTTTTAAGTGTGGTCCTTTCAAACAACATTTTCATGAGTAGATGGTTGAGTTAATGTAGTGCTTGATTTCTCTTCTTGCTAGAGATTGGCAAAATGTCTCTAGTTTAGCCACCTTGCAAAGCAACGTATATAGTAGATAGTGATGTAGTTTCCCTAGGTTTACTTGGGACCTTAGGACCATTCTTAGTTTCAATATGGATCAGTTTGTTGATTTTGGATTGCACTGGCATTTCTTAAGGACAAGCAATCTTTGAGAAGGGTGGATTGTATTGTCCCCTTTCTAGCACGGGTGGTATGAGTTTTTTGTTAGCCTATTTATTCATGGTCCCATAGGCTAACCAAGATATTTAAAGGACTTTGAGACCATTTCACTTAGGCGGTTTCAGTTGCAAATCATTTCAAGGTGTTTAAAGACAATTTTGAGCATACTTACTATTTATAGTAAGTCATTTTGGGCATGTTTGACATCTAGTGGCAATGGCATGTCGATGGAAAATATTTAATGTCAACATAAGATTTATTTATCATTGATATGATATATTATGCATTAATAAAGTTAGTTTACAAAGTTAAATTTAAATATTTAACTTTATTAGTGCGGGACTATAGTTAAGTGGAAAATATTTGAAATCCTTTTATTTAATAACATGTTGGTGATATAAAATATTTGGAGACTTGAGATTAAATGAAAAAGCATTGCGAAAAAATAAGAATTGTGATAAAATTGGGAAAAAAGAAATCGCGAGAAAATAAGAGAAAAGGACAAAATCCCCCCAAAAAAGGAAAAGGCAAAAAATCATTTTGTTTATCCCACATTAGCAAGATGGATGAATAAACTCTCTTGAAAGCATTATAAAGAGATCGAAGAGATTTTTTTCAACATGCTTGAAAAATATATGAAATTGATGAAATATTAGAAAAGTTCTTTGAAAGTTTGTAAAGACATAAACCCTCGTTAATGACATTCTCTTTGTTGTTGCAAGATCAGTCAAGAAAAATTGGGTGCTCATTTCAAGAAACATATTAAGATTATAGAGTTGTCAAAATATAAGTTGGAGAACGGTTCGAACATAGGCTGAAGATATAAGGATGAAATTGGTAAAGTATTGGAACTCTCATTATTTATTGTTATTTTTTTTTTTGGCCCAATGAAATTGGTTGTGATTGAAGATATATACAAGTTGTATCTGAGGTATATGGGTTGCGATAGAAATCCCATGAGTTGCATTGGTGATTGATAGGGACGTACAGGTGCAAATCTGAATAATAGAGTGCCGAACAGGTCTAAAGTACATGCGTACCAGTGGCGTAAAGGTCTGTAAATACTAGCAAGGGAGTCCTACCTAGTTAACTACAAGAGTTATACAGGTTTGCGGACTTCTAGAGACTATCATACATGTCTGAGAAATAACATAGCTGCCATACATGTCAATAGAACATTTGAGAAGCATTGTACAAGTATGAAACAAAGAGAGGGGTGTTGCACAGGACTAAGACGTCTAAAGTATGTTGTACGAGCTTGGACGAGAGCCATACACAGTCTGAAATTTTCTAGAGTTGACACCAAGAAGATTGAAGGAGTACTATTGAGCACCATTTCTGTTAATACATTTATCTATAAACATTGCGACTGAGGTAACAATTTTCAATATGCCAAACACATTGTAATGTCCTCAATAATTATGAAATCGTAGAAGCGAACAGTTGTTATTGTATTTCATTGTTAATGTTTTAGAGAGAGTATATATATATATAATTAAGTTTGGCTTCAATATTATTGTTGCATTATAAACATTTTTGTGTTGTATCAAATACAATATCCATTCAAAACCATTGCAAACTCAGAAAACATCATAAGTGAAAAACAAAATCAGTTTGTCATCAAGGGTAGATTATTACATGAAATCATATTTATTGTGGTTGAGTACACTTAGTTATGAAACAATGACAATGAGATTTAAGTAATATTATATTTCTTTTTTACAAGGACGACCCCTTCAAGGAAATGGCACTTCCCTTAGTAGGCCAGACTTTGCAAAATAAATATAAACAAAAGTAAAGAAGTTGACCGCCTTCAATGATTCGCATTTCTTAAATAGTCGCTCCTCTTGACAAAGGCATAAATGGTATAAATAGGAGACGCATGGATAGAAAATGAGAGCTAAAAAACAAAATGAATATTATTTAATCTGAGCAAAAAAAATTGTAACACTCAGATTTGTGTAAAAATGTGATCTCGTTACTTTACTAGTAGAATTCTAAAGAAGAATGACTATGTGACAAGAATTGTGAAGTGGGGTAGATATAAGTGAAATGAATATAAGTGAATCTAAGATACACACGCTTATATATGGAAATCGTTTAATAAAGAATAATTAGAGTGGTAGAATGAGTGAAATGGAGTGAATACAATATAGTGAGATAACATGGAATATCAATAATAAATGATGGGACAATACAGAAATATTATATGTGTGTGAGTGCGCGTGCACACGCACATTTATATACATATATACAAGGAAGATAAAATTAAGAGGAAAAGTAATATTGAAGAGGAGATCTAATTGACCATTATTCATTGAGGTTCCAACACTAAGAAGATAGAACTTCATTTTAAAGGTTGATTCCTCTTATAAGGGAGAGATTTGTCTCTTATTAAGGAAATGCCTAGTAGTGGGATTAGTGTCTGTAAATCAATTTCAGGTATTGGTGTCTCCAGTACGTTGGTTCCTACAAATTTTACAAGTGGGGATTGATGTCTCTAGTAGCTAGGTTGACCTTTTGACAAATCATTCAATAGGAGCTTGGTGTCTCCTATGGGTAGGTGCCTACAAATATTATAAGGAGAATTTTATATAAGAAATATTTTGTCATGATTTTCTCTCGAAAGGGTTTCTAAATAAATCCTATGTTCTCATGTTTTATAATTGCTAGATCTTGGGTAATTAATATATTTGTGGTTGATGAATTTTGAAAAAGTAAAAGATTGTCTCGTAGTAATTCACCTCACTCTAAGTATAAGTGTGTGCTCATGATAAATTTCCTCAAACCTCACATCTAATTCCTTTCATTGATTTAAAATCCTCTTCTTGCATTTTCTCCCATTCAATTCATCTATTTTGTGAGATTTCAATGTGCTTCTATATTTCCATCAAAAGTCTAGCTCCATTGTCTTATTCCATGAGAAAATCCAACATCTCCCTTTCTCACCTCTAATTCCTCATCAAGATTTCACATTTCTTCTACACAATCCCCTACACTTGCCAAATCTTTCCAAAAGCACCATTGATGTTAGATTCAAACATGTAACTACTAGATTGATCTATCTTTCTCATAAAATAGTGTTTATCCCAAGAGTGTAAATCAATGTTTAGAATCAATGGTGAATGATGAAGAATGTCAATGTGACTAATGCAAATTTTTGAGCTCCAAATATAAATAGTCCTTATGCTTGATCCAAACATTCATGTTAATTTTAATGAATTTTTTCTTGCATTCCCTTCCAAAACTATGATTTTCACTTCATTGAATCTCCATAAAAGACTAGGTGACCAAACTAAATGCTATATATACTAGTTTTCTTATCATTCAAATAGTCAATCATTTCCTACTCTATATAATTGGAAGTGACAAGGAACTTCTAAGGTTTCAACTCCTACTACTCTAATGTCAACAAAGAATTTGTCTTACATCACAAGGATGTCATTGTACTATAAATGGTTTTTACAATTGAATGCCTCCAAAGCTTCATTTGTTGATCTTCAAGGATAAATAGATTCTTAGGTTTGATCTTGCCATGTGTTTGTTGGGATTATGGAAAGATATGTACTAAGAGGGGAGGGGTGAATCGGTACCTTTAAAACTTTTTAAGACTGAAACTTTGTAAGCATAGATAACATTAACTGACTGAATTCCATAGCATGTAACATATATTCAAATATAACTAAATATTTAAATGCATGTAACCTAATCAATAAATTATTCATGAAACTTGTTAGAAGGTAAAAATTGTGGTGGGGATGACACCCATAAAGCTTCAGTACTGTAGTAACAAAGTATATCAATTAAGGAAACATAGATTGTGATCACTTCTTGTGATCTCACCCTGTTAGGAGTAACAATAAGATTAGCTAGATCTACCCGGTTAGAGGATTTTAGCAACGCGGTCAAGTGTGCACTTGGTTAAGAGATTTACAATAGAACTATTAGGTTCAATCTGATAAGAGATTTAGAAATTTCCTATAATGGTTAAAGAGTAACAATGGATGTATCTATAAATAGCAACTTAAACTTGTCTGATTTAGATCTGTGAAATATTGAAAAGATATCACCTTGTAGTGAATACTTTTATACTTTCTTATGTCAAAACCTTGTCTGATCTTTTGATGTCCTGAGTGTGGCTACTCCTTGGTGATACATTATCAAAATGACATCTTTACAACTTTTATATCAAACTAACTTGACCTAATCAGGGTTTTACAATATCTTAGAAAACCTAAGATGAATGGTGAAAATAAATAACCTAGATCAACAATACATAGGAATCATCAACAATTTAATGATTACATCTATATTAAATTATGTCTTGATCTTGGTAAATCATTTTCTAATCGATGTGAACCATTTTCATTGATGTTTATGCCATTCCAAACTGATATATCATTTCCTATTTTACTCATGTTCACTGCATTCATCTCTCGATAATTAACTGATGCTCAATTCATATGAATACTTAGTGACCACTATTCTTGGTACTTGATGATCATCTAGCTTGGTAAGAGTACTCAGTCACAGATATGTTTGGTTAACGTAGAGATCTGCCTTGTGTCCTACTCAGTGTAAAGGCTATGAGTATTGGTCGACTGTCATGTCTTGTCTCCTTTAGCGACTCAATTACTGAATGATTCTAATGACAACCATTAATGCTCAAATAGGAGTAACATTCTCCCCCTTTGGCATTAGTATCAAAAACTTTATGTATATGTACTGACTTCAAAAAGTTGAACTTAACAAAAATATGAATCATATGTGAACATATGTGAACTCCCCCTTTATACATGATCTCGGTGTGAAGTACATACAATTAGATATACACATATAATTTCCCCTTTTTTAAAAATTAATGCCAAAAAATAGTGTACTCGCAGCTTATCAAAAATATTCAGATGTGTTTTCTTCAATGAATCCAAGAGGTTTTCTCATTCCTCCTACAGGTTCTCAAGAGCAATGTGCTCTAAACCGAATTGTGCATGCATGTCAAAAATATTTTCCAACACTGATATCTCTGGGGTGGCAACTAAATCCTTTGCCTTATTCACATGTCTCTCCATTATCTTAAGATGGGGAAGCAATTCATCTTGAAGCTCGGTTCCTCTTCCCTAATTGTATCCTCTTGCTTCCTTAAATGAATTCTTAATCACTGGAGTTCTATAATTTTTGAATAATGCTTATGAAATGCATTTGGCTTGATTAAAGAATGATTTGCACACCCCTGTATCTCTTCATCAAACTTTTTTATCTTTTCACTAAACTCAGTAGTGAAGTGGTCTACTGTGCATAACTTATACAAAATTTGTATTATTTGTTGAATAATGGTTTCAAGCTTGATAATGACCTTTGATAGCTTGACCTTATTGTTTGCCACTTCCTGGCCTCTTTTCTCTACTAGTTTCAATTGAATTTTTGCTTCTGCCCATACTTCTATCCTATTTTCTACATCTATGTCAAGGGCATTATTTTGGTTTGTTATAGTGGAAAGTTGATAAATGATGGGAGTTTCCTCATCAACATTGATGTCGGGGACTGCTTGCCTCAAAATATCTCTAACTTCCTGTAGAACTTGTTTTCTTTTTCTTTCTTTTCTCAACTTCTCATATGAAGCCTTCCTTATCCACAATTCACCATACCTTCTCAAGGCTTCGGGGTCTAGAGTCCAAGGGTCACATTCATGAATTTCTATAATTTCATCTAATGTGACATGACCCTTACCATGTTTCTTCTTTTTCTTCTTCTTTGGTGTGGGGGATTTGCTGTATGGTACTAGAGCCTTGGTCTCCAGATTTGTCTTTTATTGCAACTTATCAATCATTTGCTTCCTATCTTCTATAGCCAAATTTCTTTCTTATTTTTCTTGCCTTGCATTATTCATAACATCAATCATTCTAACCATTTGTGTTTATTGATCGATTTGTAGTGCTTTCACTTGTTCAGTAAAATGTAGATTCTTTTCAGATAGATTTGATATAGTTCCTTCAGATGTATCAAATATGCTACTAGATCCAGATGCCTCAAATGGATCATCTATCTCTTCTTAATGATAATTAGTCTCATTATATCGAAGTTCCATATCCTTACTTTTGATCAGTAACTTTTTCAATTCTTCTTTGGCTTCCTTGAATTGTTTAATGTAGATTTGTATTTGTAGTCTTTGATTCTCAATAGTCTTATCAAGCTTATACCTTTCCATCTTTAGATCTTTTCTCTTCAGTGATTAAACCTTCCAAAATAAGAGAACTATCTCTGATACCAATTGTTGGGATTATGGAATTATGTGTACTGAGAGGGGAGGGGTGAATCAATACCTTTAAAACTTTTTAAGACTGAAACTATGTAAGCATAGATAACATTAACTGACTGAATTATGTAGCATGTAGCATACATTCAAATATAACTAAAAATGTAAATGCATGTAACCTAATAAATAAACCATTTATGAAACTTCATACACTTAACACAAATGTTTTGGTATCACAAAAACCCTTGTTAGAAGGTAAAAACTGTAGTGGGGATGACACCCACAAAGCTTCACTACTACAATAACAAAGTATGTCAGTTAAGACTACATAGATTGTGATGACTTCTAGTGATCTTATCCTATTAGGAGTAACAATAAGATCAGCTAGATCTATCTGGTTAGATGATTTCAGCAACACAGTCAAGTGTGCACTCAGTTAAGAGATTTACAATAGAACTATTAGGTTCACTCTGTTAAGAGATTTAGAAATCTGCTACAATGGTTATATTTCTATAAATAGCAACTTAAACTTGCCAGATTCAGATCTATGAAATACTAAAAAGACATCACCTTGTAGTGATGTATATGTCCTTCTATTCAGCTTGGTAGCCTTATGTACGTTCTGAAAAACTTGAATACTTCTATCAAATCTTATATCAAAATCCTGTCTAATATTTTGGTGTCCTAAGTGCGGCTACTCCTTGATGACACATTATCAAAATGACATCTTTACAACTTTTATATCAAACTAACTTGATCAATGGTGAAAATAAATAACCTAGATCAACCATACATAGGAATCGTCAACAATTTAATGATTACATCCATATTAAATTATGTTCCAATCTTGGTAAATCATTTTCTGATCGGTGTAAACCGTTTGCATTGATGTTTGTGTCATTCCAAACTGCTATGTTGTTTCCTATTTTACTCAGTGTTCATTGTATTCATTGCTCGATAATTAACTAATGCTCAGTTCATATGAATGTTTGGTGACCACTGTGCTCGGTACTCATTGATTCATCGGGCTTGTAAGAGTACTTGGTGAAAGCTATGTTTGATTAACTTAGAGATCTGCCTTGTTTCCTGCTCGATGTAAAGGCTCTGAGTATTGATCGATTGTCATGTCTTGTCTCCTTTACCGACTCAATTACTGAATGATACTAATGACAACCATTAATGCTCAAATAGGAGTAATAGTGTTTGTACAAATGTAAAATATATTTGATGAATGTTTCAACATTTTGGTTTTCTACAATCTTTGTAATGCTCCTTTATCTATTATAAATATAGAATTTGAGGATAAATTACTAAATATGTTCATTTACTTCATATCATATTTGCACAAAATATTTATGCATAGCTCATATTTATTTGTGGTTTCAATATGTTGTCTTATCATGGTGACTTGTGACTCTATAACCTAATGGATTATAAAACTGATCCTAGAAGTAATGATCACCACATCTTAAACTAAAAATATCCTTCACATAGGTGAATGACCTTAGTTTGTATGCATTTCATGATTCAACAATTAAGCACACCTCAAGAGATTTTATCCTAAGAGAAGCATGTTTCATATACCCACATCTAACGATTGTGCAATGATGTGTTTATCAAAATAATAGATGTCTTACGAGCAATATATCAGTGTTTGGTCTTATAGTAGCCCCTGAGACCTATTGAAGTAAATATGTTAATCACCTTACAAACTAATTAATCATATATTAATTACTTAGGTCCCCAAATACTTTATTATACTTAAGCTAAACTTAGGATTTCTTTCTATATTTAGATTAAGTAATTGTAGGTAATGTTGTTTGAATTCATAAGATGAAGACTCTTGTCATGATTTAACTTAATCCTCACCTATGGTGTCATCTAGGGTTTTATATGTTTACTTATATAAGCATTCATTGTAATCATTATATTCATCCATTCGATTCATTTTTATTTAATTCAACACGGGTCAATCTCAATATCTAATGCCTATGTGGATCAATATTTTTCAAGGTTACATAACATTCAATCATATATGTCACATGTGATAGGTGTTTTGGTTGCATGTATTTTTTAGAGCTATAAGGTTCACTATCATATCCTACATTGTATCAAAACACCATATCTATGATTTTTTGTCCAATAACTAAGAGATATAGCCTTGAGAAAAAAATGGCTTATCCTAGTACAAAATGGGCATCATCATTGGATCGAGAACAACGAAAATCTTAAGGATCGCCTCTTCAAGTGTTGAAAATAGAGAAATCACAAATAAATAAATAAGGGCATAAGATCTGTAGCAAGCCTTACCCATCCCATATCTTGCCTTATACCATTAATGCACATATGCGCAAGTATAACTTATCCTAAAAAAATAGTTAAATATCATTTTTCTTTTTTGGAAAAAAATTCAAAAAATTAATTTTTTTGCAATAGTATTAGAAATTTTGAAAATACAAATAAAGAAGAAGCAAAAAGTAAACAAAATTTACAAAATCCCATAAGAAAAAGAACCTACAAGGTACTCCACCTATAGTACCTTGTTAGTCCATGCTATAATGGGTCCCATCTTTGTCAACAGTGGTGGTCAACCCCACACCATCTACAATTTGTTTTAGTCATGAAGTGGATTTTTCATCCCAAACTATAAACACACCTCCCTTTTCTCATCCCTTTGATGATAATCTCATGCTCGCCAACAATATTCAAAAATCCAATAACATTTATAAACCAAGAACTATTTTCTATCTAATTTGCAAACTCAACCATCGATGACCAAAATCTTCAAGGAAATAAGAATATTTGTAAAGAAACAACATATTCTACATATTCAAAGCCCTCCCAAGTATTTCAATAAAAATTCTAACATATTCCAAGCCAAAGAGCATTGCAACTTCTTTTGGAATATTCCAAACAAATCTCTTTTTACATGTAACTTTTTCATCCAGCAAAAAGGGGAATATTCTAGCCACCTAAAAAAAAAATATCGACAACAATAATTGTTGAAGTTCGCATTGCAATTAGTGACATCAATCCTACTTAATCAAAAATGTGCACGGGCCTTTTACCATTTCAATTTTTCAAAGAGGGGTTATCTAGTACTTTCCAATGGTGTAGGTCTCATCATCATATTTTATTGTTGGTATAAGTTATTCTTAGTCAAAATCAAATATTCATTTTCTACTTCCAAAATCACAATTTCTCACCAATATCTTCATTTTTTGTGATTCTTGTGATGTTGAAAAAGTATTTAAGAGATCCTTAGTCTCATTTATGCACTTTTTCTAGAATCTACACCAAGTATATTTTATTCATATTTTTATGTTTTCACATTTTTGGTAAATTAATTAGATGTTCTGGCACAAAGAAAGAATTCATTTGCATGATTTTATTTGATCTACATTATATGCATTGAGACTATTGATCTATGATTATTATTATTTTGAGGAGGTATCATGGGTTTTTCTATTCATCATTATGTTGCGATTGTAGAAAAGGATAATGTTGGGTCTTCACAAAACTACATCCTTATACATCATAGGTAGCTTAATCATTTTCCTTTTCTACATGGATTTGACCCTAAACCACCCACACTAGGGGGGAAATCGGTTTGGGCTATTACCAATGATCACTACATTTTTTTATATCAGACACTTTGGTCTAGACTTTGGGAGATCCATGTAGTTTCTCTTCCCTCCATTCCTTAAAGATCCTATTGTAAATTGTCTCAATCACCTTGTAGATTCAAATTATATACCCTTAAATGATGATACTTTAGAGGAGCTTGAGTATATCACATTTTTGCACATTCCAATGGTTCATAAGTGTGTCTTCTATTTCCTATTCCTCCCTTTAAGGCTCAATCTCCATATTTTGTCTCTCTTGATCAACTTGGCATTGCCACATCTATGGCTCCTATTGATTTAGTACAACAAGATATTCATCATCTACTAGACATGGCTACTTGGGACTCTGATCTTGGATACATATCATCATTTTTGTGGAATTTCACATTGTAGATTTGTAAGATCATCTTAAGGAAGGTCATTTCCTATGTTGATAGCCACATAATCATTGTTAGTCCACATAATCGCCTTTACAACTTATTCTACATTAGTCTTCTTTGGTTTTTGGATGGACATCCACTAGTTTCAACATGTAGACATTTTAGCAGCTGTCAAGAGCCACACATTATTTGGATTTGGATTCTTGGTTCATCCATAATGGCTTCTCCAATCACTAGTGTATGTGTTTCTTCCTAGAGGGAGAAAAAATGCTTGTGGGAAATGGACCATGTTTTGTCTTCAAGTTTTATCTTTGGCACAAGAGTTAGTTCATAATGGGGGATTCATATCCTCATTCTCTATCCTATTGCAGGGACATATATTGTACTTATGCGACAAAAAAATCCTTGGGGGTCATATCAAGTCCTCTTCCATGGTTCTTGTACTTGACTACTTTAAAGGAATTTACGAACTTATTTCTTTGTTCAAGATTATCTCAAAACCACACCTCCAATCATTGAATCCGCCCCAAATATAAGTTCAAGATTTTGGTGGTTAAATTGTAATTTTATTGAGGCAAAGGAGGAATTTTGATATGGATACATCTTTTTTTTTTTCCTTTCTAGTTTCCTTCAATATGAATAAAGTTCAATAGTTTGCCACTTTTTAAATTTTAAAAAAGAAAAATAAAGGAAAAAAAGAAACGTTAAGGCAATATTTTCTCAATGGTTCTATGAAAATGAAATTGCATTAATAAAAAATAGCAATCACATCTTGGTAAGGCAGCATATCTAGGAAGACAAAGTGCTAAGATGGATGGAGGGTGATGTTAGGTGCACAACATGGTTTGATAGTAAGTATAATGATCAGAATTAGTAGTTTGGATATATATTCATGCTTCACTTTTTGTATATCAGATCATGTATGTTATTTAGGCCTGTATATATAAGGCATAATGTTTAGATTGTTGTTTAGGCTTTCAGCTATACAATTTAAGACAACATAGACATGACTTCATTACAACATAGACATGACTTCATTACAACATAGACATGACTTTATGATGTGTAATATGTTAAATTACAAGTAATAGAAAAAAAATCACATCTTGGTATGCAATGGGTATGCAAGTGCCTCAAAACCAATGATTATTTAATGTTGTTTTGCTCTATTATATCATAGATTTTTCTATTTATGTCAAAAGAGTAACATTGTATTGGTCAAAATTTATGCACAATCTCTTCAAGTTTTATATGTTTCACTTTCAAAGTTTGCTTAAAATCAACAATAATTTTTATTATAATTTCTAAAGAGAATGTGTATAAAGAAATTGTCTATATTGACTTTTTTTGGGGACATATTAATGAAGGAATCAAGTCTTCATACTTGTGTCACCATTTGGACAAACTTCTAACCGGTTGTCATCAAGCATTAAACTCGAGATTTTTGGTCTACTATTAGTAATGGATCAATCACTAACCTAGAATCTGATATTGCTTGGGTTACTTCAATAATGATATCTATGATGTCTTCTACATAGGTATTCTTAAATATGAATATGCTAGTAATTACAACTTTAAAAAACCATTGTTATCTAGGCGCAGAATCACTTAATATGCAAGGATGTTAATCAAAGGTATCGTTGTCCACGTCTTCTACCTGATCTACCAGTGCTCGCAAAGATCTCGGAATTTGTGGTGCAGGAGCCTCCATCTTCCTTTCCAATATCTTCACCACTTCACCCATGCTCGGCCTCTGATTCTCATCGTCTTGAATGCACAGTCCCCCAACCACAGCGGCTCTTCTCACCTCTTCGATATTCGCCGCACTTGCTATCCTTACATCCACAACGCCCATTATGTTTCCCCTTTCAACTTGAGATGAAGCCCAGGTAGGAAAGTACAACCTGCTCTCCTCCACCGTCAAGTCCAGATTTCTACGACCTGATATGATTTCCAGCAATGTCATGCCAAAACTGTACACGTCCACCTTGGAAGTGATAGGAAGTCCCGATATCCACTCTGGGGCCAAGTAACCTCGAGTTCCTCTTGTGGTCGTCAAAACACGGCTGAAATCTCTGCCCACCAACTTTGCCAAGCAAAAATCAGCTATCTGCGGGCTGAAGTTGTCGTCCAGAAGAATGTTTTCAGGCTTAATATCGCAGTGAATGATTTGCTCCCTGCATTCGTCATGGAGATAAACTAATCCTCGTGCTGTCCCCAGTGCGATCTCAAACCGGGTCTTCCAATCCAACACCTTCTCTGCTTCTTCCTCTTCACAGAAGAGAGGGGAGTTTAGAGAGCCATTCGGCATGTAGGCATACACAAGTAGCCTTCTAGACCCTTCGACGCAGAATCCACAAAGCCTTACCAAATTCACATGTTGTATCATCCCGATGGTGTTTATTTCTGCACGGAATTGTTTTTCTGCTCCTGCGGAACCCTCTAATCTCTTAACCGCCACAAGCGTGCTGTCTGAGAGAGTTCCTTTGAACACAGAGCCGAATGCACCACTTCCCAGCTTATGCTTGAAATTCTTGGTTGCAATTCGCAGCTCTTTGTAAGTGAACGTTCTGAGCATGATTGGCACGTCGTCTTCTACACTTTTCTTCCGCTGTCTTCGACATTTCCACAAAATAAATGTGGCCAAAAGGAGAGATAAAACAACACAGCAAGCCGCAACAGAAGGTAGTAAAATGTAAAGTGCAGGGGCTTTCCTGTTTCTCTTTGATGTCAACTGCAGGAACTCAGAAGTAGCCAGCCTAATGATGATGGATTGGCTGTCAGATGAAAGAGTACGCATTTTTAATAAATCCCCAAACCAGAGTCTACAGACAGGTAGATCAGTAATAAGGAAAGCAAAGGCTGTACAGGAGCAATTGTTAAGACAGGCAGTCCTGCAGCCTTGCATTGTTTGCTCGTTTTTGTAAGAGACGGATTCTTCTTCGGGCATGTTTTGGTTCTTGGATTCCAAGAAGCCGTCGGTGGTGACAGAGCATTGCAGGGGTGTCCGCCGAACACACCCACTTGACCACCAACTTTGAGTGTCACGCTTGGGCGTGAAACCCTCAACACAACTACACAAATCATTCGCAATATTGCATAATCCATTTGCTCCGCAGATATCAAACTTACTGCATTGACCTCGGTAGGTCGACCACGGCTGAATCCAAGTCCCATCATCCATCCAGTTCAAAGATCTTAACTCACCCACCTCATCCAGAAGGAACCGCCCTGTCAGGGTATGTCCTTGCCGGAATCTGCGATTATCAAAGTATATTTTTGAAGGAGAAATCTTCACACAGGAGAATTCGAATCTCCCAGGATGATACACCTCCGGAGTGTTGGCAATAATTCCCTGTCCACTCTCTACTGGACCAATATGGAATAATATTGTATAGACCCTCAGCATCTGCGTCTTTCCTGGAGACATGTCCATTCCGTAAGAGAACGGCCCAGTTGCAGGATCGGCCCAGTTGCAGGATCCAGAGAAGTCTTCCATGAAGTTAGCTTCATCCCTTTCCACATCTTCATTCCAGGTAACCATGTATCTGTTGGATGCGCGAAGCTCTCCCAAACAATCTCAGACTCGTTCTGGCCGTGACCCACCATTATGAAATTACCAGAGTCCGTAATTATTGCCCTCGAACCTTTCACACCTAGATCAGTCGACCACACTGGTTGGCCTTTTCCATCAAGCATTCTGAGACTACCCTCGCTTGAAAATTTCAGAACGGCGGGCATGCTTGTGACAGAATTATCTCTGTTGGCAACCCAAACTATGACCTTCGGAGACACTCGAGCGTACCAGATGACAGTGTACCAATTACTTCTTCCTCTCGGACTGAAAAATCCCAATTCAAACGTGCCATTCTTTGATATCATGGTCTGATTTCCAGCGAGCGAATCCCCCAGTAGAAGCGAATCTCCACCATCTAGTGCTAATGAACTGGAATTATTCACTGCAATAGTCACAACAACTGCTAGGAACAAACACTTCATCGTCATTTCGATAACCATAGCATCTGTGTTACTATCTTTGTGATTTAAATAGAAAACGAACATGGCCCAAGTAGTGCCGTCGATTCCACAGAAACGTGTAGAACTTCCTTGAGAATTTTCTACAATCCCATTTTCATTCTTCCAAACTTTGCAGATATTGTAGGTGGAGGATCTAACCGCACACGGATCCCACTCTGTTTTACGCGCAATTTGACAAATTCTAAGCTTGATGTTCGAACGCGTGGGAACGGGGAGGTAAGTCGTCCATTTTGTCCTACCAGTAATAAAACGCGAAGACAATTTCTTTTGAATGGTTCCGTGACAATGAAACTGAAATTGATTTCGATCTTCTAAAGTAAAGTATACATTTCTATGCAAGTCCTGTATTCTGGACCCGGACAACAGCCAAACATATCGCTAGCAATAAAGGTGAATTATAAAGAGATAGAGAGTAGTATAACTTAATTATCCAGTACTATTAGTCCATGCCTATATAAGGCAGGGAACTAATGTTTTCAGTATTCCTTATACATTAATATGTGCAACCCTAAAAATCGGAATCTCTAAACTTTGGAGAGCTTTTATTTTTAAATTAATTTCTACTTAAAAATTTCTTATTTTTTATTGGTCCATGCCAATTTTCGTGGGGTTTAAATTATTTTCTCCATAAAAAAATGAGCCAAAAAAAATGGTGGATTAACATCAATTAATTGTATTTATTACTCTGCTAAAGATTGTGAGACATTTCACCCAGATTGCTTCCACGTCTGCGTGGAGGTAAAATATTTAAATTATAACAGCTGTGAAGCATATATCATTTTAGACCAGCAAAGATAAATAGTTTCTGAGAAGAGAAAACTCGCACTCTGACTGCAAGCATTGAGGTGAACGAATTTAGGTTAGTGAGGTATTTCTCAAATGATCCTGTTTTTCATACTGATGTTGATTTCGCAATGGAAGACATTAGGATATCGATGTCAAAATTTAGGGCTTCAGCTCCATCCTTTTTTTTTCGTCTATTTTTGTCTGCTTAATGAGTTGTGGGTGTTTGCAGGGATTTTAAGAGCCAGGGTTAGAGTTGTGAAAGTATAGTTGGAGTCTTCTTCGGGTATTTTTGCAAAATCCTTGTAATTCTAGACTTTGTCATTGTCACGTTGTTTATGAAATGTTTATTGAACTTCAAAAATTCTCATTTCAAAGTTCAGAAGATTATAGGTGAACGATTATTTATGCAAATTTCAGAATTTTTAATTCAAGAAAACATTTTGCATTCGGTAAAACATCAAGCTCTGATATGTTTCAAGCTTCATTTATATTTTTGATCAAAATTAATTGCCTATAAAGGTTCTCCGGTTGATATTTATCAGATTCATTAGAAATACTTCTGACTAAGGATTCCCATGCCTTCACATTGGGAGCCAAACTCCTTTTTCTCATTTCTTTAAGAATCAAGGCAGCCCCTGCCAAGTTTCCATGATTGCAAAGGCTTTCAATCAGAGAATTGAAAGTATCAATGTGTGGTACCAACTCCTTTACAATCATTCCATGCAAAATTTCCAAAGCTTTGTTCAAGTTACCCTATTGGCAAAGTCCATCTAGAATCATCTGATATGTAACAACATTTGGGAAGCACCCATTCTGTTGCATCTCTGCGAAGACCTTGGTAGCTTCATCAACTCTCTCATCCTTGCAGAAAAAGTTTACAAGTATATTATACAGAACGACATCAGGTTTGCAACCTCTCTCCTCCATATCTTTCAAAAGCCTTAGAGCCTCTTCCGTCTTCCCATCCTTCAATAAACCAGTCACTAAAACACTGTAAGTGATGACAATGGCTTTACAGCCTCTATAAGACATATCATATAAGAGCTTCTTAGCATCATTGAATCTCCGTGTATTACATAGTCCTTCCAACAATACCCCGTAAGTTACCAAATTAGACCTTCCTCCGGCCTTTGCCATCTCATCCACCGTCTTCATAGCCTCAGTCATTAATCCTTTCTTGTAGAAAAAACCTATCAGTGTGTTGTAAGTTATAATTTTAGGCGCAATTCCTCGCTGATGCATTTTATCAAACAGTTGGCGAGAAAAAGCCAGTCGATTTAAATTACATTTTTCTTTAATAAGCATATTAAAACTAATAGCATTTCAAACTATCCCCATCTTATACGAAGATTCAAAGAGCTCCTTTGCTTGAAATAACCAACCTCCATCAACCAAGACTTTAAGAAGAACATTAAAAGACTTGGTGGTACGCCTACAATTGAACTGAGGAATTACATGGAACAGTTCAATGGCTTCTTCCATCATAGAGTCTTTACTGTAATGCTGAATAATGGCATTGAAAAGAGTCTCATTGCATTCAATATCTTCATATTTAATGTGATCAAGCAAAGTTTTCACGGTTTGAAACTTACCTACATGACCCAGTTTGTATATCATGGCACTGTAAGTGGGATAATGGTGTATATAACCTCGTTCTGCTGCCCTATAATATATCTTAAGGCCAATCTCTTGGTGTTGAACATACTTTAGTTTGTTGAGCAAAATAATTGGATTCCTCCTTGATCTTTGTTTCCTTGGCTTGGTGATTCTTCCATTTTTCCTAGTATCCTTCTTTGTTCCAGTTTATTCTAGAATTTCTTCTACCCCTTAGATATGACCATGTTGATGAGGAAAATTGTTTACACAAACAAGTGCCAAGAATTACTCTAGTATATTGAAAAACTACCCCATACATTTGTTAAAATTGTTGTTGATAGCAGATGTCTCTGTGTCGGTATGGTCTGGACTGTTGGGTTTAAATAAAATATTGGATATACTTCTTACATCCATATATTAACGAGCAATCATATTTTGGTGATTAATCCCTCGTAGTAGATAATATTTTCAACTAGCATTCGCACTAACAAGGTTAGGTCTTCTAGGATGGCTACAACTACATCATCTGGGAAAATCCGCTGATTTCTCTACTTTGATGAAAACTTATCCCTAGTCTAACAATATTATTATTTCTCTGTACAAGACACAGAAAATGTTGTATCAGTTGTGGATTTTTTCTTCATAATCTACCTTACAATTTTCATTATTGTGTTGACTGCTCTTACGTAGTAATTTGTCAAACGGGTCATGCCCCTGGTTTTGCTAGACTCCTTCGATGTGTTGTTATTTTTATTTTGTGCTCTATATTGGTATATCACTAATGATATCTTTTTTAAGGTTGATTCCATAATAATAATGTTAAAGATAAAATGTCCAAGTAGGATATTGCACCTGTGCTCATTTTTAATGTCGTTTGGTTCTTAGCTTATTTACCAGTTAGATAAAGCTTCTTTATCCATCAATTAGTTAGCTAGGCCAAGATTGCAGTTCATATCCAATAATAAAAGAAGCTAACAAGGGATTGTTGTACAGAGTATTAAGTTACAGTCAATACAACCTTTTTTACCTAGTTATGAAGCCTAGTATCAAGAAGCAATCTATTAAGAAGAAATGAGGATTGACTGTCTGTTTGTTAGACTCCATAGATCCATATTATGTGACTCAAGAATCCTTGTTCAAGCTGTTGCAAGTTATTATCTAAGAATAAGATATATTTTTGGTGAATTCAATGAAAAATTTGTATATATCATTGAAGAAAATATATATATTCTCTATTATAAGATGGATGATTTTATGTCTTGAATGTAGATAGTTGAAGATGCCACTGAAAAAAACCACTGATCCTATTCATCTTTTTTTTTGACATGCAGCTTATTGCAAGCATTGGAACTGATTGTGGATAGAGCTCAGAGTTTGATAGTACCTATTGAGAGTCTTAAAAGGCTGAGTTTGAAGATTTTTGGAAGTAAGTCTGATTTAAATACTTCTTTGGCCAGGTTATTTTCTCTCTAAGAGTTATAGAAATTTAAAAAGTATGAATTGTAAAAGACGTCCATTAATTTGTTGATTACAAATTGAAGGTTCAAATGCTATCTTGAGTGATTACTTCCCAGTAAATTGTTGACACATAAGGATGTGAAAATGTTTTTGTAAACCATAACGTCATCTCCAAATTTCCAGTTCTGGGTTCACTAACAAAAAGTGCATTTTTAATTGCAAATATCATTTTCCTATTCCAAATAATAATATTTTTATTCATACTTGCTGTGAATGAGAATTTACAATTGCAATTAGGCTTATCCTCTATATTGGAGCATCAATACTCCCAGACATCACATCATCACATCATTATTCTGAGTAGATAGCCACAGGTGTAGCAAAACTCTCAACCACACAACCCTCATATATTTTCAATCCTGAAGCTGTACAAACATCTAGAACATGAACAACAAACAGAGGTGAAGAAGCACCACCCTCCTCAATAAACTCAAACTGAAACCCAATTTTGTCCTAAGCAGGTGACTTGGAAGACAAACCCAAATTGGTAGAAGAATATTAATTGCTATGACTGGTTAATTTGTAAACAAAAAGTATATAACAACGTACAAATAGATTGCCATTAGACAAAGAAAAACCACGCATATGAATATTTTCATCCACTCTATATAGACATAGATATTTGAAATAGCTTATATACTACTGCTCCAATAATTTTCCACAAAATAATAAATAAACAAGATCATACACAGTTATATGAAAATAAATTAACACTTACTTGCAAGTAGGAAGAATGTTGGTACAGTTTTCATGGAAAATGCAAATTTTTGAAACTATAAATAGAAATAGTATTCACAACTAATACTGTTCATCATTTTACCTGTGCATTGGATCACATTACATTATCTAGAATATCAACATACACATTTTATATTTCCAAAATTTCAAATTCATAGTTTTTTTCCTCCTCAACAATTCCAGCTTGTATCTAAATCTAACTATGTGGATCATATGTCATGCAGAATTACAGGAACAATTGTCAACACTCGACGCATCACATTAAAAACTCACAATGCGACTTCTGAAGTGCAAATGAAAAGATCTCATGCATAAAGATAATAGTTTACTATAGCTTTCTATCAGACTCTTGATGCCATAGATGCCCTAATACTGATAGTATATGTTTTATCCATGAATTAGAAGTATAAGAAAACTGTATACGATATCAAAACACTATTATAACAAACTTTGAATCCATTTTTGCATACTTTTACAATATTTTTTTGTTACGAATGAATTATAAATATTAAGACTTCTAATCTTAACCTTCAAATATGGATGCTCCTTTGCATTTCCAAATAGGTATGGTTCTGGAAAAACCAATGTTTACCTATTCTGGTGTTTTATTTTCAAAGTGGATCATATTTCACTGCAAATCACTCATTCTGATAATTTACTTCCTTCTACTTGCCATTATAGGCAGGGACTCGTGCTGAAACAGAGCTCTTGTTATAATATATTTATTTATATTTATTTTTATGATGAATTATTTAGTGTAATTTAAAAAGTTCAAAAGGAAAAAATCCATTCAATTTAATCTAGAATCTTTGTTCAAAGGAAAAAATACACACAATTTAATCTAGAATCTTTGTTCAAAGGAAAAAATACACTCAATTTAATCTAGAACCTTTGTTCAATATAAATGAACTGTGAAAAATGCATTCCTACTAATAATAGTATATTTAAAAATATATTAATATTATATAATTTGTATTAATTATAATATATTTCTAAATTTGTGTGTATGTATGTAAGTACAAAAGTTTGGTGGAGGCATATAAAATATTTGACAATATGAATAATAAAATAGATGTGATGAAACATTATTAGAATGCAAAGAGCATATCACCATCATTCAACTCTTTTTATAATGTTTGAGTAGTATCATTTATTATATTCAAGATATGTAATACAATACAATACATTTATTATTATATAAAATATATATTATATAATGTATATTATTAAATTTATTTTTAACTTAAAAACCTACACTACTTAAACTACAATGAAACAAATTGTGTATTATGGAATATGAATTGAGTTTTGATTAGTCTTTGTATCAAATAATTATAATATTTATTAAATTCAAGAAAAGATATACATTTTTCACCACTTCTATTTTGAAGATATAGAAGTTATGTCTAACATAAAATGATCAAATGATTTACATGATACCTCCCTAGTATATTTACAATTTATTTTTAGTGGGTCTCACTTAAGATTCATATTAGCAACAAACACTTGCTTGTTTGAGGGATTTGAAATCCCAACTGATCTCAAGAAAGAATTTTTCCTCGTTCTATTTAAAAAGATGATCTTTTCATTGTTTTGTTTTGATCTCTTACTTTTGAGAATGTATATTGAAACCTAATAGTGAGTATTTTTATTGGTTATATAGCTTATATAGGTTAAAAGATTAGTTTGTAATTCTATTGTTCTTACATAATTTAACACAAGATTGTTTAGCACGAATAATAATATTTAGCATACACTCTGATTATTATTCCCATATTTTAAAATTAACAATGCAAAATGTTTCATTTTATATTCTCTTTCAATTATTAATGTTTCCCACTTAATAATAGGTTTTGCATGTTCAAGGGTAATATGTCAATAAATAATAGTTACACAAAAATAAAAATGATTCATTTATCATCATTTTAAAATTAAAATATTTCTTAACCATCAATATTCACATTTTCTTCTTAATTTGTTGTCATGATTCAGTTTCCTCCTTCCATTTTTGACAGACAATATGATAGACCTATATCTATCTTCATCTTTCCATTTCTAACATAGACAATATAATAGCCCTACATCTATCTTCTTCTGTAAAAACACTAATTATTAATCTATAATATAAATTGAATATTAAACTGACCAATAATTAAAAATAAAAACCTATAACAATATGTTCACTCACTTAAATAGAAATATAAGAACTCTTCTACTACTATAATCCAACTAAACTAAAACTAGACAAATAGAAATGGAACTATAAATCAAGGGAATGCTAAAGGTCACTCTATAATACTATCTCTATTTTAGACTGGTATGATTTCTTTTTACTTCCCCAATTAGTTGGAGCATGCTTGCTAATTTAGCTAGACAAAAAAAATAGAAATTACACCATTAGAATTATCTGTTACTCCCTTATGAAAAACCCTGGCCTCTTTCAAATTCCATTATATTGTTCCCGATTCTGTGTTCAAAAAAATCTTATAAATCACTATTGCAATTTCGTGTTCATCAAACATTCAAATACTTTCTATTCTTTCAATTGCGTGTTCAATTATCGCCCACTCGAACGGATATCCAAGTATTTTTTCCGGCTCAAAAGAGTTGATTGATTAACAATCAAAATATGCTTCAATTCAATTTCGTTTTCATCAAACATGACTTTTTGTTCACTTTGATAGAATGGGTCTCTTCCACTAGGGTTGATATCTTTACAGTCATACGTTTGTTCTGTCTTAAAAGTCAGAGTGGCAATAATATCAGTAGCTATCCGTCGATATCAAATAAAATTGCAGATGAGATGTTATGGAATCTTGTTTTGTTTTGTCAATCCATGCTTCGAGAACAATTCAATGCAAAATAGGTAACAAACATACAGGGGTACTTTACTGTGGTATTCTAGTTCTTTTCAACACTCTGGTAAAGTCTATTAAGCTCAATCGACAGTTAAAGTCATTGGCTCAAAAAAAGCTTTTCAATCCATTTACTTTAGGTCGACGACACATTTTCAGCCGCTTGGTTTCTCTATTCAAATTGGAAAACTTCTTGCTTTCATATTATAAAATGCAAGGCAATATTTAAGAGATATACAGGTGAAAATTAAAAATAGGGCACTTTCTAATAGCTTTCCTTAAAAAATAGGTCAAAATATGGTTTTATTATTTTAAATTCAACTTTAGTTTTATTAAGAAAAATATAATCAAAGGTTGACATTAAATCATTTAGTGATCAAACATAATTAAACTTTACATAGTAATTAGCTCAAAATTGCTAATAGTAAAATATTTTATGTCTAAATTTAGGTAATATTAACTCTAAAATACACTAATATACTAAGACGAGGTCGATTGGTATATCATTAAACTTCTACATTTTCTACTTCAAATCCAAAACTCACTAGATTGTTAGGTCTATTAGAAAACATATAAATAAGTGCAAGCAAAGAAATTACAATAACCATAACATCATATATTTTATGGAAACCCTAAAATGGAAAAACCATGGTAAGCAAGCTGCTTGGATCTACTATCAATGAAAACCAATGATTACAATTAGTTAAGAATGCACCAACCATTAGAAGACTACAATCCCCTCATCAATACCTCAATTATGGCATTAACCCAATACAAATTAGAAGGTTACGAATCAAGAGGCATCAACCCCATATAACTCAGGAGGCAACAACCTCATAGCTGAAAATAAAACATACCTCTGTCTAAGACAAAATTTAAAGAATGACACAATGAACCTTGTACTTCTACTTTATGATTTACCAACCTCTAGTGCGTGTAGTTTTCTCTACAACTTCCTCTTCACTTCAACATCAAAAGATCATGATCAACTCAAAGTGTCTCTTTCTGTTACTAGTAATATCTATGTTATGTTAACAACATCTTGTTTCTTCATTCAAATTAAAAGAATGATCTCTTGTATTTTGTTACTAGTAAAAAAAAATTGAAACCTTCCTTGAATACTTCGAAGCATACTTTTCCCTTCAAGAAAATATTGGCCTCAAATATCAACGTCAAGACTTGGGTCACCTTTGCTAGTTTGGAACTTATGATATTCAAATTAGCTTCTAGTTAAATTTTACCCTCCAACAAAGTCTTAAAGGGAGTTTTTATCTTCGAGTTTCCACCTTCTAAGTAATAGCATATAAATCTTGTCATTCACAAGTCAATATAATTAGACAAATAATAAGAATGATTATCACAATTTTCATTCACACTCTTGCCAAATATTTTGTTATATAGAGTAGAAAATGAGGATTTTTTTAATAACACTTAAAAATGAAGAAAATGGTAGATTTTAGAAGAGATTCTTTGATGATTGATCACACTTCCAATCTTTTGTAAAATTATTCTAGAGGATTTTGAATATTCTCCATGACTCTTATTTTTATGGAGTCAAGGAACTTCTTTGGCTTCATTTCAGAATATCTACACTTTTAAAGCTTGGATACTAGTTGTGTATGAAACCTTTCTTACTACCACATTCAAGTTTTATGGTAGATGTTTATTTTGAGCTCCTTCTACACACACTGACTATGTAAGAATTATTTTAAATTTTGAATAGGATTTCCTTTCATTTCATCAACTCTTTGTTGCTATGTATAATGATGAAGTTGGGGAATTCCCTCTACAACATACTCATGTTAATGATGCTTTTATAGGCATCATTTATTCTAATTTTCTTCTCTTTTTGTTGATGTTGTGGTCGTTCCTCCTGATTCACATGATGGTTCATAAAAATAGCTAGATGCACTCCCTCACCTTTGTTATCTTTACAAGCTTGTTGGAAGATTTTGAATAGCTCAAAAAAATATCCTTGCAATTATTAGCTACTTATAAAATAAAAATAAATAAAAATCAAAACATATATTTAATTTAGTTTCAGAAATTTATTATAGCCCCTAATCTAGGATATTTATTAGATCTCCCATCATTTTTTATCTTTAATATTATTAAACTCATTTTTCTTTGTAGGTTAGAGAATTGGGCCTCCATCTTGGATTTATGGATTAAGTATGTATTAATTATGATTTACCATGTGCTTTTGTAGCATACTTTTTTAATTTATTTAGTTCATAATCCCTTCACTGTATTATTAGTTGCACTTCCCTTCTTCACAAACTCAAATCCTATACAACTTGGGGATTTGGTTGTAAGAGACACCATAACTAGTACTTTGTTTGTCAATGGTGGATATCCCTTTAGGTCTTTTTGTACAATAATATTATTGATATTTTAAGGCTATTTTACTCATGCAACCAATGTTAGAATATTGGATTCCCTCATTACATTCTTCTCATGAAGGATTTCATCAACTATTTTATTTGGGAGAGAAATTTCTAACAATAAAATTATATTTCATTGATCTCACACCCAAAGCCTCCTATTTCCAACAAATTTTTATCTTTGATGACTCCATTATCTATTAAAATCTATATCTAATGACATTGGTTACCTAACTTGAGGATTATTTTTGGTCAACTTTATGTATAGTGATGTTGCAAAATGTAGGTTTAGATCGCCTCTTAACAAGGGGCTAAGATGTCCCATTTTTCCTATCAATAAGGTGGAGAGATGAAATTTTATTGTTACACATCTTTATTACTCTAAGACCCAACATATGTGCTATTGTGAGACTAAAATTTTCTTTTTCCATCTTGTATTAACATGTTATGTAAATTTTGGCTCTTTACCTTTAAGAGAATCTTTTTTGTCAAATATGGTAGATTATAGGGGTCCCATATTACTACTATAATTTATGAATTATTTTTCATCCTATTTTGGATATCATAGGAATTTCATATTCCTTTGATTTGAAAATTTAACAATTTAACAACCAAAATATGAAAAATATTTGAGATGATCTCTCAAGTTCCATTTTACTATTAAGATATTATAATTTGTTTCTATTAGTGTCAGGAACTCAATTCATCTTGGCCTCGTGACTCTTAGGATCCCCTCATGGGCTTGGGCATGAATACTTAATTGAGATACCAATTTGTCTCAACATCTACATATTTCTTAATATTGGATATTAGGAAAGGGCCTAGGAGAATTTTCATACTTCCACTTAAATTTTCAAACCCCCTTACCTCTAGGCATTCTCTTGATTATGTTGTGGTGAACTTGGATGATGGTGGTAGGGACTCTCTTAAGGTGGGGGTGGATGATAGAAATAAAGACTCTCTTGTGAAAATGATATATGATTGTGGTAGTTCCTTTGAAGAAGTGGTGGATAATAAATATGATATTTTTTACCTTTATATAAACATATAACCATGCTAATATACAACCCCATTCCTTATTTTTGACCTTATTTGTTCAAGTGTCATGGCTAAACTTTCTTTCTACAATAATATTTTCTTCAAGATACTAGAATTTTATTTTTCTCATTCAAGTTTTAAGTCAATGTATTTCTCATGTGTCACTTACTATTTAACAACTAATGAAAATACATGGCTACCTTTTCCTTGATCTTAAAAATTCTGGTCTGGGTACTAAATTTATGACTACCCATTAATGTAGAGTTGGAAGAAATGATTAGAGATTTAATTAATGAAGCTTCTAGTAGAAATAAATTTGATTTTTTGTGAAAATAAAATAAGATTCATGTTTCAACTCTAGTCATAAAAGTGGTTATGAAGAATCTATATACCTGTTCTCAAATACATTCTAATGACTTATTTTTTGTGCCATAAAATACTCCAATCTTCTAAGAATGAAGTATACATTACTCATTATCAAAAACTATGAACGAAAATGTATGAGAATTATGTCTTGTAGTTTTTATTTTATTTTTTAAATAAGCTTCAAGAATTGAAAAATATTATTTATTGTATGTATTAAAGCTTGATACAAAATATTTGTGATTGGAGGGTGGCGATAACAAAGAGAGAAATTTTAATGATGGTTTGTATAACAAAGTTCAAAGGAATGAATAATGACTTTTTTAGTGTAGCATCCAAAGGTGGGTTAAATGAAATGTTGCAAATGAACACATAGAGCATAAAATAAAAGTCAAGAGGAAAAAGAAGAGATAAAAAAGGCAATGAATTTAATGCCTAGATTGAATTTATTACAATCATCCACCATCATTTGAAACCCAACATCACTCTTAATCAACCATATTAAATAAGCACAAAGAAACCAAACTACAATAACTTTAGTTTAGTTCTACCCAAAACCCTTCTAGCTAATATGTTAACTCTTGGTTTTGAACTCTAGTCCAACGGATCTGAATCAAATTCCTTTAGAATTCAAACCCCTCCAAATGACCCAACATTCTAATTAAATAGAACCAACATCAAATATAATCTGCATTAACATGGAGGACTAGCAAGATCACTATAAAGGCTTACTTATGAGGGAAACTAATTAGCAGGGGTATGATCTGCAAATAGGTCAATTGAACCTTATTAAATCTAAATCTAAGATTATTTATTCCTGGGTGACCTCACAATAGTAGGTTAGACTTTTTTAGACATGTTGATTTTTGCTGAAATAACACATTTTTAATAAAATATGATGATTTAATCCTTGAAAGGTTCCATTTGAAGGAATTAATTACAAATGGTTAGATCAAAGCCTCTTAGATGAAAAAAACATTGATATAACATCTATACTCCTCATTCATACCTACAATGGAGTCTCCTTCACACTTATTAAAATGCTAACAAAAAATCACTTTGAATTTATCTTTTGGCAGATCAAATGAATCCATTTGACAAACCTATCTATGTAGTAAGGTAATACTGAGAAAAATCTTTCCAATGATTATAATGTTAATATATATTCAGTCTATTATGACTTTGTATTTTTAGTTTTACTAAACATAGATATTTCACCGCATGTCTACCTCTATGTTTGACGTTTATGGAAAACTAGTAAATGAGATAAAAAAAATTGTAAAAATTATCTTGATGAAGGGTGCTCCCCTTAATACCACAAACACATAACAAAAATAGAGAAACAACAACAATAATATGCAAGAACAGAAAATTGGCTTCTTATTATCTCCACAAATGTGGAATTACAAACTTTCAGAATTACAATATGCAAAGCCACATGGGCATTCCCTTACAATATTCTGTAGGACAAAGCCTCGAATCAATACCCAGACCTACTACCCATAACTGCCCTAGACAACACTACGGGCCTTCCTTATATAGGCAATTTCCACCGCCCGAGAAGGTTCTAGAAATTTAGCCCTTAGGGCCGACCAAACTTAGAATTATTTTATTTTACAATTTATTACATCAAAGTCGGCTCAAAATGAGTTTTGAAACCCAAACAGAAATTTTTGAAGAAAAATTATTTTCCCCATTTCAGGTGACTCAACTTCCGAAGACCATAAGTCATCGCCTGTTGACCCGATTGGCTATTATAACCCCATTCTGGAAATGTCACGAAGCGCTCTACAGGCTTGACCAATGCAAAGTGCCCGTCACCCAAATTTTCAACCTCATCCGGGGCCTCTAAAGCCTTCAAAACTGAGTTTGAAGTTTCTGTACCCTACTGCCAATACCGAAAATCTTCAATATCTTCAAAACTAGACCTGATCTAGCCATGAAACTTTGCTGGCAAGCTGATATGACTGAGATGAACCTCCACATGTAAAATTAGAACATTCCAAGATCGTAAGACCAACTTACTAAAAATAGCAAGTTTCCATAAATAGTAACTCTGCACAAGATAGCACTTATTGAATACAAAAACAAAAATATTTTTGGGTGATGCAAGATTGCTCTTACACCCAGGATGCTCCTGCATCAGACACCCGGGGTAATTTGAGAAGTGACCCTATCACGACTCAGGTGTGCAGAGGAAAACCAAGACGGTTAACCTCCTCCTTTGTTAGCCATGATGAATCTTCAACAGGTCGTCCTTTCCATTTGACCAAATACTCTTCATATGTCTTGTTCCTTGTGCTTCTGCCAACACGACTATCCAGTATGTCTTCAATCTCCTTGATATCTAAACTAGTTACTGGAATACTCCACTGTGCTGCTGCAACCTCATCTTCAACACCTCCTTCGTGATACTCTGTTAAATCTGAAATGTTAAACATTGGTGAAATATTCAGCTCACTAGGCAACTCTACCTCATATGCATTTCCCGAATCATGCTTCTTCAATATCTTACATGGTCCAAACTTCTTCATTTTCAGCTTGTTATATGTACCAACCGAAAATCGCTCCTTCCACAAATGACCCATGACTTCATTGCCAACCTGAAATTCCTTATGCCTCCTTTTCTCATCTGCCTTAGCCTTATACTGCGCATTCATCTTGGCAATATGCTTCCTCACCTCCTCATGGATGTTCTTCAAGTTTTTTGCAAAATCCTCAGCTTCAGCACTACTTATTTCTCCTTTATCTATCTTTCTCAATTCAGATGCATTTCTTGGACTACTTCCATATACAATCTGGAATGGTGATTTACCAGTACTCCTATTGACAGAATTATTGTATGCAAATTATGTCTGTGGTAAAATCAAATCCCATCCTGTTGGCTTATCTCCAACCAAACATCTAAGCAAATTTCTCAAACTTCTATTCACCACCTCTGTCTGTCCATCAGTCTGTGGATGATGTGATGAACTGAACTTCAAATCTATCTTCAACTTCTTCCACAATGTATGCTAGAAATATCCAACAAACTTAGTGTCTCGATCTGAAACTATGGTCTTTGGAAAACCATGTAGTCTCACCACTTCTCTGAAAAATAATTCTGCTACATGAACAGCATCATTAGTCTTCTTGTAGGATATGAAATGTGTCATCTTCAAAAATCTGTCAACTACTACAAAAATTGAATCATGTCCCCACTGTGTCCTCGGTAAACCAAGAACAAAGTCCATACTGATATCCTCCCAAGGCTTCTCTGGTATAGGTAATGGCTGATATAACCTTGTATTATGCTTCACTCCCTTCGCCATTTGACATACTCTGCAACTCTGTACAAACTTCTTCACATCTTGCTGCAATTGTGGCCAATAATAATTCTCACCAACCAAAGCAAAGGTTTTATCACGACCAAAATGTCCAGCCAATCCTCCACTATGCTTCTCCTTGATGAGATTCTCCCTCATAGAACTTCGTGGAATGCACAACTGACTCCCTCTGAATAGCATATCATCTTGGATGATAAAATCTAGCCATTTTTTCCTATCTAGAGTAACAGGTTCTGTACAAGCTTTTCAAGCTTCACCAAAATCAAGATCCTCTGGATACAAATTCTTGAGTTCCTTGAACCCAACCACTTCAATCTGCATCTCTGTCAGCAATAGTTTCCTTCTGCTAAGAGCATCCGCAACCCTATTAGACTTTCCACTCTTGTGTTTCAAAACAAATGCATAACTCTGCAAAAACTCAACCCATTTCAAATGCCTCTGATTCAACTTTCCTTGACTATTCAAATATTGCAAAGCTTGATGATCAGTATACAAGACAAACTCTTTAGGAAGCAGATAATGTCTTTACTTCTTTAATGCCTGAACTATAGCATAAAATTCCTGATCTTAAACAGAATACTTCCTCTTGGCATCATTTAACTTCTCACTGAAATAAGCAACAGGTTTACCTTCTTGGCCCATAACAGCTCCTATTGCAGTACCACTAGCATCACAATCTACTTGAAACACCTTATTAAAATCTGGAAGTGCTAAAACAGGATGTTCTGTAACTTTTTGTTTCAACAATTGAAAACTCTTTTCTGCCCCATTAGTCCACTTAAACTCTTTTCTATCCCCTCTCATTGTTTTAGTCAAGGGTCCACAAATACTGCTAAAATTTCTGATAAACTTTCTGTAAAAGCTAGCTAGACCATGAAAAGATCTTACCTCGGTAGCACTCCTTGGAGTAGGCAATTCAAAGATAGCCTGTACCTTCTCTGGGTCCATTTTTAGACCTTCTACTAAAACTACAAATCCCAAATACACTAACTCTTTCTTCACAAAACTGCACTTCTTTAAATTAATCAATAATTTCTCATCTCTCAACTTCTCAAACACCATACGAATATGCATCATATGTTCCTCCAATGTCTTGCTAAAAATCAAAATATCATCTAGGTAAACAATGACAAACTTACCCAAAAATTCTTTCAGAACCTCGTTCATAAGCCGCATGAAAGTGCTCGGTGCATTGGTTAGCCCAAAAGGCATGACTAACCACTCATATAGTCCTTCCTTTGTCTTGAAGGCAGTCTTCCATTCATCTCCTTCTCTGATCCGAATCTGGTGATATCCACTCTTCAGATCTATCTTTGAGAAATACACAGCTCTACTCAAACAGTCCATAATATCATCCATTCGTGGCAATGGAAACCTATACTTGATTGTGATCTTGTTTATTGCTCTAGAATCTGTACACATCCTCCACTTTCTATTCTTCTTTGGTGCTAATACCGCTGGTACAGCACAGGGACTCAGACTCTCTCGAATCAACCCCTTCTGCAATAACTCATGTACTTGTCTGTTCAACTCTTCACTTTCTGCTGGTGTCATTCTGTGTGTTGCCTTGTTTGGCAAACTGGCTCCTGGAATCAAATCCATCTGATGATTGATCTTCCTTACGGGTGGTAATCCATCAGGTACATTATCAGATACAATATCTTGAAACTCATTCAACAAATCTGCAACCTCTACAGGTACATCCTCTACTTCTTCTTTACTAGCTTTTGGGATTAAAAAAAAACACACATGCTCATGCCTCATACCATCTAGGAATTTTTTTCCATCAACAAATGTTATTCTTGCATTACCACATACCTTTTCTTCGGTCTCCTTCAATGGCTTGAGTTTATGTCGCACTCCATCCTTTGTCAGGGAATAGGTATTCGCACGACAATCATGTACAGCACATCTGTCAAACTGCCACGGTCTACCCCACAACATATGACATGCATCCATAGATATTATATCACATAGTACCTCATCTTGGTACCCGCCGATCTTGAACTTTACTAGGCACTGTTCACTCACCATGACCTTGTGGTCATCCTGCACCCAGGCAATCTGATATAGATGTGGGTGTTTCTATCTCTTGAGCTTCAACTTTGTCACCATCTCTTCTGACACCAAATTGGCAATGCTTCCACTATCGATAATCACATCACAGCATTTACCCTCACACTTGCATCTAGTGCGAAACAAGCTCCTCCTTTGTTCAGGTTCATTCTCACCACTTAGCAAGACTCTTCTGTTAATTAGCGTTTCTCATCTTTCAGCATCTTCAAAATTTGATGATCTGGCATCTTCATCTACATGTGCAACTCTGGCCTGGCCTTCATTTCTCCTGTCTATTCTGCCTTGGCTCTAAGGACATTCAAATGCCTTATGACCTTCTTCTCCAGAGTGAAAACATTTTCCACAGAAGCCTCCTCTTCCTGAACCTTGTCCTCTTCCTCTTCCTCTCTGATCTCTATTATTCTGATCTTGGAAACGATTGGAATTGTTTCCTCTCTGATTCTAGCTGCTACTGGCCTCATCCTTCTTTTTCGAATCTTCATTTCGGCCACCATATGACTGGCCACCAGATCTTCCACCACGACCTCTTCCATTTTGTCTACTCTCAAACTTCTTGTTCAGCTTTTCCTCTACTTTTAGGGCAAACTGGTATGCCTCCTCAATACTATTCATTCGAACCAGATTCAACTCCTCCTGAATGCTTGGCCTTAACCCATTAAGGTATCAGGCAACTTTCTCCTTATCAGCTTCTGCATGGCCTATTCTGATGAGGAGTCGATAGAACTCCTCTGTATACTCTTGAACAGATCTTCTTGCTTGCTTCAAACTTTGCATTTTCTTTAGTAGGTCAAGCTCATAATCAACAAGAATGAACTGTCACCTCAATTTATCCACCATCTGATCTCATCTTGTGATTTTATCTTTCCCTCTCCTATTTCGCTCCAATTGAATTTCTTGCCACCAGATCTTCGCATGACCTTTCAATCTGGCCTTCACAAATTTGACCCTATCAGGATCTTCAACATCTTCATACTCAAAATATTCCTCACATTCATTGATCCAGTTGATCAATTCCTCTGGGTTAAGATTTTCAGAAAATGTAGGAACCTCAATCTTAGGTCTTTTCCCAATCTTGGAAATCGCCCAAAAAAGTCTTTCTTCCTCCTGGTTCACAATTTCAGCTTCTCCTTCTTGATATTCTTCTTCGGATTCATCCTCACTTTCGTCTCTGACATTAAGATTCATTCCTCTGTGAATCTCTTCTTGCAATGCTCGCACTTGTCTCTGCAGCTCTCTAACCTCAGGTGTCACAACACCAGCTCTTCCGCCACGTTCTCTTCGTGGAGGCATTTTCGCGATGCGCGCTGAAACCCTAACCACAGTCCTGGTGCAAACTATCTTACAATCGGTGATCTGTTTACACACTCAAGAACTCCTGCTCTGATACCACTTGATGAAGGGTGCTCCCCTTAATACCACAAACACATAACAGAAATAGAGAAACAACAACAATAATATGCAAGAACAAAAAATTGGCTTCTTATTATCTCCACAAATGTGGAATTACAAACTTTCAGAATTACAATATGCAAAGCCACATGGGCATTCCCTTACAATATTCTGTAGGACAAAGCCTCGAATCAATACCCAGACCTACTACCCATAACTGCCCTAGACAACACTACGGGCCTTCCTTATATAGGCAATTTCCACCGCCCGAGAAGGTTCTAGCAATTTAGCCCTTAGGGCCGACCAAACTTAGAATTATTTTATTTTACAATTTATTACATCAAAGTCGGCTCAAAATGAGTTTTGAAACCCAAACAGAAATTTTTGAAGAAAAATTATTTTCCCCATTTAAGGTGACTCAACTTCCGAAGACCATAAGTCATCGCCCGTTGACCCGATTGGCTATTATAACCCCATTCTGGAAACGCCACGAAGCACTCTACAGGCTTGACCAATGCAAAGTGCTCGTCACCCAAATTTTCAACCTCATCCGGGGCCTCTAAAGCCTTCAAAACTGAGTTTGAAGTTTCTGTACCCTGCTGCCAATACCGAAAATCTTCAATATCTTCAAAACTAGACCTGATCTGGCCATGAAACTTTGCTGGCAGGCTGATATGACTGAGATGAACCTCCACATGTAAAATTAGAACATTCCAAGATCATAAGACCAACTTACTAAAAATAGCAAGTTTCCATAAATAGCAACTCTGCACAAGATAGCACTTATTGAATACAAAAACAAAAATATTTTTGGGTGATGCAAGATTGCTCTTACACCCATGATGCTCCTACATCATATCTATACCCTAGGTATTTAATTTATCTTTCTATAAATAAAAAAATTAAATTGGACAAATACATGACAAGTTATAAGCTATGTAGTCAAGGTATGTCAAGAATATGGTTTAGTCAACTTCAAACATTAATAAAATATTCAATAATCATGATAATGTCATCAAACCAATTGTATGCCCTCTATATGGATGTTAAAAAACTAAATTTGAAATAATCACATTGATATCTATTTTAGAAACAAAATTGTGCTCTATGAAAACAATGTAACTCTATGAAAATGACGTTTTCAACAACATACCAGTTTTTGTGGGAGAAAGAAAAAACCATTCAAATAAATTCAAAAATAAAAATAAAAAATATACTTAGAATCTAGATAGAAAATCCTAGAACACTCTCATTTACTTCATCTTCTGATTTCAAACGGTTTAATGACAATATGCATCCGAATATGATTTTTTTTTTTCAAAATGTAGAGTTCAGTGTCCGTTCAAGCAAAAAAGTGTAACCCACTATTGTGGGTTCACCCTCCTTTTAGAATAAGAAAACCATTATAATTTTTTATTTTTGTAGTTTTAAAGTTCAAAGTTCTGATAGATCTTATCAATAGATTTGGCATTCTAACATTTGTTGACCTATTCAAAGGAAGATGTGTGAAAAGATAAAAACAAGTTGGTAGCATTGTGCTTAGGGTTGTGTGAGAAAATTATCTATACAAGGATCAAAATGTATGATTGATGTATTTGTTAATTAATTTAAAATAACATGTATTAAGAATACAACTATTTTTAATTTTTAATTAATTAAAGGGTATGGTAAATTATGCATTTTGATCCCTTCATAAAGAACAATAGATTTAAGAGAAACAATTGACTAGATTTGCATAAAAAGAAAGACTTGTACATAATTGATACATGTTTCACCATATATGTGTCTCACCAACAAAATCTATACAAGGCTCTCACGGAAAGCTATGTCAACATCCATATGATGTGTAGGGAATTCAAAATAGTGCAAATAAAATAGAGCAAGTTACCAAATTTAAGATTGTGCATAAATAAACTATTAAAACACAAAGCATGTACACTAGTTAGGTTTTTCCATGCTACAAAAATACAACAAATATTATTTGATTGATACAAGATTTCTCCAACCAAAAGATTCTTATAGATAAAAGGTTTTAGTAAAATATTGTGAGCCATGTGTTCATTATTGATGAGGTGGGAGAATCAAAATTAATAATATTATCTCGTATGTCGATGTTTGTAAGTGAAAATTTAGTTTGAAATCAGCCTTGGGTCCTAGTCAAATAAATTGGAGAGATTAAAACATAAGAGAAATAAATATAGTTAATGGGATATGATACGAATGAGAGGGGGTTTAAGGGTTTGACCAAACCTATGAGAGATTCAATGGAAGAGCATTTTTGAAAGGGAAAATGATGAGACACACACCACAAGGTGCACAATCGACAAATATAGTAAGAGTGATTTGCAAGAGGATAATAGTGCAATGTATGAGTAAGTGAGTCTCTATATAGATTAAGTTGTGTAGATTGGACAAAGGACTATTGGGTATTTAACCTAAGCAGTGTATTATTGTTCTTACAAAAATAAAGGAATACATAGGTTTTTATTCTCATAATGGTTTCTTGTCTCTTAGTATCAATGCGATGTGTCATGATTTAAATCGATTGTTGGATGTTATGTTTTACATTATTTTTACTTGGTTTTATAGCCTTGTATGAATTTTTTATTTTATTAATGTGTTTGTAAGCTCTTGTCACTACAATAAAGTAGTTTATTTTTATTAAAAGGAAACTTTAATTGTTTGGTCTCAAAGTGTAAAGCTAGGTGAGGATTCATCTCCACTGTTTGGCATTTAAAGTTCTAGGAAGAGGAAATTGATAGTATAAAAAGGTTTGGATAAGGAAGTAGCTATGTTCATATGATTTTGGTTAAATTTATGTATAGCAATTTTGATAGACTAACTAGAAGAATGTGGTTACCAAAAGACTGGTCAAGAGAAAATGCGAGGAGCCCCAGGTGAAGTATCAAGATGTCAAGAAAAAGAAAGAAAGATTAAACAACACAAAGGAGGAAAGCATCAAGAAGAAAGACAATATGAAGACAAATAAGAGAAGGAAATATGTATAGTTGTAGCTGAGTTTCCTAGATTTGATTGCATGAATATTTTTATACATCAACATTTCGAACCGCACTTTGTGATCCATCATTAGGATGCAATGCAAGAGAGTGTAGGGAGAAGAAAAATAAACAAGTTATAGACCCAAGCTCAATAAGAAGAAATTAAAAGAGGAAGGGAAGAGAGAGGGGAATCAACATGCACACCGAGGGATGCCCCAAATTGACAAGACCTATGGTCAGCATAAAGAAAAAAAGAAGAAACAAAAAGGTTGTTGAATAAAAGTCCAACATTAACTCAAGAGAGAAAACCTAAAATCAAGAGACAAGACCAACACAAACAAAAAAGAGTACACAAATTAATACATAGCTAAACAGAGAAATAAAAATAGAGATAATCACCACACACACACACACACACACACACACACAAATCACAAAGGGGGTAATAAATATATAAATAAATAAATAATAGAAAATATAGAAATAAGAAAATAATAGTCATATAAATGAGGGTGCCTGTGTATAGAAAATGTGCAAATATATATAGAAATATAAGAATAAATAACAATAAATATATAAATAAAGAGAGAAGAAAATGCATCTATCAATACACAAACAAAAATGAGAAAAATATATAAGGAAATAAAAAAGAAAATAAAGAAAAACACGCATAAGAATATGTAAAAGAATATGGATATAAATATGTGTATGTATAAATATGTGAATATATATGTATCTATATAAATGTGTGTGTGTGCATGCACACACATGTGCATGTGTATAGGAAATGAAAAAAATACACCTATAAGAATATAAAAAATAAACAATAAAAAAGTCAACCAACGCACCCATGAGCGGAGGAAAGTAAACATGAGGTTTGTTGGTGTTTTTAAGTATTCACTAGTTACACTTTACTTAAGTTTTCTTAGGATAATGTATTGCATATTAGTTTGCATATGAGAACACCTAGGATTTTGCATCTCATTTTAGCACATGGTGTAGGAGAATTTCCACTTTATACATGAGATCCACCTTTAGTGCTCTTATCACATTATCATCATCTCATTGTTGCACATGTTGCACATACTTCATTTTATAATGGAGGATGATCCACCTTTGGTGGATATGTCATTACACCTTTTCTAGTTGATAGGTTATCACTTGCATATCTCCTAGTTATCATGCATTGCCTATATATTCAAGCACATCTACTTTGTATTTATCAAGTGTGTATCCATTATCATTTGATCGTTATTGAGTTATTCATTTGATCATATCATATTGTCTCTCTTATTTATGCTATCTATTGAGTTTCTAGATCTTGGAAATATATTCATTGTCTTAGGCAGATTATTGCATGGTATCAGAGCCATAAGAGTGTTATTGGATAAGCCTATTTGGAGATAATTTTATTGCATGTCAAAATTGGAGCTTGTTGGTACAAATTAGAGGTTGGAATCACATAAGGACTAAAAACCCCTAAATCAAATTGTTTTTCATCTAAATAGGACATTTGAAGCCAAATCTAGAGCCATTTGAATTTTGCAGGTGCGGTGATGGTGATTCAGAAAAAATAATTTCAGAGGCAATTTTCAAACAGCAATATCTTAGTCATCTAGACTCCTTTTTTCGAACAATTTTTTTTTATTTTGGGGTAGAATTTCATGATTTACACAATGGTGCAAGTGGTTTTTGATAGCTATTTCTAATTTTTTCTAAAAATTTATAATCCCAATTATTGCAACTTTAGAGGCTTTTTTTGGGCTCATATGGACACAATTTCAAGAGCTATTTTTTTAAGTGTATGATTTTTTGTCTACTTTCCAAATATGGTATCAGTTTGGAGAGATTTTGACTAGACATAGTACTTTCATCATTTGATCTATTTTGGCCTCTATTTGGCACTTGTAATTTGTTGGATCCTTGAGTGTGTTAGCTCTTTTTCATGTAGAATAACTATAGCTATTAAGCTTGACTCTTAGACTCCCGATTCCAGATTCTTACAGGGAAAAGACTAATTAACAAGGATTTAATCCTCCTTCACCTTGGGCTCCACAGACCCAAGCGGGTGTACCTATCTTCAAACTCACTACTTCACAATGAAATCCTACAGTGGATTAGGGGTTCTCACAATGATTTACCAATGTCTTTTGTTGCAACTGATGCAGAGCTTAGAAAGCCAATCCATGGTATTAACAAAAGTAAATAATCATTGCAGAAAAATGGAAAATGTGACAAGGGTATTCACCCTTCTTCTCTTCGAGTTTAAAACTCAGGCAGGCTAACCTATTGGATTCAATTCTTTAATGAATTACCAACAATGTCTGTACTATTCAGTACAAATTCTAAACATTCATGCTTTTAAACAGGAAATGGAAAACAACTTGATTTTAAAAGATTGATGATGAGAACTACTTATCAGAACTTAGACCAGTGCTTAATCCTGGGCAAAGAGTCCAATGAGATGCAAATCCACATAAATAAAAATTAATAAGAAAACAAATACAATCTCGGATAGAGTGCCTTACAAACTATCCTCTCACTCTCACACCCAAGTATCAAATTCTCATACTAATACCTAGCCCTCTGGGATTACTCACAAGACTGACTCCTTCCTTAAAGGAAACTCATAAGTAATTGCACAGTTACCTTGTAACCAACACATTCAGAATGTCTTACAAACTAAACATACAAGAGCATGAACAAAAGTATAAAAAGACACCATAGATCTGAAATAGGAGATTCCACTATATGTTATTAATATCTTTCTCCTTCAATACATTCAAATAGATCAAAGCTTTAAAACTAGAAAAAAATATGAAGTTTGCTTCATCAGCTGTGAATTCACCATCTCTGTTACAATGGAGAAAAAACCAAATATAGTAGAAAGGAAAAAAACCCTCCAATCACTGACACCTATCTATCCCCAAAATATCTACAACTACTTCTAACTGCAAATGCATGAATCTAATATGATCTGGACTCAAAAGGTTCACAAAATCAGAATCCTCATTTCAATACCTTTCCAACGGTATATGATACTTGCTATTTAGCCTCCAGGAACTGTTTGTGACATGCATTTGAAAATCCGATTTACATTAGAATGCTTTATTTTGTAATGCTCTCCTTGTAATTTTCAATAATTTTTGCATGAATACTTATGCTTGCACATTAATATTACATTTTATTCATTTTATTTTCACAAGCACACTAGATTTTGCCACTTGGAACCTTCTGATTTGGTACTCTAACTAACCATAGCTTAACCATCCTATTTGGAGAACTGGCGACCATGTGCATTCTCGGAATCTCCAAATGATCTGACTAACTGCAATTAAACTCTGAGATCTAGCGAAATAACTATTCTCTAATTCTTTGAATTCTTCTTTGACCATGGTTAATATTTGGAGAATGGGCGACTAAGCCCATTCTCCAATTCTTTAAATGCATTTCACTTAACTGTCAGGACTTAGAGAACTGACGACTGGCTAATCTCGTGATTGCAGAATGTTAGTGCTAAACCACCAAGGATTTGGAGAATGGGTGAATGCATACTCTCTGAATCTCTAAATCATTTCCTTTAACCGCTAGCCATTTGGAGAATGGGTGACTAGACCGCCCGTTGGATCTCCGGATCTATGTCTAACCGTTAGTTTGATTGCGCAATGCGCGACTACATGACACATGTCCATCCGGTCCTCGTCACATTCCTACAAAATTATCTCTTCCTGGGCGCGGGCATGAAAACCAAGGCAGCCGCATGAGTAGTCATGTGAGCATAGCCTCCCATTCTTCTTTCTAATTTACATTATGCTTGGCGTTGTATATAAACATCTCTTAGATCATTTTCGCAATCAATGTGGGATCATTGTTTTCACAATTTTTAAAACCCTCTTTGTATTTCATCTCAAAATTAGTAGGGCCCACAACGAGCCTCCATCATTCTTTCTTTACAAAGCATTGGAGTGTCTTTTCTTATAAACACAAATATTTCTCAGCCCCGCGTGAATGTGGGATAATGAAACATAGAGAGAAACCTTAGAAAACTCCCTCCTCCTAGTTCATGAGCCTCCATTGAAACTTACACGCTATGCCCGACCTCTTATGAAGGTCACCCTTATTCTAAAATAGCTCCCTCTGTTTTGATTCACAGCCCCCAACACTATGCGTGAATACTTCCCCCTGTAATTTAACGTGAGCCTCCATTGTCCATTTGTAGCTGGCACATTTCCATTTATTAATTTGGCACATCCCCATGTCGTCATTACCTGCATAATCCTCCTTTGCATCGCGTGGCCACTGGCTTTGATTTTGTTTTAAAATAGAGCCCTCATAACACAAAGCTCCCCTTTTCATTCTCTGCATGAGGCTTCTAACAGTGATGGCACTACTTTCAAAAGATATATCAAGTTGGCCCTTTCATTTGATACTTGTGTGATCGCCCCTTGGAGTGGGCATTTCTCCCATTGACTTGCGTAGATCTCTTAATTTTATTGATGCGAGCCCCTCCTCAGGTGAGCTCCATCTTATATTTTAAACTGGTGTCTCTCAACATGTGAGCCTCCTCATATGTATTCAATGTAGGCAGTCCATTGTAATTGATGCACACCTCCACCTCTAACAATGAAGCCTACATTTATAACCAGAATAATTGCTTCACTGGAATACAGCATAGGGCATTAATTTTTAAAAGCCAATTCACATAAACATCTGGTTATACACTAAACGTTGGCATAAATATATGTTTACTGGAGCAACTTGGAAATATAGGCCTCTAACACCATCTGTGTAGTAATCTCATATGTTTTCTCTGTGGAATGGATAGCATCCCAAAATACATACTTAGAGGCATTTGAACAAGTGTTTGTGATTCTATTGTTGCACGTAGACCCAACCTCTATCAACCCTGTTCCACAACATCCCCTACTAGAAATTTCAAAGCCATATTTAACAGGATTTTCTACAATGTCATGGAAACTGTTATAGATGTCTATGAAGGTAACTTTAATGTGAGGAAGGCTGAGTTTGAAGCCCCTGATCATTGATTTTAACTTTGTATTGTAAGACAGAGCATGTTTGTTAAGTTCCTGAATGCATCCCTCTGCATTGGGTGAGTGTTCATATGCTGGCAATCCATGCTTGAAATGTTGGCCATGTATTGCCTTTGCGCAGATTCTTCCACTGCATTAAAATGACTACCAATTCCAAAATCCCTTTTATAAATTTTTGAGTCTGAGTTTGCATTGGATAGCTACCTCTTCCAAGCTTTGCCAACAATTTTGCCACACATCAAAGAAAACAATCCCCAAAAGAACATGCTCATGTAGTAACAAAATTCCTTCAGCTGCAAGAAAAATGTGTGTACAATTGTACCAGAACTTTTAAGGTTCTAAAAATAAAGCACTGATGAAAACCATTTGTGGAAGATGAAGGTTCATCCAACAAGGATGAAGACACATTGAAGAGTAAAAAAAAAGGAACTCTCTTTACAAGAGATCTCAACAAAATGACTTTCACAGCAAAGAGTACAACACAACATGTCGCAATGCCTCCCATTGCCCCATCAAATGTTGACCTTGCTATCACATAATCTGGTTGGCAAACCCAAGTCACCCACCATGTCTTGAGTATCTTAAATTCAAAAATCTCCTAATCCCATGAACCACGACACACTCTCTTTTTCTTTAGATGCTTGATACCTTTAGTATCATGAATGGCATAAACTTCTATAACAATATAAGTAGATGTGCTTGCCAGCAAAGCCACAGTATTGCTCCACTTTTCCCCAGCGGAGGCAGTGGCCATTCATGGAAGCAAAAATCCCACGAATACACACATTGTTACCCTAGCACAATAAATTGACAATTATTTTTCGACCAATGATTGTAGTTCCACTTTTGTACCATTGATATTTTGGGTCTCTATATCATTCGGGTGAGGCATCACATTTTCAAAGCATCTTGTTTCAAAAACATGCCTCCACATTTATGCAACCAGCCACACTTTTATTTGCTCTAGTACACTCTTCCCTCTTTCTTCCTTATGCCTTTCAACCTTTGGCGCATTCCTTTTGAAACTATCAAAGAGCACTCACTTGGTATCTTGAGTAAGTGGAGAATCCTTCCATGTCCTGTGGCTTGTATGATGCTTTCAATTTCATTCATAGTTGACACATCTTATCCAAAAAGGAAAGCTTAAAATGGTGGCGTCTAGTCTTCTAGAACATGAGTACACACAATACACCCAAATAGTAGCCTCTAAGTGAAAACAAACCACATTGTGCACCAGAAATAATCCCACAGTGAACCTTGCAAATTTGACCAAATAACAACAGCTGGCTTCCGGGAGCGGCTTTAGAAACTGACCAAACGACCTGACAAGAGAGCGCCACCGAGCACACATGCTGACTTCCAACATTACAACACACCGGCCAAAAGAAAACCTCCTAGAAAATTCAAGCCCAAAGTTATTAATGATCAAACAGGGTCACTTGGAAACCAATCCTATCCGCACTGCCAGAATCACTAAAGTTGCTTCCGGAACTAGCTTTGAAAACTGACCAATTGAAACTTTCAGGAACCAGAATCAGGGGCATTTGTTCTTTGTGGCTCATGAAAAATAACAGGGTGCATTTGGAAATCAAGCAAAGATAGGCTCTCAGAATTTCCAACTGGGAAACATAGTAAAACAGTGATTTGTGCATACGGAATGACCCTGGGAAAGTATGCTAAAAGATTCGTCAAGACTTCTAACTTCGCATACTTGTAGTACTTTTAGAGTAGAACACAGTGGTACAACTTGTTTAGGCTCATCAATCATAGATCAAAATTTATAACATCACGAACAGGGGTACAGATCAATTTGCACATTTCACAACTTGTAAAACAACAGAAGTTGCATTTGGAATCACATTTGCAAACTGAACCAACAAATTTGTCATGACCTCAAAATTGAAACATAGGTAGCATTTGACCCTTAGAATATGATGCAAAAGGAATTTTCTCAATAGGGTCAACTGGGTCAAAGATATGATAGGTCAAATAGGCCCTTCCAGCATTCTGAACAATTACACAAGTGCATGACAACAACAAACTACCAACTTTGAGAGGTTCGAAACCTAATCAAACAGATTCGAAATGACTTGAAAATTGGAACATAGGTTCTTTGATATGCATACTAAACATCCTCAAAGTGGTGGGTCATGAAACATTTCTGGACACAAAATATTCAAAGGCAAACTGGGCTATTGTACTCTATTTGACACTTGGGCAGAATTGTGCAAATTGACACATGCTCAAAATGGGACTTCACCAAATTATTCAGGATGACAAAATAACATCATGGAATGCATGCACATACTAAATGGAGTGTGTTAAACACCTGGAACACCTCATAGGCTTCAAAATGACAGTCGGGTACATATGCATGAAAAGCAATTATAGGGCTTCAAACTTTAAAATTTTAACATGGTACTCAAAACCCATGTTGCATTTTTAGTCCCAACAGAGTGGTCTTGTGTCTTATTTGTTTGAGTCTTCTATAGCCTTATTTTTGTAGTTGCAAATATCAAAATTAAAAGTACACTTTGGCCAAAATTGGCAAGTGGCAATTGTAAATGGACTACATATAAAGTGCCAAAATCATGTATTTTGGGGGTGTTCTTTGATTCATTGCATTTTGGGGGGTGCATTGATTTTCTAATCTCATTGTTTCATGTGTGAAGTGCATCGTGGATGGTTTAATTAGATTGACAAGAGGAAACTATAAGAAATGGAGTGGATTGGTTCTCACTCATCTTAGTGAGCATAATCTATTGTCCTATTTGTATGAGCACAGACCTGCTAGTCCTTCTTATGATATGGACTCTTGGACAAAATTTATTAATGTTATCTATTGGAATATGGATATGGATGTTATGGATTCCCTTGATGACTATGAAGATCATAAAAAGACTATTCCTGATCTTTGGACCTTTCTTTGGTAAATGTATGGAGATCCACATGTTCCTCCACTCCCAAAAGATATAGAACCTCCTGTTGTAGCTACTACTTCTCCTATTGAGATTGCTTCCACTATATTTCATAACATGATGTTTTCCTTCAGACAGCCATGGGTTCTTTTGATTTAGTGCAAAAGGATATTCCTTGTCTTCTAGTTCTAGTTCCTTGGGATGACTACTTGACAAACATTGTAGGCTTGTTTGCAGAATCCTACATCAAGGATTTGGGAGATATCATTGATGACATTCATCTTCTCTTTTCTAAGATTATCCTTCTTCAGTTGTTGCAAGGGAATACTCTGACCCTCATCTTCATTATTCACTTTATCATTATTTTGAGTTTGACATGATTGTGGATCCTTTGACACAACATTTGGAGGAGGTCTCTTTATCTTCAGAGAAGACATTTGAGTCTTTAGAGATTGGTTTTCATGAGTCTCAAACTTCACTTGAGATGTCACATTGCATGGTTCAGGATGATCATACTCATGTGTTGGAGATTCCAATTCATTTTCTAGAGACATCATACATTTTGAGGATTCTTCCTAGATATTGGGGAGGATTAATTGATACACCTATGGCGTTGTTTCTTCCTAAGGGGAAGAACATCATTATATTTCCTTGGTGCACTTTCTACATTGATCGAGGAGCATCTACCATTGGTGTATATTCTACATTGGGGGGGGGGGGGGGGCTTATTTGATTCTCTTCCTACTTCTTCATTTGAGGATACATATTTGTCTTTTGAGTTTGATACAAATTCTTACATGGATCAGTTATTATTAGCTCCATGTTTGTCACCTTCTATTGGGTATATTCCTGATTGGTTAATGGTATCTTCATCAACCAAGGACATGGTGACACATGAGCACACTTTACATACATCATACTTTATTTGGATTCCCCTTCCTTCTTCCTATCCATAATGGGAATATTTCTTGCATTTGTACTTGGTGTACATCTTCTTCCTAAAAGGAGAAATGTTATTTTTAGGCATTTGGATATTTTTTCCTTCAATCATTCATCATCCTTGGAGGATATTATTCATTATGGGAGGGATATCATGTCTCCTTATTTCCTTCTTATGGAGGGATACTTAATTATATATGCATGTTGTATATATAATGGGGGGATCTTGATTACTCCATCTATTTTAAGGCATCTTTTTTTTCATCTCTCTTTTTGGGGGAGGGTTTTTCCCATGAGGTTTTCCCTCTTTCTCTTATTTATGAGAGATTGCATTGCATATATTTTGAACTTGAATATTGTACATGGGTACCTAAGATGGCCTATTAGTTAGGACCCATCATGTATTGTCATCTAGCTTTGTGAGCTTAGGTGCATTCCCCTAAGTTTTACTTAACGGGGGGTGTTGGTGTAATTAAGTATTCACTACTTACACTTTAATTAAGTTTACTTAGGATAATGTATTGCATAGTATTTTTCATATGAGAACACCTAGGATTTTGCATCTCATTTTAGCACATGGTGTAGGAGAATTTCCACTTTATGTGTGAGATCCACCTTTAGTGCTCTTATCAAATTATCATCCTCTCATTATTGTACATGTTACACATACATCATTGTATAATGGAGGATGATCTATCTTTGGTGGACATGTGATTACAAATTATCTAGTTGATAGGTTATCACTTGCATATCTCCTAGTTATCATGCATTTCCTATATAATCAGGTACATCTACTTTGTATTTATCAAGTGTGTATCCATTATGATTTGATCATTATTGAGTTATTCATTTGATCATATAATCTTGTCTCTCTTATTTATTATATCTATTGAGATTTTAAATCTTGGTATTTCATTCATTTCCTTAGGAAAATTCTTACAAGATTCAAAGAAAGGAGAGAGGGGTTGGTAAGAAACTATAAAAACATGGAAAAAATGACAAAAACCATAAACCTAGCTAAACTAAGGATGAGGAGAGAAACCAAAGGACAAAATCAAAAGGGAAAGAGGGAAGTAAAGAATAGGGGGGACACAAGGTTCAAGGGGTCAAGTTGGGGGACGGTTTCAAATTTATCAAGGATGGAAAACAATAATTTCTAAGACAAACTCAATCTCCACCCCTCATCATGGTCAAGAGGTTGGCGATCATCATCAATAATAACCCCGCTAACCTCAACCATGATGAGGATTGGAGTTTAAGTTTATCTTGGCCATCGTTGTTGCCCATCCTTAATAATTTCAATTGTCTTCTGCCTTGAACCCCCCTAGACTTTGTCTCCCCCTCCCCTTGTTCTTTCCTTCCCTCTGTCCATTCTATTTTTTTCCTTTGGTTTCTCTCCCCTCCATTAGTTTCACTAGGTTTATGGTGTCCATCAAATTTCAATGTCCTTTCAATCCACCCATGTTGTCCATCCATTGGTCCCTTCTATCCACTTCAAAATTTTATCATTCTAGATTAATTTATTATAGGAATGCACTAAATCAAATGCTCTTGGTTTCTAAGGTATGACCTCTAGAGGTAAGACAAAAATTGGAATGGAAGGTACTAGTTCTTCTCTATCTTGTCGTACCTTCTCCCTAATTTCATTCATCTATATCGTAAGGTGATTCAAATCTTGTTCAAAAGGTGTTATCTTTGTCTATATATGGGAAGAATTATAATCGTATGTGACCTCTCTTTTGAGCATTCTAACTATTGGCTATTGATTTAACATGTTTTAAATAACAAAAGAGACAACAAAAAAATTACACCTAGTGGTCAACTATTTCCTGTATTTAGCATACTTTATTTGACCTTGGGCCAACTAACAAGGCAACATTTCCTTCTACACTTATGGCCCTATAGAAACAAGGCAACTACACCGGGGATTTGATAGTTTTCTTCACAATTCCTCGTTTGTAATCTCTTTAAGAAAATATGGTCACTAAAACTTCTTTTACTAAAATGATACTAAATAGATCTAAAAGAAGCCAACAATTAAACTATTAGATCACGATATTAAGAGAAGACCATCCCTAAAACCCTTTTTTTCTAAGTAACGATTGAATTGAATTTTGATGTTTATTTTCAACCATGAACAACATAAGAACATTTTCCTGACTACTTAAAAACTTACTAGTGCCTTATCCATTGTTATTATCAAAGAGTCACAGATCCATAATGAAAATTATGATCTATTTATTCACTTTGTAAATAAATGTATCAATTACAAAACCTCATGCTTATAATATCATTTATTATATTTTAGTGATTTTATCAAATCATAGAAGCGTTTACTCAGTTCCTTGAACCAATATTAGCAATGAGAAGATATACAACCTAAAAGAGTTACAAATGAAATTTAAGACTTTCTCAAATATTCATAAAATTGACAAAAACATAATAAGAGGATACAAGATTTTAGATACAAATATCCCTGCAATGCTTTTGTATTAATCTCCTCGAGGAAAATATATTCATTGTGTTGTCTACAATGACTAAATGACAAAATAACTCAAAAGCAAGAAGTGTCAACTTTCTTGATTAAAGCTTAAATTCAGATATAAACATGAAAACATTCTACAACTATACATTGTCTGGACCGAGTGCCTATGACACAAAATGTGCTATTATCAAAAGAAATTTGGACCCTTCTTCCTAGTATTGGAAACTCTTTATAGAATCAAGGTTGCAACAAGCTTCACAACTGGGAAGGTAATACGTGTCACATTGTAATATGATACAATAATGTTTGTTACAATATGACAAAAATTCATCATCAAAACACTAGTAGAATTTGGCAAATAAATGACTACATGACTAAAACTGATCAAATTCTACTAATTATTTGCAATTCACAAGTATAAATGACTAATGGTCATCGGGTAAACTCACAAGGTCAAACAACTAAAAATGACTAAATAAATGACCAAATAAATGACTAAACAATTAGTCATTAATCATTAGTCATCCAAATAAAAATGACTAAATAATTAGTCATCCAAATAAAAATGACTAAATAATTAGTCATCCAAATAAAAATGACTAAATGAATGATTATTACTCCTTTATAATAACATTTGATAATATCATAGACATATACTTTTAGGTATCAATTTTTTCTTTAATTTAACACTAATAATTTATAAGTTGGATGATCAAAAAATAAGGAGTACTTAAACATGGGCCATAACACTCAGCAATATCTACGAAACACCCAAAATATACCATTTATTGTAATTATTAACTAATTAAAAATATTATGTTCATATTTTTTAATTAATTAATAATTACAATAAATGAGACATTTTAGATGTTATATAGATGATAGTGTAACTCTCCAATAGTATTTCTCATAACAAATTGTGAATTTGTTTAGAAGGAGAAAAGTGCGCCAATTTGCATTTTTCCTCTTTTTCTTTTTGGAAGCCTATATTCTCCCTCTTTTTCCTTCTGCAAGACCTAAACCCATATTTTATTTTCTTTGACACTTCTCCATTAACAAGGGTTTCAATATTTCTTATATAAGAAAACTCAATTTATAGATGTTGAGGTTCTTTTGTGGTGACCATGCTAGTAAGTTTTTTTTAGTTTCCACTTGTTTATCTAATTCCTTAAAATAGGGCATTAAAATGTGCATTATTGTATGCGCAACAACCACAAATAATTTTTTTCAAGGAATAGATGCATCTGAAGGGAAATCTCAGCTAATCAACAACATAAATGTGTGCACCACTCTTGTGGATATGGTGCAGATCACAATATTGGGGCCTCGTGACATGGATATTCAGTGTGACTACATGTAGGTGAAGAATCTATTGGATTCAGCTATATTAGCTTATTGTGTGACAAAATCCATATACACATGTCTCATGCCAAAAATATGAATTTCAAGTGATTTTAAAATTTATTGATATATAAACACCACTTAGAGATATTATATTAATAATAATCTAAAGGAATAGATGTTTATACCATCAAACAAATTTCCAATTATGGTTTATTGTGACAAGTTGTTCAAATAATAAATAATAATTTTAGAAATAATATTATTAAATTATATTATCATCATTATTTTTCACAATCAATATGGCTAAAAACAAGCTAATAAGCAATTGGAGATGTCTCACCATCGATTGAAAATGTCTCACCAAACTTATTGATGAGGGGAAAGAGAAATTATTGTTATGTCAGAAATTTTGGCGCTAGACCGCCCAAAACAAGAGTCGAGGAGCCATTTTAGGTTGGACGGAAGATGGGGAGAGTGGAAAAAAGAAGAAAAATAGACTAGTTCAAGGCAGCAGGGGGAAATGGCAGGGGAGAGATTTTCTTGTATATTATACAAAATAAATAATGAATTTTTAAAGCGTGCTTTACATTCAATGGTACGGTTGTTGATAGCTTTTCTCAAACCATGAACGTGAAACCCTAGGCTTCAAAGGGTGTCATGGCATTAGAATGAGGAAAACTTTGAAGATTAGGCTTTTACAAGAAAGGAGAAAACTTGATTGTCCACCTCAGTTAAAGAATGAACTACTCATCATTTTAGAGGTAAGCTTTTCTCTTGAAAAAATAGAACCCTTGTTTAGTTTATTTCTTTAATATCTCTATCTTTGCAATGTGTTTTCTATATGCATATTTTGGGGAATTAAATCGCTAGGGTGATGTGTAGTTATTATTTTGATTTCATGGTGGATATGTTTAGTTTGATCAAGGCATCCTCTATTTTGGGTGTCTCACTTTAATGAAAAATAGGATTTCTAGGTGTAGTGCAACTCTTTCAAACTGTGCGGTTTAGCCTTTTATTTATGTGAGAATGACAAGAGGTGAGATTAATTGTGTTGATGCCAATAATCTTCAAATAACCCTTGATAACATATAATGCATGAACCTAAGAAACCAAAAATGCTTTTAATATAGAGGCTTGCAGGTTTTTGAAATGATGAAAAATAGCGACCAAACTCTCTTCACTCTAGACTTCACCTTTTGAAAGAATTTGTGTTTTAATGCATTTAATGCTCATTTTCTTGAATGCAATGTCTAAAATAGATACTTAATCCACTCCACAAAATTGATGTAGTGAGTGTGAAAGTATGAGAAAATAAGCCATAAAGCAACTAGAACATTGTTTTAATAAAAATTAGGAAAGAGCCTCCAAAAATTAGATATTGCATACAAAAGCACATTCTTACAAATTCATCCAATTTTTTTGCTATCTTGAAAACACTCTTTACGAAAATTCCCATTCAAAGTCTAGTGATAGGAACTAATTAGAACCAACTCACATCCAAATTGACTCATTAAATGAGCTCTAAGCATGTTGAGCATTAGTTTCTCCAAGCGTAGGGATTTCTCGTGTTTTATTCTTCACACTCTCTCCTTAGCTTCAAATTAGGGGAACAAGGAGTCATTTTCTCGACATCCTCTTGGGTTTATATAAAAATATTGTGCACAATGCTGCAAAAATATTGCCATGGATCATCTCCTACAAGCATCATACCAGCCTCATCATCTATGTAGACAACCTACCATCCTTTTCTTGGATCCTCTAGTTGTCCTTCAAAATTAAACATCACCTCAAGCTCATGGATGAACTCTTTGTATCCTTCAAATTTTGTAAGATCCACAGTCACCCAAGAACACTACCCTGCTTATGCACCTTAGTAAAGTTCCTTGTATTATTACTCTGAGCTTTACAATGTATTTCTTGTGATGGTTTCAAAGATAATTTTTATTCTCACATCTCATAGCAAGTATATTAGACTTGATCAACCTTCTTGGATCCAACTGTTGATCAGTCTATCGTAATTGTGAATGAAATTCTTTTTGCGTATGAGAAAAAACTTGTAGGTCTTCCTCAGTGACAAAAACTCTATTTTTTAATGGATTTAGCTTACTGCCTGAGAAATTGTCAATCAAATGAAAACCAAATAATTTGCAATTATTTTATGCAGGGCATGAAATGAATTTAGATCCCTTATCTTTTTATGCTTCCCTTAGATAAAAACCAGGCTGATAATCCATTGCTCCCTGTTTAATAGCTTGAATGTTTCTCAAAAAATTTCTATCCAAACCACCATGTCCTCCTGAAACTTCTGAATGAAATGTCATCCTATGCATTTTCTAGTTTCCCAATGCTTCCATTCCCAAGTTTGAGAAATTTGGGTTTAGGAGATGGCTCCACTGAGGTCGGATATTGTTTTTCATTAGACTCATTCAATTCATGAAATTTGCTGGGAAAACTTGTCATCCATGGCCCAAATGAATCTCCAATTTTACAATCTTGGTCCTTAAATGGTTTTTTGGAAAGTCTCATTTATTGTGGATCTTCCAAAATACAATTACTATATGGCCCACACAGTTCTTGCATTTCACTAATACCCTGAAAACTTGGAAATGGGTCTCCATATGGTGAGTCATGTCTTTTCAATGGGATCCAATTTTCAGATACCAATCTTCTTTGAGAGCCTACACCTTTTGGTTTGACATCATCTAGTTTTGGCCCCCACACAACTATTTTTTGAATATTCTCCACATCATTATCACCCAAAGATCCTTCCAAGGTCATAACTTCTTGACCTTGCAAGACCCTTGTATTAAATCTATGTAACCGTGTAGAATCAACTAACGCCTTGTCGAGAACTAGAAAATTTGTATTTGAAGGCATATTTGGTTAGGGCCTCTTGTTTTTGGCTATTAACAAAGGATTAATTACTGATGGGGTCAAGGTAGATTCTATTTTCCATACAAGTGAAACCCTCTCTAGTCATGGGATAGCTGATATCTCATCCCATTGCATCTTGAGGAATCTCCACTTTGAACTTAGCCACCTCACAGGATTAGAATCACCTATTCCAATGATGGCACCAGTAAATATTTTCTCCAAGGCTTCTTCTCCCTCAAATTACATCCTGAATCTAATGTCAACTAATAAATTACTGTTCACGGATCCTGTAACATTCTCGTTAGATTATTATTAATTTATTAAGTGATAACACACATTCATGCAAATCATATTACATAAGAAACGCAAGGGATATTTCCCTCGTGAACAAAAACTAAAGAGATTTTTTTTGAACAATTTAGTTTTCTAATTTCTACGTATTTTGGACTTAGATGATAGATCTCATCAGATTATGCTTATCAGTTTGTATGGCTTCCTATGTTAAAAGGGAGTACTTTAAGGGATTCATTACTGAGTATAAAATTAAATATGTGAAAGGGTAAGCTGGAGTCAATTTTAACATACAAGATTATTTTCCTTTGGAAACGTAAATACAAAAAGTGAACATTTATTGATGATAATCTAGCCCTAATTTGTGTCTCTGTTTAAACCTGTCATTTTGCACTTCTCTGAACTAGGTTACTCCGTTTTAGAAATGACATTAAATATAGATAAGGATGCCAAAGCCAATAGCTAATAATTCTTTCTTATCATCCCCAGACATAATTTATGATCCCTTAACATTGGTCATCATCCAAGCACTCAATCTTTTATTTATTGTCAAATACATAGAAATTACATGACCCAAAATAATATAAAGACCAGTCCAAGAACTATTCTTGGAATCGGATAATCAGGAAGTGTACTTAACTAATAGTTAATGTAAGCATCTCCCTTTTCTATTTACATTAAACCCTAAAATTATGTCAAAATTTCTTACCAGTATATTGAAGTGCACACCTACTCTACTAAACTCAAAAAACAAAAGATCACTAAATTATGATAGCAATAACATTATATAAATAGATGATACATAAAAAATTTGCATGAAATCATGTTGCATCTAAGAATGAATCTCTACCACAAAGAGTCTTGATGTAGAGGGCTATGAGGATTCACTCATATCAACTTGAAAAACTTGCCCTCGCACTTCTAATTTTGTAACAACACCCACCTAAAGTTTCTCAAGAGGAACTTCTTCCTGATAACTAGGTCTCTCAATGGTACTAAACATTCCAATGTCTTATTAAATTGAACTTATATCCATTCCCTCAAGTAGAACAAGGAACATGACTGATCACATGGACTTGTTGACAGACTTCCAATGCCCACTTTCCCATTACCATCATTTCAACTCCAAAAGGTGTTTGCTTCCTTCTATTATCATTCCCTTCTTGAAGGTAATTGACTCATCAACTTACTGACCAACTAGGCTCAACAGTTCCTTCATACCTTGTAAACATGGATTATTAAATTTCCCATTCCTTTGTATGATCTTATTAACACTTAAATTAAAATAGAGAACATGTGGTAGGGAAATCATCCTTGTTATAGAGAACATGTGGTAGGGAAATCATCCTTGTTTTTTTTTCCATTCATAGACTACAAGGATCAAACTTAACCTTCATAAGGTACCAACACAATGCATAATGTCTTGTTATTGTTCTGATTGACCCAGGATAGAAAGGAGTGATCATACTTCCTTTTTATGACAGTCACACACATTCCATTTCCAACAATAAATACCGAGGTAAAAAATTCCTTCTCTATACCTTCTAATATTTCCTCGATATCCTCTGAGACAGATGCCAATGGTTCCTTAACAACGCACACTTCTATTTTAGTGGATCAACATAGAAAATTGAGACTGTATCCTTTATTGTCCATGTGACAATTTTACAAAGTTCCAATAAATAGAGATTTAAACCCACTTATCCATGCAATTAGTAATTGACTGGGGTTGTTCATGGCCCTATTCAACTCCTTGAATCATTAGAGGCTTCAACAAATCAAGAAATTACTCAAAATAGTGAAATAACAATTACAAACAGTGATATTTTCATAACCAGTCGTGCTAGGGCATCATCTTACTTCCTCTAGACAAATCCATTCAATGTAAAATATACTTCATTAGAAATCCACATCAGTGTGCTCAAACCTACCCAGAAATTTCAAAATTTGAATGGTTAAAATGAGAGTTATCTGCAAACCCTTGTGTGCAACCCGATTACTGAGGGTTTGATGACAGTTTCAAGAAAATCTACTTGATCTCATACTATAGTCCACGATAATTGCTCTCACTGGTCCCAAAAAAAAGCTAACTCTTTAAAGAACATTCCCAAATAGGTTTTAGAGATAAATAGATGAATAAAAGGAGAAATGAAGTTCTAATCAGTAAAAAAACAGAGATAAATATTTAAAAAGATCATTATTATTGACCCCTTATTCCTCCAAATCCTCTCCCCTGTCTTTCCCTTGACCCAAAGAGGAATTTTAAACACATTTTGATCTGTTACAGTTGTTCCAACCAATTCCCAAGTTGGTTGGTCGTTCCTAACAACATTCTTGTAACTTGTAAATTGAAACTTTGCAACTTTTAAGGGCAATTTGACAATATGGCACCTAATTTGTAAATATGACCTCACAACATAACAACTGACCCTAATGACTATATATGAGGACCAAATTGGTCTGATTACATCCATTGTTCCTATTTTGATCACTATCCAACCTTTGACTATGGTTTGACCAACTAGGTTCCGAGTAGCTATAAGAAATCTATTTGCTAAAAAGCCTTACAATTTGATCAAGAAGATTACATTTGACATCATAATTGTCTAATAGACCTTATTACTTGTTTTCTTATCTCAAAATACTTCATAGGCCTTCTCTAACCTATAGGTGCTTCTGCACCAAATCTTCTCTATTTTATCTGTCAAAAGTATTAAGCCCAAACATAAGTGAGCTATTTGTGGGATTACATGAGATAGTCAGTTATTACTATGAGATTCTTTATGTCAGTTATTATATTTGTACAACCATCCAAAAAATTTCTCAGTTGTGTGATGAACTCGTAATTCCATTCTATTTCTCTTCTTTCACACCTTTTTTCATCAATTATGAATTCTTTCCACAATGCCCTTGCCTTAGGAAAGTCATCTGTAATATTTCTAGGTATTCTGGGTATGTCAGGATTTTTTATCATTTTGTCTTTAACTGCTCCATCTTCCCCAGAGAAAAGTACTAGATTATTTTTTATCATGTTCTAAAGGATATTATTATCAAACAAGCTACAATGGAGGGCTACATATGCAACAGAAAATATCAGGCCACAATGTAGTGCTAGCCATTTGAACTATAAAAATGTGTACAAGTTATTGAGATAAAATCTCCTAACTTTTTATTACGCTCTATCTTCTTGATACATTAAGTTGCAACATTCCTTCACTAATCTACATCATAATGGTACTTTTTTTTTGGATTTATAAGTAAAGAACTATTTGTGTTATATAAAAATCTATTTGTGCATCCAACTAACTTTATCTTCATATATAAAAAGATTGAATATGATGATGGTGAGGTTGAATTACTTCACTTAGGAAATGAGCGTTGGGATGTCATTACAAATATAAAAAAAGGTTGGTATTTATTTTTCACACTACCATATCACATATTGAAGATTGATTTATTTCCTATGTTTGATGTGTGATTTCATTTCCTCACACTGGTTGTTACCTGATTGCAGGATGCTCTAAAGTTTCTAGCCAAAGGACGGTATGTTATGTTATTTAATATTTAGGTTTCCCTAAATGTTAACAAAGTTTGATGAGTGTAACATTTTGATGTTTATGCATAAAAAAAATATGCTACAAATGTTTGCGAACGTTTCTAGTGCAAGTTGGCAATATGGCATAAAATTACTCAAATCTTGTTTTACACTATATAAAATATTTTATTATAGAAAATATAGCTAATGCTGAGTAAAAATTGTTTCATTGTTTTCTTTTAGAGACAATTCTCATTGATGCAAAAGATGCTATGTCTTGTAGGTAGGCATTAGAAGCCAAGGGAAAATAAAGAGAGTACACAAAACTCTACATGTTGCTACTACTTTTATCATCACTTTCAATGGAATGGGAATTCCTATTCCATAATTTTGTAAGATGTCTAAAGTGATAAAATCAAATTCATAGCAACAAATCTGTCAAGATATTATTGATGAGTTTATCATGTTTGCAATGAATTACTTTAGTTTAATATCAAGGAGAAAGTTTAGCTATTTGGTTATTGTGATAAATATATCAACTAAATTTATTTGACAGATCTGCTGAGTATTTCATTAAGATATTTTTCAAACTGGGTTCTTATGAATTCGATAGGTATTAGAGGGATCGAGAAATCTTTGTGTAGGTAAAATGATGGAAACTCGTCATAGGGAAGTGGTTAACCTAGAAATCATTAGGGAAGATGTAAGATTTATAGATCAATAGTTACAACGAAATCATTAGTTACAACGAAAAAATGTAAGATCAATACGAATGTTTAACCAACTCATGTAAAGTTTAGTTTTCATTTATTTAGAAAATAAAGAATGACATTGGTAAAAGATTGATACCAAGGACCTCTACTTGAGAGTGAAATATGGAAAAATGCACACTATATTACATAGACCAAATTATCTTTCAAAGATAATCAAGTAGCCATCATGTTTTATACTGGAAATGGGCACCTATACCAACGTTGATGTATTTTGGGAAAAATGTCATTCTAGTGGGTGCATATGTGAGATGTGTGTGGTGCTAATTACATGTTAAAGTTGTCAATGAACAATGATTTTAAATGTTAAGTTAGACTAACCCCTAAAATTTGTAAACCTTGTCCATCCCTTTCATTGACACTTATTCGTGGTTCAAGCAGTTCATGTAGTAGTTTTTCAATGTCCACCACATGTCTAGTTAAGTTGGCATTCCATATTTTTCCATGTTTATTTATAGATGACTGTCCTCACTATGGAATAATTGTCTCATTGGAAATAACATCTGCAAAACAATTGTGAAGCCTCTTCTTTCACACCAACTAGATATTTTATATTTTGTCTACTTGTAATAATATCTATTATATGGAATAATGAATGCTTTAGTGAACTTGCAAATATTGATTTTCCTGTAAGAGAATTTAGTTTCCCAATTCAAGGTAATTTAATGAGATCAATTATTATTTTGGAATCTCTTTCATTCTATATCAAAATAAATTTACCTTGCAGGGACATCTGAGACCCTAGCTCTTGGCTCTGCACCTAAGAGCCTTTACCGTTGCTTCTACTCTCATCTATGCCTCTATCTATGATGCTGAGTAAATGGAAACATCCATACCTGGACCTGGAACTACTCATTTCTCTACCCCTTTCCATGTCTTTGCTTATGGTGTATCTGTATCTGGATATGGATATGGGTAATCAATTGGTTCCCTTTAGAGTAGTAGGGTTAGATATGTTGTAATGCCCCGCCAGGGAACCCAGAAGAACTTAACCTAAACATGCATCTAAGTTTTGCAGAATAATTTTTAAAAAAAATAAAATTAACATACAAGATAATCATCAATAGGGAAGCAATTACCATTTACTCACATTAATACAAACAACCAACACAAGTTACAACTCTCAAGGGTTCCTCGACAAAGATTATGTTAACATTAATTAGTTAATTTAGATTAGGTTCAATTACAAAACTCATATAAATAAATGTTCAAAACAAATGCAACATCACATAAAAGATAACATAAATACAACTGGTACTATAAGGTATCCATAATAACCTACATCCACTACACATGTCGCAGGGTATGTAATACAATAATCAAAAAGATGGTACACATGATAACTCTAAAGAACTGATACAAAGATATAGGATCACAAAGAAGAAGAAGAAGAACACAACTCTATCAATGAAGATTAAGAAGGAACAACTGCCACAAGGATCATCCAGCACTGATACACGAATATCAAAATCTCATATGGTAAAAGAATCACTACCACCCGACCTCGTGAACCTAAATGGTCCACTCCCACCATGCTAAGGAGATAACAATAGATCCCACTCGGATAACAAACAAAAAATAGATCAAGCTAAGGAAAAGATCCTGAAGGCTCTCTAACTCAAGGTGTACAAAAGAAGCAAGGTAAAACTCACTAATCCAAAGGCAACCGACACATGTAGAATAACTAGACTATGCATAGGCAGGTGTCATCATGTACGTCTAACCCTTGAGTCTCATCCTGGTAATCACTCTGGATCTCGGCACTCAAGTGACCATACATAGATCAATGACTTCTCGTACAGACGAATCCATTAACTATGCTAGACACACCTCTCAAGATGGCAAGCATCTTCTCCATTCCCATCTTAGTCTATACTAGCACTCAAGCATGGGTGAGGAAACATATCTTATTAGGTTCATTTTAATATCTCTCAATTATGTTATATTAAGTTATCACTTGATTACCAATACTTACAATAAGTGATCCTGGCAGCCACTTGTGGGCCCCGATGCTTATTGCAAGCCACCCCTTACTACATATCTAGGTAAACTACCATAGGCTCACAGATCTCACATAGATCACAAGATGATAATAATGTCCCTCAGGACTATTCCACAAAATAACAAGAACACACTAGTTTTCACGTTTAACCATAAATCACAAAACACTCTCCAAGTGTTCACAAAAGAAAATACTCCTGATCTCATGGATAGGACATAAAAAGTCAACACCATATTCTCCTATATAGAATATGAAGCATAACACAATACAACATGAGCCCAAATGGTCAAAACAGGGATGATAATCAGATATCACACACACATCAAACATAATACTGAAAACATGGTACAACTGACACATACCTCGGCCTCTATTTTCCCCCTAGGTCATCTAATGCCCAAAACACATTAAGCAAAAGAAGACACTCCAGGAACGAAGAATACACATTTGCACCATAGAAAACTAAAATCTAATCTCATAAGCACTTTAATTTCCATATTGAACATAATTGAATTTAAGTATAGAATTACATAAATCTACTGAGACAAACTAATCATAAACATTAATACAATGTCATAATGAAAGAATATTCTCTATAGACTACCTAGGGTTCTAACCAAATAAAAATGCTCAATTTTAGTATAAACATAGCTCTTATCAAATTAATGTTCATGTTATGGATCCAATTAAATACGCTCAATATGTAATCAATAAATATACATATCCTAATTACATCTATGCATGTATGTCGCATTTGATTATTAACACAATAGGTTTAATTTAATTATATTCCTAAACATTAGAAAATAAATCACATATAAACTTATTTTCGGCATATAAATATGTGACAATGAATGTAAAAACAATAGGTCTGATTCAAATTCTAAAATTAGAAAATTAATTAGTATACAAAAATATATGCATAGACCTAACCAAATAAGACAGCTAATAACATATTTATTAAAGGTTTGTTAAATCAAATCTAAAACATACAGATCTAATTTGCTAAACTAAATTAATAAACAAATTCAAATAAACCAAATTAACAAACAAATTAGATATACTAAAATTAATAAATAAATTAAATAACTAAATTAATAAAAAAAAATTAAACACACTAAATTAATTAACTAATTTAAATTAAATTAAATTAATAAATTAAAATTTAAATAAACTAAATTAATAAATTACAACTTAAATAAACTAAATTTAATAATAAAGCAAAACAATATAAAACAAATTACATATATTAATATATATATGGGGGGTCAGGCCCCACTCACCCCATAGCCCTGTGCATGGTACATTGCACAAAGCAGGTACCGCATGTGGTACTCTACCTGCATAGGGTACCATGTCCCCATGTGCACAGCCCTGCAAAGGGTATCATGCCTTGGGGAGGGTGGGGATTTGGTGGCCTCGCCTCCCAAGCACTTTATCATTTTATTTTTTTTAAACAATTTTTTTTTGTACTTTTTACAATGGCAATGCACAAATATAAACTAATTTTATTTTTTTATTTTATTTCAGAAATAACAAAAATTCTCAGGGAATATATATTTATCAAACACTAAAAACTAAAGTCATGCTTGACTTTACATTTTGACTGGTTTAACTTTGACTGTAAATATAATTTTTACCAGAATGATAATTTTCAGCCAAAACTGGTTTTCTTCCACACATTGATTTTTCTTTTAAAGGGGTAGATTTATTTTCAGTCCCTATAGTTAAACTATATTCTTGAATTAATAATTCATTTTCTAGGAAATCTATAAGGAATCTTTTAACTAAATTTTGTCAGCATAACATTACTATGCTAAATTTTAATAAATACGTAAAATCAACTAAACTGGGGTTTCCTAAATACCTAGAATTCAAAGAAAGTACAGATCTATCTACTGAGACACATAGAAATTTGCACAAACAGAAAAAGCCAAATATATGTAAAAACAAAACTAACAGGCAGAAATTCAATGCCTACCTCAAATCCAAAGCTAGAAATTGAAATGAAAACCCCTTGTAGATCTAAAGACAGAATTTCTTTCAAAATCAATTCAACCTGCAAATCTGAGACTATATAGGAAAACAAGCACACGATCCAGATGCACAAGCAAGAAATCGCCCAAATCCAAAATCTCCCAAAATCTCAAGATGTCAAATCCAAGCTCCTTTCCCCAAAAATGCTCCAAAACCTGTCTAATGCTAAAATGAATGCAATTCCCCATTTCATGCAACTCTAAAGATAACTCAACATCTAACTCCCACTTTGACTCCAAATCAGAAATTGAAAGAAAATCTAATTAATAAATTAAAAACACTTTTCATGCACAACTCAACTTTGACTTTTTAGAGATCAAGTTGATAAATTTTGAAAACAATTCAATTTCAATAATGCACATGTTATAATTTAAATATATATTAAATAGATTAAATATTTAATACATCCTAAAACTATGCAAATCAAATATTTAATTATTTAATAAAGTACACAAGCATAATTAAATCTAATCTCGAATTAAATAATCAAATAATTCCAAATAATCAAATAATTGACTTTAGATTAATTTTCTCAAATCCATCTAGGAGCATAATTAACATTAAATTTCAACTATAATCATTAATCAATAAATCACATAAAATCACCCACTTAAGAAATAATTCAACTGAATTCAAATGAAGTAAAATCAAACAAAGTAAAACCAAGCAAACACTAGAAAAGGATCCATGAATTTCTATCAATTAGACAAATCCGGGTAGGGTAGTCAAACTGATACTTGTCCAATCCTAGGACAAATGGGCTTAGGTTAGGATTTTGGACCTGTGTTATCTCCCCTCTCTTACCATTTGAGATATTGTGATAGAGCACGCTCATCCTGACAATTTAGGGAAGTCAATGCCTAGTACCTGCAAACCTACATAAAAGACAAGCATGTACATACATGTATTAGATATATAACAGACAATGGCGGAGATCGGTCGATCGTGTGGAACTCGCAAGCAAGTAACTATGACTCCATCCCTCATTCACATCAGGCACATCAAATAGAAATATAAAACAAACACATCAACCATACACATGCAAGTATGAGGTCAGTAAAACTATAAGCATCAATGATTTCCTAACATATACTCCATCATCCTAAAATAACTATAACATAGAAAATCAGACTATGGGAGGGGTATTACATCCACCTCCCATAAAATTAGGTTTACTCCTGGAAGCCTACAAACAGGTAAGGATATGCATCCCTCAAGCATGAAGCATTTACTAAAACAAAGGACAAAATAATATCTAAAGATAAGTTATAAAATAAGAACATGATATACAGTCATTATGAGTAATATAATTATGGTTTAGGAATAAACCAAAAATCACATTAATCAATCATTCATTAACAATTTGAATAAATCCAAACCTTTATTCATTCATCATTATAGAAAATGTATAGTAATCAATTGCATAATGAACCCATTCATATTTGCATCAAATAATCAGTTAAAAAGGTTCATGCAAACGTAGCTAATGTAATACTCATATAAAATCCAATCCTAACACAAATTTATTTTCATACCTCTAGGTTCATAGGAAATAGTTTGAAATACAAAAGAGTCATATGTCTAAGTTTGGTTTCAAGTTTGATAGTTTAAACATCTAATGGAAACACAACTTCCCATAGTTCCCAGTGTAGAAACTCGGGCTCTGATACCAAGTGTAATGCCCCGCCAGGGAACCCAGGAGAACTTAACCTAAACATGCAACTAAGTTTGCAAAATAATTTTTTTTAAAGTGTTAACAAACAATAACAACAATGTTTTACAATGTGGAATCAATACAAAGCAATAAAAAACTCACATAGATTACAACTCTCAAGGGTTCCTTGACAAAGATTACGTAAGCATTAATTAATTAATTGAGGTTAGATATAATTACAAATCTCATGTGAACAAAAGAATGATAAAATTTACATCATAAAAAAAAGATAACATAAATACAATTGGTACCATCAGGTATCCATAATAACCTACATCCACTGCACATGTCACAGGGTATGTAATACCATAACCAAAAATAAAGTACAACATGATATCTCCTAAATAATTGGTACAATGATACAATGCCACATAGAATAAGAAGATAAGAACACATCTACACCAAAGAAGAACAAGAAAAATCAACTGCTACAAGGATCATCCAACACTGGTACACGAACATCATAATCTCAAATGGTAAAAGAATCACTACCACCCAACCTCATGGAACCTAAATGGTCCACTCCTATCATGCTGAACAGATAACAACAGATCCCACTCAGATAACAAACATCAAAAAAAAAACTAAGGAAGAGATCTTGAAATCTCTCTGACTCCAAGTGTACAAAAGATAGTGAAAGTAGTGAAAGGTAAGACTCACTAATCCAGAGGCAACCGACACATGTAGGATAACTAGACTATGTATAGGAAGGTGTCATCATGTACGTCTAACCCTTAAGTTTCTTCCTGGTAGTCTCTCTAAGACCTCGACACTCAAGTGACCATACATGGTATCAATGACCTCTCATACATATAAAGTCATTAACTATGCCAGACACACACCTCTCAAGGCAGCAAGCATCATCTTCTCCTCCATCTTAGTCTATACTAGCACTCAAGCATGGGTGAGGAACCACATCTTATTAAGTTCATTTTAATACCCCTCAATGATATATTAAGTTTTCACTTGATTAAGATTACTTACAATAAATGATCCTAGCAGCCACTTCTAGGCCCCGACACTTATTGCAAGCCACCCCCTACTAGACATCTAGGTAACCTACCCTAGGCTCAAAGATGTCACATAACATCACAAGATAATAATAATATCCCTCGGGACTGTTCCACAAAACAAAAGGAACATGTAATAGGTCTCTAACCATAGCAACACAAAACACTCTCCAAGTATCCACAATAAAAAGATTCATGATCCCATGGATAGGACATAAAAAGGAAACACCTTATTCCCCTATATAGAACATAAAGAAAAACACAATTATACAAAACATCACAAAAAAGAATCATAGAACAATCTTCACATAAGGTTGGGTCAAATCAATCGATACAATCGAATATGCAAGGCAAACAAACATGAACAATTTACCTTAAACCCGCCTCTAGAAACAACCCACTTGTTGACAATTCTAATCCCTTAAACCACCACATAGGGTAGTAAAAGACTAAACATGATTTAATTAAAAATAGACTAATTACATCCACATTTGATTCAAACCAAAATGATGTCATCATGTAGAGAAAACTTAACTAATCCAAACAACCAGATTCACATAACATTAACTTGCATGGCTAAACACCCATATTGCAATTTACACAAAATTATCTTCTTAGTGTACAAAATAAACCCTTTAAAAAAATTTAAATAAAAAATATGCAAAAATCACTAATATTTAATTACTTCATACAAAGAAATTAGATGTATAATAAACTATAAATAAACTATATTACTCTACTTATATTTTATAATTAAATATAAAATATAAACTAACCATCCATAAAATCTCATGCATACATCAAAGGTCTAATAAATAAATTAAACCCAAAGTTTATAAAAAAAAAAAACATCTTTATTAAAAATAAATTTGAATTAATATTCAAATAATAATAAAACACTAAAATTAAATTAATTTAAAGAAACATATTAAAAATATTATGTAATAAACAAATTACAAATTAAATTAAATTAAATTTAAATTTAATACCAATTTTTTAAAAAAGAAAAAGGTTGGGGAACCATGGGCCCCACAACACCCACGATATTGTCGTAGCAGTCCCCATGGAACTACACACAGCAGGCCCTGTGGCTGTCATGGCAACCCCAAGGCTGTCGCACAGCCCCCAAGGGTACTATGCAGCAGTCCTTAGACTGCGTCGGTCAGCCGACGGGACGTCGTGCAAGGGAACAGGGGGTACAAGGTACCAAGGAAAGGTTACAGGGGGCAGGGGACTGGGTACAGCCCGCCTCCCATTAAATTCTTTTTTAATTACTTTTTTTTTAAACAAGTTTTTTTCTCAAAACCAAAAATTTTATTTAACAAAGTTTTAAAACATGAATATATTTTTATTAAAACTAAAGAAAATAGAATTTATATATATATGTGTGTGTGTGTGTGTGTGTGTGTGTGTGTGTGTGTGTGTATATATATATGTCTATATGTATATATATGTCTATATGTATATGTATATGTATATGTATATATATATATATATATATATATGTATGTATGTATGTATGTATGTATGTATGTATGTATGTTGAATATATATATTCAATATACATACATACATATATATATATATATATGTATGTATGTATGTATATTCAATATATATATTCAATATATATATGTATATATATTCAATATATATATGTATATATATTCAATATATATATGTATATATATTCAATATATATATGTATATATATTCAATATATATATGTATATATATTCAATATATATATATATATCAAAACAAAAGAGTGGTCTATAACAGTAAGGTAAAGGGTATATATTTTTTTAAATAAATACCAACAACATAAATATCTATATTTTTCTTTTATAAAACAACAATATAAATATATATATATATATATTTTTATATTTTTTTTTAAATATCGGATCCAAAGATAAAATTCTAAATCGATTATTACCAGATACACCCATATTCAGAATTTGGTCTAGTGAAAATTTCTAAAATAATTAAGACCATAGAACTATCTGGGTTTAATCAAAGACTAAACTTCATAGGGTAGAATTGAGAATCTAGATTTTCTAAACAACACTCAAACAATTCATAAATTCAAACCTAGGGTTTTTAATTGATTCAAATATCCTCAAAAATATCGATGAATATCAATTCAACCAAGATTGCACAAAACTCCAATTTAATGAAATCTAATTACCAAGACTTTGAAAACAATGACTGCATGTAGTAGGAAGAAAGAGAATATTTGTAGAATAGAAATCCAGATAGGAAATTACAACAGGCACGAAGAAAATAGTCTTTCAAAATTCACAAAACAACATAATCATAAAGAAATTCAAACCCTACCTCAAACACCGAAGAAAATGTTTTAACGAAGACTAGATCTGAAGATAAAATCCCAAAACTTTGAAACTTGCCAAAATCGAATTCTCCACCAAAATCCTTCAACCTACCTGCCCAAAATTACTCCACCCCTCTCCCCAAAATTATGGCCAAATCTCCAACATGTAGGAATTCCCATTCCACATGCTAGGGTTTGGAACTCAACTCCCCAAAAAGGCTTTGCATGAATTAAACTCTGATTTTTAGTTCAATTTCAGTTGAACTAAAGTCTATTCTCCACTTTTCCTTTTGTTGAAAACACTTAACCAAACTTTAACTAATACCATTAATTTAATTTAATCAATTCTAATTGTGCAACTTTGATGCATTCAATTAAAAATAAAACATTTAGTCTAAAATAATTTCCACATGCTAAATTAATTTTTAAATTAACTAGTGCATTTTAATTGAACAAAGGTTAAATTTACAATTAAATAATTCTAAGGTGAAGATATCTAATTAATCCTCATTAATTAAATACTTCTATCACATAATAAACCAAACTTAACAATCACATTTAATTAATTTTCAATTAATTAAATAATCTCTCATGGCTAAAAATAGCAAAGATTTAATTTATTAAAATTGCACTATTTAATCAAATTAAATAATCTAAATATAGAAAAAAAGCCAACCACCAAAATCAAAAGAATCAAAAAGACCTAAGGACCTACATTCATACTCCAGAACGGGGATATAAACTCATATCAACTGAATGATTTTAGAAAGGGTAGGAATAACAGAATCTTGTCCACTATTTCAGGACAATAATATGGCTTAGGTTAGAATTTGAACCTGTGTTATCTCCCCTCTCTTACCATTTGAGATATTGCGATAGGGCACTCTCATCTTGACAATTCAGGGAAGTCGATGTCCGGTACCTATAAACTTGCATAAAAGACAAGCATGTACATAAATGTATTGATATTTAATAGACAATAGCGGGGATCGACCGATTGTGTGAATCTCGTAAGCAAGTAACTACAACTCTGTCCCTCAACCACATCAGGCACATCAAACAGAAATATAAAACAAACACATCAACCGTACACATGCAAGTATGGGGTCAGTAAAACTATAAGCATCAATGATTTCCTAACATATACTCCATCATCCTAAAATAACTATAACATAGAAAATAGGACTATGGGAGGGGTATTACACAACAAAAAAAGTCAATCTTTGATGAGAAAAGAAAGATTGCAGTTGAAGACCTTACTAAAGTACACCACTGAGATAATTGTAGGGCATACTCTATCCAAATTGGGTTTCCATTTTGAGAACTTCCTTAACAGCACTCAAATACGTATAAATGGCAACTTTATCCCTATATAAATCCATAAATTTTGTAATAGGAACTATACAAAGTCTGAATCATAAATGAAATAATACAAAATCACTTTTTAGGATGAGCACAATCCTTCTTAGGCATTAGAAATTGCCAATGACCAAAGATGCATCTTCAAGGAAGTCGACAACTCGATGATCAATTTGCTTTGTGAAATTACTTAAGTCAAAACTTTTTCAATCCTAATACAACCAGAATGGAGGAAAAATTATGACAAGGGTTCAAGAGGGTCATCATGAAGTATTTATACACCTCTACAATATAAATGGGTGCCCAAGTGTCCTATGTCTGGCCCTTCGTGCTTATATCTGCTCATGTCCTCATTGGCAAAGCTTGTTGGTGTTTTCTTGGTTCATAGGTGGCTTCCAATCGACTTTGGAGTCACCATTTATTTATTGGCCTTTCTACAAGGTTTTTACAGTATAAAACAGCTTTGTTTTCATAGTTAATATTGCTATGTTCCATTCAAACACTAAATTTGTGCCAATTTTATATATAACAATAGGATATCAAATTCTAGAAAACCATTAATGATTAGAACATTAGGTATATTTTAGATGTTAATAAAATGCAATTGTGTTGATAAAATGCACATTGTTGTTGGGGTAAGTGGTCAATGTTCATATAACATCCCTAGAACAAATGACATCCACTACAGGTGTAATATAGATTCAAATAGACCTTTCAATTCTTGGGAATATGGTTGTCTCAGGTTTTAGTATGAAGATTTATTTGTATTGCTTCTATCTACTTAGTTGTTTCTACAAGTTTCTTTCTTTGTATTTCTTTTATCTACTTATTTGTTTCTCCAAGTTTCTTTCATCACAACTTCCCATCTCACTTCCTTCACTAACCAGGTTGCAAATGCAGTGGTTGTTACTAGATATTTAGGAGAAACCTTGATACTTCCACAGATAAAAGAAATTTTAGAGGATGAAGACAGGTTAGTTTATTGATCTGAAATCCTACTTAGCACCGGTAGATGAGGATACTACTAGGATGCAACTAATTTGGCTCACATAATGAAAATACTATCAACAAATTTTAGCAAAAATATTTATCTTTGAGTAATTTTATTGGGTTTAGTTGTGTCCATGTTGTATTTTAAATTGAACCTCACAAGCTAAGCTATCTCTTGTAGCTTATTATTTTATTTCTATAACTAGACATTAGAAATTAGTACTGCAGTTAAGCATTTATTATTTGATTTCGATGATCTCTTGTAATCGATAAGGGCATACAGATTCCCCTTAAGCAAGGCCCAAAATATTTCACCAATTACATCAATCTTGTCGCTTTCTGTGTCGTGCACTTAGACAAGTGATTTCCTCTTGTTATTGCAATGCGACAGAAATCTGACCTTAAACAAATGTGGTAGTTTACTGGACACCCACTTTTCAAGATTCATATTCTAAAGGGCATTTTATTTGCAAAGTTCTGGTTTTGAGGTAACATATGCATGCGTCCAATCGAATTTATTTTGTTTATTGTATTTGACTTAGAGATTTATGATATTTAAGGAAGAATAGTGTGATACTGAGTTTGTGGACAATCATGTGGCTAGAACTCTACATAGATGGACTTTAATTATAGTCAACAATATTGATTCATTTAAGAAGTATATTTGGAAAAGTTGCTCACAATTTTGTTGTTGGGTTCATTAAGTTATGATTTGTACTGGAAGAAACAAATTAAATTCCTTCCTCCTCTGTTTGATCATAAGAACCTTTTCCAAAATAAAGGAAGTCCAAAACTACCACTATCTCCAATAAATTTTATATATATATATATATATAAAGGCGGACTACCTTCATCTCTATCAGTCCAAAAAGTTTTGTAATTGGAACAACATGCATAATTATTATGCCTAGACTATATTATCACGTCCACCACTACCCCCTTGTATTGGGCCCCTTACCTTCTTTTTTTTAAAGACTCTCTCTTTACTCACAACCAACACAACTACTTCAAAACTGACTAAAAATAGTTACAAACTGACTGTCCCATAACTTTGCAACCATAAAAATGCAAAAATGTTGTCAACTCGACAACTAGGAGTCACTGATAAATTTCAATATGATTGTATATGTTTGAATATAATAAAAAATACCCAAATATTTGTTGCTAGAGTATTCAAATAGTTCTTTCACCCTGTATATGCATCCACATTTTGCATATCCATCAAACAAAAATCCCCCTTCCGCTATGGTTTGTTTGATGTTAATAATTTGTTCCAAAGCCCCCATTTTGGCCTAAGAAGGAAATATGTTGGTAAAGGTTGTTGAATTTGGCTTCACAACTACCAATTGCATTTGCTTAAAGTTTTAAAGCTTTTCAACAAATCTAGTTTGTGTGTATCCTCGAGATAACATCTCTTTGAGAAAAAATTTCAAACAGATGACATGCCTTGTCCATACTTCTATATTTTGCACATATGTCTACCAAATAATTTCTAACTTCAATATAAGAGGAAAAAAACCCTTCCATTATGCTTTGATGGATGTCCATACCCTGTTCTAAAGCTCCAATTTCAGCATAGGAAGGAAGGATGTTGGCAGACGTTGTCAAATTTAGTTTTGCCAACTGTGACTCAACTCATATTCGATAGTATAATGATTGTAGCATGCCAACTCTAACTATGGAAGTCCTTGTATACTGAGCAGGTTGTCCAAAGTGACTCCAAACTATGAAACAAGATAAACCTTGACTATGGCTTCAACTCCAAAGATGCGGAGATTTGCAACAAGGGATTTGTATTTTGTAGATTTTGTGATCGGGAATGATTATTGGTCCATTAATTATTTATACTTATAGTTTAGAGGGGACTTGCGGCTAGCATCCCTAGCAGGGTTGAGCAACAACACGCCTCATAGGGATCTAGGGGCGGTAGCCCTAGTGAAGTTGAGAAACAACATCCCCATCACATTCCCTCTCATGATAAGATATTGGAATTGGTGAAGTCAATAAACAAACATTAATGCCTTAGTGAAACCACCACAACTTAGTGGTTATCCAAAGATTTTAAACAATGTGACTTGGAAGGATTCGCTCAAGTCACACAAACAAGATATGTCATCTACTTTTTCTTCAGAGATGCTTGAGATGAAGAAAATCCAAGACAAGATGTCAAACATCTTCCAATTCTTTGGAGAACATAATGTTATCATTAAATCCAATTAAGGCATGTATAGAACCCATCATGCATCCCCTTGCCATGAAACTAGTTCACCCAATGGCTAAAAAATATAGTATTAGATTTGGCAATTTGCTTCCAAATATTTCAAGGATTTCAGATGATAAACACTTGACAATAGAGTATCCAAAAAACTAATTTCTCATGGTTTGCAAGATGAATTGGCACAATTAAAAATAGATAGCAAGGCTTTCTACAAAGCAAGTGATTCCCAAGCACAACAACAATATAACAAAAACTCAATAGACTGACATCAAGCCTTCTCAAATCAGAGGGACTTCTGCCAAGATATCCAGAATTTAAAGTGAAAATCTCTCATTTTGCTTGGCATGATGAAGAAGGCACATGAAACTCACAAAGATCATTTGAAGCCAAAATTAATATATACGTTATGTACTTATGTGGAAAACCTTATACTGGGAGACGAAAAAATTAATTGAAATGAGAATTTGTAAAGCATATTGCAAATAATTGTCAAAACAAACATAGATAATTCAAATTTGGCAGAGTGGTCCAATTGAATGAACCATCACATGGTATGGAAAAGGATTCAATTAATTCTAAGAAGCATCTATATGAGCTTAAATCATTCATGCGGTTAATTGTCCATACATCAAGAATATGTTCCACAACCTAAAGGAGACAATCAATTAATGGATGAAACTATCATTTGAAATAAATTATAAATAAAAAATCTATAAAAAATATCTGATAATTAAATAGATAATTAATTTTGTCATCTTGTTAATGGAGCACATAGTGTGGTCAGAAGGATCAACATAAAATTTTCACTTCACCAACTTTTGCAAGCATTCTTTCTCCTTACAATTGAGTTATTATAACATTTTCTATGAACTGTTAAATGGTCCACAACTTACTCCATCTCAATTCTTTCCATCAACTAAAAAATGATCCTACTTCTAGCATATAATGCTTAAGTACCTAGAAAAGTTAATGTAAGCTCTAAAAAAGCACACATTCTTACACCAGTTCAATTGGTTCCTTTGATTGAAAAACAATAGTATTTCTAGAAAATAATGTATAAATAAGAAGGGGGGCCACATAATCAGAAATATCACATTATATTCAAGTCGTTTCTTATACAAAACTTGTCAGATAGCACAAATATATATTTATTGTTATTAAAAACATATTTTGAGTTGGTGAACCCTTTTGATAGAACAAACGAATACAACATCATTAAAAAAGATCTAGCACAGTATATAGAAATGCAAACTGTAAGCCATCTCAAAAACATAGGAATGCTAGACTCAACACATCTAAAGAAAATCTAAAAAATAATACAATCACTCAAATGCCATCTGAACAACAAAATATAATGATATATCATTTCTATTGTTTCCAAATGAATTGTGGTGAACGATTTTGTTAAACATTTTATATCAAAGCAACACACATTCAGTAGAAACTTACTAAAAACCTGGCATAAAAATTGAATAATCCCAAAGAGAGAAAAACAATTGAAATAAAGAAATACTTAACATGGCTCCAATCCTCAAAAATGTAAAGACAAGTAGCATTACACCTTTTTTTTCTTCAAGGAGCTCATTTGTGATTGCTTCTCATGTTGCTGCCTATGGTAGATTTGTTCTACAATTCAGAAATAGTCATTAAAACTTGATCTAAATAATTTAGCAATAATCAAGTAATAGCTTGTGGTCACAGTGCTAAGTCTAAATAGAAGCTCATTATCATGGAAGAAGTAGTCTTAGCTTCAAGGCCAAAGGAAGGAATAATCTTTGATAAATATGCCACAAGAGTAATTGTTGTGTCATTAAAATAGAGGGCTCCTAAGAATGCAACTAATCCAAATTCCACTTGGCACAATATGGCAGCTCATAATTGGCAGGTGAAGCCCTAGTACAAAATGAGGGAGACAGTGATAGTATCAAAGATATTATTAAGCTGGAAAAGGAATGTGGGATCACAAAAGTTAGCATAGTTATAGATAAACTTGGCAATTCTCAGATAATTGAAAGCCTCAAAGAACTTGGTGGGGATATAGTTGTGTCAGAAGGCTATGCAACATGGTGCACACTTCTTTTCTTATTTTTGAATCTGTTCTAGCAAGAAGGGCATGAAATGCTTGATTTTATAATAATATGTTTTTCCAATCTAAGGCATGCCTACAGATGGATCCAATGTATGAGGTATTTGATTTGACATTAGGCATTTTTTCAAATAGTTTTAAAGTGCATTATTTATGCTTCCACATTTTGCATAGATGTATACCAAAGAATTTAAAACTAAAATATCTGGCTAAAATACCCCTTCCATTATTCTTTGATGGATTTCCATACCCTATTCCAAAGCTCCCATTTCAGCACAGGCAGAGAGGATAGTGGAAAAAGTTGTGGAATTTTTCTTTACACGTGCAATTTGCATTCACTTGTAAGTTTCTAAGGACTTTTCAACAAAATCCATTTTGTGCATATCCGTCAATCATTGCAGTCCATAGATCTACATCTCTTTGAGGCATTTTGTCAAACAATTCAAGTGCTTTGTCTATGTTTCCACATTTTGCATACATGTCAACTAGGTCACCAATGAAGTTTGCATAGTGCATGACACAGAATCTTCAGATTCAACTTGGTAAGATAATTTGAATTTGTTTATAAACTTGATAATTGAAAATAAATTATTATGAAGAATCTAGAAACAGATCAAACTAGATAATATAGACATATTATTTTGAGATACCATTTTATGTTGCATCATTTAAAATTTTAAATACATGCCACATGTAACTTAGAGAACTAAAAACATTCCTATAATAGATAATTTGAGGCTAAGTGGATGTATTGTTAAATCCTTTGTGTGGATTTAATTTGTTTGGTATTATGACTTGTCTTTTGTATGTCCTAATTAATTATAGACTTGTTTACTTACAGTGTCACATGGCCAGTGTTAAATGTGTGGCATTTTTCTTTCTGCCCCTATTTTTTATTCTATTGAAGAACAAAGAGACCAAAATCTTACCAAATGTTATGGTTGTTTTATATCTTCAACATCTGATTTGGGTAGTATAAGACTTGTGTTTCAACATGGGTTATTCTACCTTTCTATAAGTAGATAGTGACAAAGGTAGGCAAAGTTGCACTAATAAATATTTCAAGTACTATGATTTTTGTCTTTTGTGGTTGTTAGTCAATTATAATTTATATTTGATATAGAGTCTGTTACATCAATGAGTGGACAGATTATTTTCGGTGGTCAAGACATGTGCTTATGAAGTAGGATCTATCAAGAAAAGACTACAACATGATGAGACTATGTAGAAAACTAAGAAGTGGAATTCACATCAGATAAAGTTTAGTTTGAGAACCTATAATGGTTTGCATTTAAAAAGATAAATTATAAATTTCTACTTTTAGCATTTAATCTCTTAAATATTTCATCATGCTATGTTTTATAGAATTTGATAAAAAATACATAAATACTTCATTAGTTGATGTGTGTACATAATGTAGAAGAGGCACCCATATAGGCAACATTGGCTCTAGATCTACTTATGCTTGAAATTTTTTAGAACTGTTAGTTAACTGAGCACTATTTTTACTTGCCTTTGTGCTTGTATTTTCACTTATCCATGTGTATATCTTTAAGAGATATTAGTATTTTATATGTGTATGGACCCCAGGTTAGAGTATGTGTGCACATGCATATACCATATATGCCCAATTAGACAATGTAGATTTTCATATTTCTTTGTATACAGATATGTAGGGGCATACCCATGCATTTAGATATCTTGAAAAGTTTATGTGAAAGTACTAGTATACGTGGTATGATTATTCTTTAAAGGGTACTAGCTCAATGGAAGAGCACCTACTTTACAAGTAGGAGGATGGTGGTTCGATTCCATCATGCCCTAATATGACTAAATATGTGACTAAATTAATGACTAAATATATGACAAAATATATATGACTAAATAAATGACCAAATAAATGACTAAATAAACGACCAAATAAACAACTAAATAAATGACTAAATCAATGACTAAATAAATAACCAAATAACCAACTAAATAAATGACCAAATCAATGACTAAAATAGTTTAGTCATAAATTTGGCCACGAGATAAATGACAGGCAATAAACTACTAATGCTCACATGATTAAAATTATTCATTTATCTACAATTTTTAGTAGTTTATTTAGTCATATATTGTTGTTTTTGTACTAGTGCAAAAAGAGATGAAGACTAGTGAAGGACTGAAGAAGCCTCCAAAACTAGAGAATGTTCTAGAAAATAGGAACAAAGAATGAACATGCAGAACACCACTAAAGCAAGAAGTTGCAAACGTTTTCAAGAAGTAAATGCTAATCTAAAGAACTTTCATTGAAATAGAACATGACCCGGTACAGAAGATATTCACGAGAGTGTAGAAATGCAAAAAAATGGAATAAAATATACCTAGAGCATAATCTAGAAAAATGACTCATAGCACTAGAAATTTCACAGAACAATATTTTCAATGATATTTTGTTTTCCAAAAACGGAGTCTGAATGCGCAAGATATGGCTCCCGGAGTGCAAAAAGGAACTTCTAGCTTTGATAGCAAAAAATATCATCAAAAAAGAAAAATCAGAAATTCAAACCTCCAGATCTGGATAAAACTTGGAAAGATCTTTTCAATGATATCTCATTTGCCTGATCAACACTGTATGCACAAGATATGAGAAAAAAACCAACATGTGCTCCGGAAGGGCCCAAAAGGTGCATGCAAGGATGTCGATGCAGTGTTGATATCAGCATACCACGAGCATAAATTTGATGATTAAATGGTCATCACCACACAAAAAAAAACTAGGCCTAGGGGCTAAAAAAATTTGGCCCATGGTCATGTGGCGACCAGGGGGCTAGCGAAAGAGGGTTGGAGCTTAACCCTTGGTCACCCACGTGACCGACAGCGGTGACCACGACAATTCCGCTGGCAGTAACCACAGTGGTCCCACTAGTGGTTTTGTTGGTGGTCCCACTAGCGGTGGCCCAAAAAAATGTTGCCTCTGTTGACTTGGTGGTCAGCACCTCCTTGGAGATTCGTGACATGGCTTAACCACCTCCCGTGGATCGGGTTAAATATGGCATTTGTATCGGGCATTGAAAGTTTGAGCTTTTGGTGCAACGGCAAATGATTCCAACAATTGGTATCAGAGCCTTGGGTCATGGGTTCAATTCTCCCTTTAGTGGGTGTTGAAGGCTCAGTCGGTGCTGAGGGGGAGATTGTTGACTTGGTGGTCAACACCTCCTTGGAGATTCGTGACATGGCTTAACTGCCTCCCGTGGATCGGGTTAAATCTGGCATTTGTATCGGGCATTGAAAGTTTGAGCTTTTGGTGCAACGGCAAATGATTCCAATAGCCTCAAATTGTGTGTCGAGATTGTACGACCTTAGTACAAAAATTGTTTTGCCTCAGATCGCAACATTGTCCAAATTGGACAAGTTTTATATGGAAATAGAGGTTTTTGGGATCTCTAAGCTCAACGATGAGGTCAGTTTGAGCCCAAAATGACCAAAAACAAAGGTATCATAGATCCAACACAAAACCTCTAAAAATAATGGATCTGACGAACAAGACCGAATCTCTCATGAAGAGAATAGGGGTATGAAGATATGAAGCTCTGGTACCATATTGGAGTCGATGAGAAGATCAACCCACGGTTCCCAAGAATCACCTACATGTAAACACCTGTCATAGAAAGAGAGAAGCAAAAGCTATTGAGGCCTGAATGCAAGGATCCATGAAAGAGGAGACATTCTTGATGTGCAAAAACAAAAGTTGCAATACAATTAAAATGATTTTTTTTTGTGTTATGAATACAAGAGAGATCAATCCTTATAAAATAAGATCAAAACCCTAAAAAGAAACCTAGGTTGCATAATAATAATTAATAAAATAATTAATTATTATATGCCTAAAGTTTAGCTTAAGTAAAGAAAGAGATAATAAGTGACTTAATAATTAAATCAATATGATTTAATTAATAAGAAAAATAACTTATTACTCTAACACCAGATATGGTATCCTTATGCATCTTATCACTGATCATGGGAAATGGTTCCAAAATCAAGATATGGATGAATTATGTGAAACGTTCCACATCACCCATCATTATTCTAGACCAACTACTACCCCCAAGGAAATGGTCAAGCTGAGGTGTCTAATAAAACCATTGTTAAAATCCTCAAGAAGAATATCAATGACATTAGTCGTGACTGGCATATCTAATTAAATCCTTCCATATGGTCATACCGAACATCCATTTGTACTCCCACTAGAGCTACATCATATTCCCTTGTTTATGGCTCTGAAGTTGTCCTTCCCCTCGAGGTCAAGTTTCCCTCTCTCTGAGTATCATTAAGAGATCTCATTCCAGATGAATACTATAGGGTATTAAGGTTGCAAGAGCTGGAATTGTTAGATGAGCAGAGACAATGAGCCTTTGATCATTTGAAGGTTTATCAGCAAAGAATGTCTCTTCAGTACAAAAGTAAATTGAAGCCCAAAGAGTTTCAAGTAGGCAACTTAGTTCTAAGAGAAAATTTTAAAAGTCAACATAATCGTGAGAAGAAAGGTAAGTTTGAACCTAATTGTTTGGGTCCTTTTGTGATAACTATTTCATATGGATTTGGGGTTTATCAGTTATCTACATCAGAAGGTGAAATTTTGGATGAACCCATCAACAATATGCATCTCAAGAATTTTTATGCTTAAAATCCAAATGCAAGGGTCAGAAAAATTATATTTTTGCAATAAAAGCAAGTGGTGAAAACCTAGAAACATGCACTATTTGTGACAAGTTAGCTCTTATATCTATTAGGATTCTTTTGGTATCCTACCCTTGTATATATCCATAATAAACTTCCTAGTTAAACCATTCCCAAATTATATATACCCACAATAAAAATCCCATCATAGCTTGGTCTTGTACTTGATCTCTGTCTTTTCATTTTTCTTTCTCCATCCATAATAAGTCAATTTGTTACCTAATTGGGGTCATGTCCTCGACCTATTTTTGGAAGTGGGTCTTTGATAGTTGTGACTCAAGAGGATAATAATGGAGTATGTTTTTTAATCTTCATACAATAAACACAATCAAACTACGCTTCACAATGATATCACGATCATGACTCATAGCTTGTGACACATCAAACGAGAACAATTTCTTGTATTCTATCTAATCATATCAAATCAAAATAATATCAAGCATCTTTTGGCAAGAAATATATATTCATGGCAAGCAGTTTGTGTGATTGTTATAAGTTATGCATTCATCTCTTGATTTCATTGTTATCATATTTCCTATGCTATTCTGGGATGTCCTTGGCATGAGTTAAACACTCTTATATGTCATTGATTAGAATAGATGGGATGGTGCATGATATTTTTCTTTGATTATTTTTTGTGGGATATTTTCCAATGAATTTGAAAGAACAAGCAAATGGGGTGTATGTGCATAAGTGTCTTCATACATTTAATAAGCATCTAATCATCCAATTAACATTTCTATGAAAATGCTTTGATTATGGCATTCCACACATACTTAGACTCCAAATATTTGTTCCTAGATGGAGGGGAGAATATTCCTTGTCTGTTGGAAAGAAAAACTCAGGTCATCTCGATCAATTATACCTGGATGCTTGTCAAGCTTTGTATATTAAAATCCATGTAAGAAATGCTCAGGTCATTCTGGTTTAATTATACCATGATGCTTGTATTTTCTTTCAACAATAAAGAGCTAAATGATGATACAAAAATCATGTACACGTGATTTAAGATGTTTCCAGATGTTGTGGATATATGCATTTAGTTCATTATACTTTGCATTTACAGTTACACATTGCATATTTTTATATCACATTTTCTAGATTGTTTTCTTAACATGCTCCTTTTATAGGTTTTTGTGAGGTTTCTCAAATTCCTAGGTTATCCTTTTTCTTTTATCCATTCTTCTAGTGTCAAATATTTTGTTATTTATTTGAGGACATTAGACATCATCAAAATTTAAAAAAAAATATTATGCATTTTATATAGATTAAACATTAACCATTCAATAGTATAATTGTATTATCATTTAGTTTCCATCATTATCATTATTTATAATTTGTATATTTACATGCATTAAGTTCAATTTAGGTTCATTATCTCATTCATGATTGCATCGTTATATCTATTATTATTACATTGATCAATTAGCATTTTCCATTTATAGATATCCATCCGCATTACATGATATCCATTTTCATTTTATTATTTCACACCATCATATAGATTATTCATTATGTGCATAATCATCATATGGGACATAGGTAACCTACCCATCATTTGTTCATTTGTATCACATTAAAATGCATTTCATTTACTAAATAATGTGAAGTACTATGACATCATAAAAATATCAACATAGCATCTAAACATATGTATGAGCTAAAATCATTGCATCACATCATATCAAATCACGACAACATGTAGAATCATAAAATCCTTTGTATATTTATCTCCATAATCATAACTCAAGTCATCGCATCCTACAAGTGTCAGTATCCATATCATGTAGAGATAAAAATGCATATATGTCAATATCCATCATAAAATATCCATCATAAAATGTCCATCGTAAATGTCCATCATATAAATTCTATGCATCATAAAAATTATAAAAGTCAGATGTCTAATGTCTAATGATATAAAAAATATAACAAAGAGTACATCAAGTCAAAATACATAATGATACAAGGTGCAACTCAAAAGTGTGTATAACATTTCTAAGCTCCACTACCACCTGATTTTGTGTGTCTCTGTCTACATACTAATATAGAAGGTCAAGCCTCCTTTATATCACCTATCCATGTATGTGGTGTAGGAGGACACAATGTTCTTCCCCCACTATCCCCTAGTACTTGATGATGTACTGCAATCCTCACAGCATATGATCTCTCTCGAAAGTTGCCTATTCACTGATCTCTCAGTACTATCTATCTATATGCATCCTTCTAGTAGGCAATCTCCCTACCAGTTGTCAGCATCATTTATAGGCTATCTGTATGTGGCCCTAAGGACAGTGTGGTCTCTAAATCATCTAATAATGTATCTTCCTCTCTCATTCTATGAATGGCTATGTCTCGCTCCCTCCTAACCACTTCCAACTCCCCCTCTAGCTGCTCTATCCTCTACTCTAGCTCTAGGACTCTATCTACCTGCACTTGTGTAAGGGCTTGTCTGACTAGAATAGCATTTGTGTCTATATCCCCCTCACCCTTTACCTCTCTCTGTATGTATGGATCCTCACCCCCAATCTCCGTACCTATGGGATCATCTAGTACTGGTACATTAGGTATATGGTCATATGTGGCCTCATCCATGGGCACATCCTATATCAGGGCATCACCTTGTCTTGTTAGCTCTGCCTCTTCCTATACCTATGCTAGAGTAGGCCTAGGTTCCTCTCCCTCTCCTAGATCTACTTGAGCTACATGTCTAGAAAGAGAATACCTTTTTCCCTACCGTCTCACTCTTCCTCCTCTCATCCTAGGTCCCCCTCTACCTCTACCTCCATTTCCTCCACCGCCATCATTGTCATCACCTCCATCTCTCCCACCTCTACCTCTACCTCCATCTCCTCTAACCCCCTCTACCTCATGTCCATCTTCACTCCCTTCTCTCATCTCTTTCATCTCGACGAGATGGTCTTTCATCGGGTGTTGTCAATCTAGGGAAGGGATGGTCTCTCAAATCTCTCATACTCTGCTAACATTCCAGGATCTACTACTCCTTGCCTCATGGTCCATACATAAAATGGTATCTCCTGTAACTCTTGTCAAGAAGTCTCAAATGATACCATCAGTCCTCAATCCCATCTCTCCTAATGATTCCTAGCAAACCCTTTCATACCAAATGGCATTCCCTAGATGCGACTAAAATGTCTCAGTACCCTGCCAACCATCTATCTCTCTATAATGAAGGGAGTCCTCCCTATCAGCCATCTAGTCTCAAAACAATATCCTAGTTGTCTCTCATCCTCCTAGGACTCAATCTAGATAGGGCCTCCATATAACTATGTCAATTATATCCAACGCATGCCACTAATACTCTAGTTGTCCCAGATTTTGTTGGGAGTGAATAGATGCATGTAAGAAAATATACGATTGTCCCGTACCTCTAAATCTCATCACCACTAGATGTGAAATCGCTATATGCTCCCATGCCCAAACATGTAGAAATGTAACCCCTATTGAGAGTGGTGCTCCCCTTTGGTAGACATCTTGATGTAGATCATGGTATAGGTTTTCAAGAAGGAAAAATTTCCAAGAAAATGGGTCCCCTCCTCCATCATCCTATGTAGAGTCCTACCCCAACCAGCTGTGAATCCATGTGATCTCCTATCCAAACATACATATCCTTCCATCACCCCATCCAACACTACAGGAAGTGGCTCATATAGGTCCACCATGTCCTCTCGGCTAATCTCAACCTTGTTAATATCATCATCTCCAAATACTTCTCTATACTCCACTAATCCCCCATGTCTATCATATTGTATCAACTCTCTAGTGATGGGAAGTCAGAGGATGTGATATATATCCTCTAAGATCGCAGTCATCTCTCCTATAGGGAGGTGGAAGGTACTTTTCTCAGAGTGTCATCTCTCCAGAAGCGCTATCAACATCCTATGCTTCACCCTAATCTTGGACGTATTGATGATATGGTATAATCCAATCACTCCAATCAAGACTCTATATGTCTCTGACAAAGTCGGTCTCAGGTTTTGAGTGATGGGATATAACTCCCTCAACATCAGAACATCATTAATCTCCTCCTATAAATCTACACAATATTAATCAATTAGGGATACTACAATATCAAGAACTCTATGATCTATATGTGTATCCTATGTCTACATATATCGCATGTTTATCACATGTCTATCAGATAATTCTATCAATTATCTTATCAAGTACGTTAACTAGAAAGCTCGCAACAATGTTTACTAACCTACACAGACCTATCAGCAAGCTGATAGAGAAAATCAAACAATCAATCTTTGATTTTTGACAAATCAATAATTTTATCTAATCAAACCAAGACCCTATCATAAATGCACAACACAGTCACTTGTTTGTGCAAAAACCCTGACTATTTGTATCAAATTCACATTTGCATAGATTTTTCTAACATTTGCGCAGCTATGTTCCATGTTTGCACAAAATAAAGTTTGCACTGATTTGTTTACCAAATGTGTAGCCATCCTATATGTTCATCACATTTGTGTAAGAGACATAGACAAATGTGCAGTTTTAACCTACATTGGTGCATAAACCTAATGTTGTTGTGCATTCATGCACCACAACTATGCATTCATCCTACGAATTTGATTAAAAAATTTCTACCTATCGAAATTAAATATACCCTATCATATTCTATCTAAATATATCAAAACTTGATCTAATCTATCAAATTATAAAGGAGGATCACACCACCTACTAGCTCTCCATAGTCAGTTAGCCTCTGGAATCGTCTAAAGCACTCGAATTAGTGATCTGACTATGGGAATGACATCCTGCGAGGTCTCTTCTCTTCTCTCCCCAAAGATCCAATCTCCAAATAAAAAGTGTGCAAATGTTACGACATTTGACCCTTTCACCCTCATATATAGCCAGTGGACCCTACTTGCTTGGTAAGTGGACCCTACCTTCTCTAATTCTTCTGTCACCTTGTTTCTTCTCCATTTCTTTTATTTCTTTTTCGTGAGATTGATCATCACCACAATTCAAAAAAGTTTAAAAATTTGAAAATTAAAAATAAAATAAAAACCTCATTCGTTGATCAATCTTCCAAGGGGGCATGCTAGCGTCACCTTTGATCGGGGAAGGGGTAATGTGTTGTGGACTAAATTTTCTTTGAAACAATTTGATAAGTGTATTATTTCAGAGAGAGGAAAAATGTATACACTTAAAATTGGCTTGATGAATTAATTAAATATTTATTATTTAATTAATGTCTACTTCTATTGCCAAATAAATTATTTAATATATAATTTAGTATATTCATCTACATTACTCTTCTTATTCTAAGTCTCCTAATTATTCTTATTAAAGTGATTTAATTAATTATTTAATTACACAATCACTATATGACTTTAAGTCACACATTCCACCTCACTTATCCAGCTCACTTGACACATCATTCTTGCTGAGATAATTAATTAATTTTAAATTTTTATTAGCATATTTATCCTCACCCATGTGTCCTATTCTTGAGGACTATGTGGCCTCATGAGACTTGGTCTTATGACCACATGTCCTCTTTGAACTTGGTCTATGTCACATTTCCTATTCCTTAGGAGCTTCTTTAGCCACCTCAAGGAGTCAAAGGTGACTCATGGGACACTTGCACCAAGAGTCCTCATGAGGAAAATGTCTTCCCACCTTCTTCTAAAGGATCTTTGTGAGACACTTGATAGGTGTCTTTCCCTTCCACCTTAAACTCTCTCTTGTCAATGTAGGAGAAACATCTCTCCTATTCTTCCTCTCACATTCTAACTAAATCCACATTTCTCTCAACTCCTCTAACCAAGTCAATTTTAGCCCTAGGATCCTCCATCTTTCAATCTCCACCGTTGGATCTTGTCAACTAAGCTTGAGGCCTTAAAAAATCTATAAAAGGAGTCTTCCTCCTCCTTTGTGAGGGCAATAGTGAATAGTTATAAAAAAAATATCTTTGAGATTTGAGAACTATCAATTCTGAGCAATCAAGAAATTTAGTTTTATTGTGATCATATCATAGCATCCATATCCATCTTGAATCATCCATCATTGCATAGAGAGCATTCTATTATTTAATCTAGTTTTGCATTTTCATGTCCACTATCTCCACACTTTGAAAACATCTTGAAGAAAGAGAAGATTTAACAGTCTGAGATCTCACAAAATCAAAAATTTAAATCTAGGAGGACAATGGAGACAAGCTACATGGATAAGTGAAGGTAAAAATCACATTTGTATTTAAGTTACTTTTGTCATCTTCATTGTGTGTGCATCTTTAGATAGAATTTGTAGCTAATTAGTAGATGAGTAGTTCATTTATAAGATAGGATACATAATTTTCATACAAAAGGTTCTTTTAATTTTGGACATAAAGAAATGACTTATGGATGAATTTGATAAAGCTAGTACTTCACACATTCCACCTTCTTGGTGTGTGAAGGGAGAATTATAGTAATATTGGAAATATTTTTTTTGGATTGGCTACAATATACCATTTTGAGATCTTCAACATTTGGCATTTGAATCCACTCTAGAACTATAAACCCGATTTTGATCCCAATGGCGCCAATGGAAAAATAGGGAGTGGGGAGGGAGGGGGAGAGGGTGGAGATATAATTTAGGGAGGGAGGGGAAAAATGGAGAGGGGTGAGGTTTGAAGGTTGTGGGTACAAGGTTTAGGGTTGAGAGAGAGAGAGTCTCCAACAACTTCACTTTTTTAATTTTAGAAATATCTCTAATGGTCTGGGATGAGAAAGTTTGATAGTTAAATATATAACTAAAAAACTTTCTCATCCGACACTATTAGAGACATTATATATATGTATGCATTCATGTATGTATGTATGTATGTATGTATGTATGTATTGTTAGAATCAAGGTAGCACACAACTAAGGGGGGGTGAATCAGTTGTGTCCAAAAACCAAAACCTTATGCAAACTTAAACCTTTAATCTCAAATCTGAAAGTAAGGAATGAAAGAACTAATCCACTGAACACATGAACACATAACACCAATGTTTTGTGTGTGTAAACCATGGTGGGGATCAAACCCACAAGATGATGTACTGGGCTAAAAGAACTTTACCCTGTTAGGAGTATTACAAAGTGGAATGCACATGCACTCGATCACATGGCCTAGATCTCACTTCTCAATTACAACTGAGGGAAACAATCTAAAGAGCTGAAAAAAGGTCTACAACCCTGAATAGACTACAATCTATTGTGGATAACAATCCACTAGTTTAAGAACTAACTGATAGCATCTCCAATATGTCAATATAGCTCCGATGAAGTACAACAAATATTTGCCTCAATTACAGATTCCACTCATACATCACATAGTCTTCACTATATCATACACTTACTCTCTCATACCTTTGCACTTACAAATTATTACATCTGTATATACATTTCATCAACCTTGTAAAGATAAACAAGGTAGGATCAACGTAAACACCTATTTATAAAATGTTTCATCATTACAATTTAAATTACAATGTGATCCATTTAATTTCATCTAATACATAGAAATGATCCATAAGAACATCCTCAGACATGTAACACCGCCATAAATCACATCATGATCCTTCACAACATGTTACACCATCCATGTCAGCCAAGAACAATAAGAACACCAGCAAGACACAAGAAAATTATCCAAATCGATCACACCAATGAATGTGATCCAATAAAATGGATAGAAAATAATCATAAGACATAAACAAGTAACATTGAATAGCTCAGCAACACCATAAATACTACTATCTCAGAATTCAAAATCATCTCTGCATTGTATACCAGGAACAATAAATAGTAAACATTGTCACTCTAGAAATACAGCTTGTGATCCTCAAACTATAAATCCAATCATGTCAATGACACAAATCCAAGTCCTAAACATGTCATATTTTTCACATCTCGAAATATTGTCACATTGATCCAAATATTCGCATAATGTCTTTTCCTGTACACTTCTTGAACATCAAAATACTAGTCTTTGATGAATCAACAATAACTTACTCAAATCTTACTGCGAACCTCTATAACTTGGTGTAGATCAAGTACAGACACACCTCAACACATATATATCTTTGCATCATCAGATCTTAAATACAATTGTTGAACTAATCCAATCATTCCACTAAAAATTCCTGCAGCATCTTTGCAATACTATCACAACAAAGAAATATATTGACATCAATGACAGAACATCTCTCAAATATGTGATAGTGATCTCTAAAGAACATATTTTCACCATATCCCAACAATCTCCCCATTTGGAATTGATGGCAACATATGATATGAATCAATACACAAAGAAACCATACTACCAACAATATTCACAATATATCTCTCCCCAAATCTTCTACAATAGAAAAGAATCTCTCTCTTAGATTTACACACCTTTTCACATGGATATCTCTCCCCCTTTGATATCAATGATAAAGCAACATATTTTCACTAAGTTAAAGAAGCCAAAAAAAATTGAATATCTCTCTCAAAACTGAAAAACATACCTCATAAGACTAATTATTCCCCCTGAGTAGTAGCCACCAAAAGCATCAATTCAAATGAAAATTAGTCTTTGTAATACCACTAGACTAATGAATATCTAGCTCTGATCAGGAAGGGCAATCACCCCAAGGTTACCTTGGAGATACTCAAAAGTATCCTTCGGTAAGGGCTTCGTGAAGATATCTACAATCTTCTCCCCTCCAAACAGGAGTTGAATGAGCATGTCAAACTTGACATCTATAGGCAGTACATCATCTCGACCTGGACCAACCCTAGTGGGGGCTTACATCCGAGGATGGCTTTTTAAGCTAAGCACTTCTTAGACATTCAGGATGGGATCATCATTCGACCTAGATATTTATCACAGCATTGGTCCCATGCTCTTCGGATCGCATTGGGATCTTTTAGAGTCGGCTCTCACCGCCTGCGAGCGCAGACTGATCATCACATTGATAGAGAGGATCGCATTTGTTGTTTATGCAAATTGTCTGAGATTGAGACTAAGGCACATTTCATTTTCCGATGCCCTATATACTATGAGATCAAAGGGAGATTATATTGCTTATTCAGAGATTGCAGCTCCTTGACTTCCTTCTTTTGTTACTCTGACCAGAGATGTATGGCACTCTATTTACGGGAGACGATACGGCTCCGTGACTAGACCCTGCAGCTTCTATTTCCCCAGAAGCAGGTCACCGAGCAGCTCATTTCAAATTTCTTCTCGCCCTCGCCCTTGGCTCAAGGTGTGAAGCGGTCCTCATGTGCCTCCACCTTCGGCCACTCCAGATCCGTGAGACCTCACAGTGCTTCTACTCATCAGTGGCTGACCACCAGTAGATCACAACAACGGGTCCATACCCATATTCTTCCGAGTCACTATCCTTTTGTGTTGGATTTCTTTCTTCTCAGGAAGGACCCCTAGTCCTTTCCCTGGTGGTTCTTGGTTCTTTGTTCTCTGCTTCTTCTTGTTTGGTTCCTTGTTCTTTTAGCATGTTCCCCCGACCACTGTTTGGTGGTCTGCTGGTTTCTTTCTATTTTGGTTGTATGGTTCCTGTCTGATAGACCCTTGTTGGTATTCCGTTGGACATTAACAAATTTATCTTATCTTATCTTATCTTATCTCTTTAATACCTATACATATTCCATCTTGGCTTCCTTTTCACTAACTTTATCCTTCAAGAAATGATACTTAATGGATATATGCTTTATTTTTTAATGTAACATAGGATTCTTTGAAATATTATTGATTACACTTGAGTTATCATCGTAAATAGAAATATCTTCATTAATACTTACTTTGAGATCTTTAAAATTTATTTCATCCATACCTCTTGTGTGCAATTAATAGTAGCAGCAACATATTCAACTTTAGAAGTAGATTGAGAAACACAATTTTTATTTTTACTTGCCCATGCAACTAACCTCTTCCCCAAGATGAATGCACCACCACTTGTACTCTTTCTATCATCCACATTACCTACCCAATCAGCATAGGTGAAGGCACTTAATGTGAAATCATCATCTCTAGAATACCATAGACCATAGTCAATTGTCCATTTTAAATACGTGAAGATTATTTTCACTACAACAACATGAGATTACTTCATCTCTGACTAAAATCTAGCAACTATGCAAATTCCATTCATAATATCATTCATAATTTGTGTCAAGTATAATAATCCACCGATCATTGACATGTATCTAGTTTGATTTGCACTAGGTGAGTCATTAGTTTTATTCAATTTGCAACGAGTCACCATAGGAGTACCAACAAGTTTGGAGTCATCCATTCCAAAAAAATCAACAATTCTTTCACATATTTAGACTGATACATCAAAATTCTTTTTTATGATTGAGTAACTTGTAAACGAAGAAAAAATTTCGTCTCACTGATCATTGACATCTCAATTTCATTTTTCATCTCATTAGAAAATTTCTTACTCAACTTTTCATTACCACCAAAAATGATATTGTCAACAAAGACTTCAACAATCAAGATATTTTCATGTCAACTATGTAATACAACTTTTTGTTAGTAGTACCTTTGTTGAAACCAAGTTTAAGAAGATACTTATACAATCTTGTGTACCAAGCTCTAGGGGCTTGTTTCAATCCATACAATGATTTCTTCAATTGATAGACCATGTCTTTTTTATTAGTCAAAGAAAATCCATCAAGTTGTTCAACATAAACTTCCTCTTCCAATTAACCATTCAAGAATGTAGACTTGACATCCATTTGATATACTTTAAAAAAAAATTAAGATATGCATGCATATTCAAGAAATAGTCTAACAGCTTCAATCCTAGCAACAGAAGAAAAAGTCTCCTCAAAATATATACATTTCATTTGTGAGTACCATTTGCAAACAAGTTTATCTTTGTTCCTTACAACTTTACCATCTTTATTCATCTTGTTTCTGAACATCCATTTAGTACCAATCGCATTCTTGTTCAAAGGTCTGGGAACAAGAATCCATGTCTTATTTTTTTCAATATGATCCAGCTTTTCTTCCATAGCTTTTACCAATGATTCATCATTACATGCTTCATCTATATTCTTAGGTTCAACTTTTGAAATCAAACATGAATCTCTTCTATATTCTGAGATAACCTTCTCCTAGTCAAAACACCTTTGTTTTTGTCACATATTATCTAATTCTCAGAATGATTCATTCTTACATACCACAAAATCTTAGGATTTGCATGAGTGCCTAATTCTCAATCTTTTGCATCATTCACCAGTTCAGCCTCATCATCATGAATTCTAAGAACAGTCTGCAATTGGTTCTATGATAGAGTTTGTGTCCCTTGATTTTCAGTAATATTCTCATCACCTAAATCATACTCACATGATCTAACTTGTTTCTAATTACTTTCATCAAATTTGACATTAGCACTTTCAATAATCTTTCTAAATCTCTTGTTATAACATTTGCATGTTTTACTTTTAGTATAATAACCAAGGAAGATAACTTCATCACTCCTAGGATTAAATTTACTTAAGTCTTCATCTCTCTTAATATAACATTTTATTCCAAAAATGTTGAAGTATTTCATAATAAGAGTATTACCATACCAAATCTCATAAGGGGTCTTACCAATTCCATGTATTTGTACCCAATTCAATGTGTATACAACAGTCCTAATTTCCTCTCTACAATAGATCTATGGAATGTTCCCTTCAATCATCATAGTCATAGAAGTGTCTTAGAGGATAGTTCGGTTCCTTCTTTCTGCAACATCAGCTTCAAAGAAGATATTTTGAGATTTAATGCATAATGTAAATGAACTTAGTACAAGCTCATTTAAATTATGAACTTGTACTAATTTATATGTATATAGAACCAAGCATCTAGATGAGATGTGAATGTCATCTAATGAATGACATCATCTAATAAAAGTTCATATAAATTAGATGAACTTATATTAAATTCACCAGAAGATTTGAGTTCACCACCATGATCAAATCTCAAACATATCAGCTTCAGACTTATTTCTATCTCAACCCTAGCATTAAATATTTTGAGCTTATCAAATGCTTCATATTTTTCCTTAGAAAAGTTCTCCACATCATCCTTGAGTAGTCATCAACAAATAGTATGAAATACCTTTCACCATAATGACTCTTAGTTCTAGATGGACCACATAAGTTAGTATGTACAATCTCTAACAAACTATTTGAAGAATATGTTTTTCTTTTGAATGTAGATCTAGTTTTCGTACCTATCTTACATTCCTTACACATAGAATTAGTAAGCTTAATCAATTTAGGTAGATATCTAACTTCTCTGGTAGAACTGATCTTCACAATGTTATCAAAATTTACATGACACAACCTTTCATGTCATAAAGAACTCTCATCAACTTAGACAATCAAACATCTTCTTTTAGCACTATTCAAATGAAAAATATTTCCTTTAGACTTTGTTTCTGATGTAATTTTAGTACCTAAGCTTCCAATGATTTTTCACATTCCATCCTTGAATCGTAGATCATATCCCTTGTCAACTAGTTGTCCAACACTCAAAATATTATGCTTTAGTCCTTCAACATATAATACATCACTAGTGTTATTCTTATCATCAAGAGTAATAGAGACTCTCCCTCAAATCGAATAGGGAGTGTTATCTCCAAATCTAACCATGCCACCATCATATCTTTCCAGAATTACAAAAAAAAAAAAATCACCAGTCATATGATGTGAACAACCAGTACCAATAACCCATTAAATTTTCTCATCAACATGTGAAACCAAGGCTTTCTCCTTATTTAAGATAGGATCTTCTTCTTTCATAGAAGTTAATCCCCATTCAACATTTATCTTAGCGTATTTCTCTAATTTGTCATTTGTCACACCTTCCTTAGTAGCAAGGTAGCACTTCTTCTAATATTTAGGAATGAACTTATTCATATTATGCTTAAGATCTCTCTCAGGACATCTAGATGAAAAATGACCAATCTTGTTGCATGAAAAAAACTTCAAAGGAAATTTCCGTTTATACTTACCAGTTCCCTTAAGAACTCTCCTAGAAATCAAGGTTTAAATTTCTTCAAGCTTTCTTTTCTCTTCTTCAATTCTTCCCATTCCTTAGCATATCTAGATCCAATCTTAGATGAACTTTCATCATTTTTAATTTAAAAAGTTTTAATTTTTAAATGTTACTTCCATGTAGTTTTGCTCTATCATATCACTCATTATGGGGGTAATCCAATACGCACAATACCAACTCTTCTGGCCTTGCGGAGATCTATGAGACTTTTTATAGCATACTTGATCAAACGAAGCAAACAATTTGCAACAAGGATCCTCGATTGCAATTCTATGAGTAGCATATTATGCCTATTATCACAAAGAGGTGTAATACAATTAACACCCCTATTCATATGATTGCATATGCTCTTAATCTGAAGTATCACACACCTAGACTTGGGTGAATACTTCATTTTGAGGATGATGAGGTGATAAAGGGGCTAACAACAAACCAAATGCTAGGATAGGTAAGGCCACTATTGTACAAAAAAACTCTATTGAATGTTGAAAATTCCATAGGAAGGACATGCCAATGTTGAAAAATTCATAGGAAGGACATGCCAATGTTGAAACAACTTGTCGTTCGTTTGCTCTCAGATTGCTAGTTCCTCTAAAGCAGAGAGGAATTGATCTACCCATGGCTTCATCCACTCCATGAAGAGAAACATGCTTACCTCAAAATGAAGTAAAAAACTAGTTGCCATTCAAAGTACCTTAAGATGTCAAGACCGACTAACTATTGAGTATCATCAGACTCTTATAGAGTGTTAGGAGGTTGATCCTCAAGAGGTTACATAGATTGACGAGGAGGTGCAACCAAGAATGGTCAGGCTACCATTGGATGATCTAATTCAAGTAGAGAGTGATAGTGACACAAATGGTTCTGAATCTTTGGATATTGATAGCCGAAATGTGGCTTGGTCTCATAGATTGTTGTATTTTAATATTTGAGACATATGGATACTGATAGACCATGGTATTTTGATGTTTGAGATTGTTGTTATACTACTTTATTAAAGTTTATTATGTTGTTATACTAATGCTCCCATGATTTATATACATATTGATATTGGTGTTATCAATTATTGACATATATCTCTCTATAATATATTTTAAAAATGTGTTATAGAAAGGTATGTCAATGATTGATAACAACACTATATATCGTCATCTCCCCGCCATCCCCAAAAAATGACCCTCAGACTGCCATTCCCATCCCTGAAACATTGTGGAACACATCATAAAACTGCTCCAACCAAAAATCATCTTGCATCGATTTCAAAGGTCCTATAGATCAATTTGGCTGAAAGGGTGTTAAAAATTATCATTATTTTAGTTGCTGATAATAAAACAATGCTGGCATATGCCACTGATTATTCCATCCATATTTTACTGTTTCTTTGAAGAATAGAAATATCAAAAACTTGGTTTTATTATATTTGTATATCATAAGCCTCAGAATAATTCAGTCTAGGACTCAAATTAAGGGGTTCAGATGTACTTCTGCAATGAAAAGAAAATATAAATGGAGATTATTAACATTTCTCCAAGGACACGGCAGATTTTTGGAGCTTTCTCCCTCCACAACAAAAATAAGATAATTGAGATTCTTTATCTCATAACCCTCATTATCCGACAGCAAACTTCTGGAAGCAAGAGTTTGTAATCTTCTAAAACAATTTGAAAATCATAGCATGTGATGTTTTACTTGTATGATTTTTTCATAATTGGCATCAACTTCATCATTTTAATTATAATATGTATCTTCTTGTGCAGACGAATCATAACTCATTCTAGAGTCATCTCTTTATCGCAAATCTGATCTTCTATCATTCTTGTCTTCCACAGTTATGACAGAGCCTGCTTTATTGGAAACAACAGTAAGAGAGCACAACTATCAACACAGGTGACACAGATAAAACTGCTCATTATTACTTCATTAAGCAAATAAAGACTATTTATAGCACCTTCACTTTCACTGCTGTCATCTTCACTGCTACTGTCATGAGGTAGCTGAAAACTTCTTAGGGCCTGTATAGTAGGAGATAAATATACAATTGTTTCTTTTATTAAAATTGTAAAACATTTGCACAAGACTACCAAATTATAGTAAATGAAAGGAAATAGTAAAACTTACATCCAAATTAAAAAGTCTTTGAAATGAAAAATTATTGTGCTCCACTCTGAAAACAACAGAGCAACAATGGACGATGTTATTTCACAACTATATAAATACAACTCTATCATACTACAAGAAACTATAAAAAAGCTAATAAGAAAGCACTAGGCACATAGAGGAAGCATAACTTCAGCATACAATCTAACAGTTTGATGATATGTTTCAGTAATTGACAAAATAAATAATCAAATGCATAAAACACTTCATTCACTCACTCACACTCAGTCAATTATTTTTCCAAGTTCTATTCCCCCACTCTTCCCACCACTGGTTGCATGTATGATTTCCTAAATCAAGCCCTTTGGGATGCTGCCCTTGATTCTTACCCCCACAACATATATTACCTATGACCTCACCTCCATAGATACTGACCTACAAACTAGCCGCTTCATGACAAGCATAAATCTGTTCATCAAAGGCTTGGGTCCTCCTGAGCCCATGACCCCGTCTCTGTACCCTCCACCCACAAGGAGTTTTGTTGTATTCTCTGATGCAAGAAGCAGGAGTTTCTTGCTTCTTGGCAACCTGCCCCCCTTGTAGATCTTCACTTCTTCCCAAGATCTTTTAGCAAACTCTTCTCCCAAGAAAAACTATATATACAGCTGCTGACATTGGCTCCAATGCATGGGTTTCTCTTTATGTGTGCCTAACCATTCCATAGTCAAGGTCCCCACCCACAGCCAACTTTCTCCTCTTTTCTCCAAAAGTACCAACAATTTGGAAGTATGTGCCAGAAAATCAGCAGATTCTGAAGGCCTCCAAGTTGAAACATTAAATATGGTGTGGATCCCCTTGCATTCTTTGTCAAAAAACTTAAATGAGGTGATTTATTCAAGATTTCTTTGATCTTGGTCCCAACAAATTATTCATAAATCTAGAGATTTCTTCAACCTTGCTAACTACAGGACCATCATGATTGGGCATACATTTGCCATACTTTATGCACAGTTTTAGGCAAGCAGTTTTCTAAACACCTAGAGAGAGGTAATCTTAGAGCTCGAGAAGCCAACTTCAAGTTTCCTGAACCATTGACCACATCTTGACACTACAATCTGTTATTGAGGAGGCTTGTTGTCAATCTTCCACAATCTTTCGTTGTTTTATAGGCATCAAGAAGGCCTTTGACTCAATTCTAAGGCACCTGCTTTTCCAAAGGATAGGTGATGTCAATATTTCTCTCATTACTACAACTTGGAGGCCTTATTATTTTACAATAATGGGTAGAGTTGTGACCTTTTCATCTAAGTTACCGGGTCAGGTTTGGGGACGGGTTCGGATACGAGAACCCGGTACGTGGGTTCGTGAATTTTTTTTTCATTATGGTTCGTATGGGTGTACGTGCATGTGCACGTGTGTGTGTGTGTGTTTGTGTGTGTCTATATATATATATATATATATATATATATATATATATATATATATATATATGCATTATGTATACAAAAAAAATAAGAGAAATATACATAATTGTACAACTAAATCATTTCATAGTAGGATGCTTGATCATTGATTAGTGCCAAATGTCAAAGATAAACATTAAAAACTTAAATACTTGATCATTGATCGATATTCACGATTCTAAAGAAAATCATCACATTGAATTACTGAATTACAAAATGAAAATTCAAAATATAGTTCATTAAAGTTTGAAACATGATTCAATGCGAAATAGAAGTGTGTTTGGAAGCTTCATAATGGGCCGTTTTAGGGTTAGAACCAAAAGACAATAACAAAAAAAAATAAAATTATGTTTTGGGCCCACTTTCTAAGCTGGATGTCGTGGGTTCTCACAGGTCCGCGCAGGTCCTTACTCGGTCCACCCAAGTTCAAGCTGGGTCCATGCAAGGTCCGTGCCCAGATTTGTGGGTCCACACAGGTCTGTGGGTGTGTGGACTCAGGCGGACCCACAAGTCTGGATGCGGACCCTACGTGGACCCACAGATGAACCCGGACCGGGTTTGCACCCAAACCCGGTTCGAGGGTCCAAGGTGCGAACCCGGTAACTTAGCTTTTCACACATTGCCCCATTGCAAATGGGGACCCCCTCTTTTTTCTTAGTGGTTTAGTCATTTGAGCTTGGTTTTTGTTTTAATGGTAGTTGTTTTGGCTTCTAAGTCCCGTTGACGTACATCTTATGACCTACCAACAGTAGAACAAATATTGAGATATCTTATCCTCTCTTGATCAAAATCATGTGTATGCTAAGATTATGAAAGATCATACAATTGATTCCAAGGTTCCTTTCGTGTCAGTTCTTGACCATGGATAGGCTCAATGGTAAATGTGATATGATGTTTATCACGAGGGGCCTTACGTTTACATTACTCAAGTTAACTTCAAATGATACTGGATATGGGAGATGTCGGAAGATGTTGCAATGGAATACTTTTTGGGTTTTCAAGAGTATGTAGAAAGTAAAGAGAGTTGGGTTTAGGGATTCTATTCTTCTCCTAAGGGTAATGACATCAATAGATATTATTTTGATGGACATTCCAAAATAACCAAGCTTTGCTTTGCCAAAATCAACTACAACTCTGCAAGAACCAGTGGATTATGCAAATGGTTTTTATACCAAAATGAACACCATCAAAAGAACAATTCACATTTAATGATAGAAGTTAAGCATCCATAAAAGGGAAGGCTCAAGCTAACATTACACAATAGCTTACATTCAGCAAACTATCAAAAGTATGAGCCCTGGAATTCATCAAACATCATTACATTCTCCATTGAAATCAAAACACTTTATCTAACAAATCTAATCTAAGGGAACAAAGAGAACATGCAAGCACTAAGACACATCAAGAGACCACAGAACTTCAATGATAACTTTACTATCTCAGTAGCTCATAGCAACAATCTCCAAATTCCATCCCTTACAAATGAGAAATGAGACCTTTATATAGGTCCCCAATTACAATGAGTGGCCCGAATTAAAATGGAAATGATGGCCCAAATCATGCCACCTCAGCCCTAATTAGGGTTAGGGAAAGAAGAGAGAATCTATATTTAATGCACAGGTCCACACAAACCAATCAAAAACAAAACCTCCATCTTAGCGGGTAATAAATGGCCACTATGCATGTCCATTCAGTAGGAGAGTGGGGTGACATGAATGTCCACTATGCATTAAATGCTCCTATACCCGGAATAGCCTATGTTTGACTTTTCCCTTTGAATGCATGGAATCTAGTCAACACGGTCTACAACTCATCCACAATGACAATTGGTATCGATTCCCGCTTGAATTCCAAAACTGTCATCTCTCGCTCAAAATTGCTCAAACTGCTCTCCCAATTCGGCAACGAATCTTGGGTTGTGCATGACGTTTAAGAAAATGGAAAAGTTCTCAAAATCATCCTTCATGAAACAATTCAACTGAAAGAACTCCTCTAGTTTTCTTCTTAGGTTGTCCACAATTATTTCATTCTCAGTCAGTCTCAATGATAACAATGTCGCAACTGTGTTAGAGAACCCTTGTTGAATATTTTTTTACAACCTTCCTCAATCGAGTGGATTCCTTGTTGAAATCCTCAAACATTTCCTTTGTCATGATTACTACGCTATACCACTAGACAAAGTCGTGCGCTTCTCCTTCCCTGATCACTCCACCATCAACCTGTTAGCAATTTAAGTTGTCATTAGCATAAATCAGATGCAAACACCATTCCCACCGGTAAAGGTTCACCGATAGTCCACTCACATTACTTTAACGGCACCGGTAGACTAGGAACAGAGTTTATGCACCGGTAGACTAAACAGAGGAGATGCATTGGTAAACCGAGCAGAGTGCATAGTACCGGTCATATATTAAACAAGGATGGACCGGGTATAAGAGTAATACCAGTCTAAACTGCATATAGATCCGCACCGGATTCTGCGGAGCAGTTTAAGGAAAAACCGGAATATGTGAAGCATCCACCGATTGGAACTGGACTTAGCTTTTTAACTGGAGCTAGTTTTATTTTCACGCCGATGTTTCAAGGTAAAACTCAAGATCAGAACGCATAGCTTTTATGTGTTGCACGATTTAAGGTTGAGTTTATAGCCTGGCGGTTCTATGAGTTAAGAGTTTCATTAAGGTGAACTCTTGTATAAATACAGGTCATAGGACCCAAGAAAAATTGTTGTTGATAATTGGTGAATACACAGAGCAGAGGAGAGATTCCTTCTGAGAGAAGTGCTACAGTCACAGAGGTGAAAGGCAAAAGAGATCAACAGCCAGGCAAACCGGGGAAGAGATCAACAAGTATGATCTAATCAAACAATCAGTGTCATAGAAGATCATTGCTTTTATAAGGTGTGAAAGCAAATTGAAATCCCTCTATCAGGGTGAACCCTAATCGGTTCTTTGTAAAAATCCCTTAACCGGGTAACATCTTTGTTGATGTTGAAAGTTATTCAACCAGGCAACTCCTAACAGAGTTAAGATCTTAACTGATCTTCTACCAAATCCCTTAACCAGGTAGCACTCTAACAAGTGCTTTGTAAGCTCCTAACAGGGCGCCTTCATTCTGCAGTAGTGAAGTTGTGAGCTCTATCTCACCGTAGTTTTTTCCTTCTAACCAAGGGTTTCCACGTATACATCTTGTGCTGATCTGTCTATTTCTATTTTTGCTTATAAATGATTGTTTATATTTTGCTTATCAAGGAAGGATAATTAAACAAGTTTTGAATTGTATTAGAAACAAGTATTTACTAATTCACCCCCCCTCTCAGTAACCGGTTAGTAATAACAATTGGTATCAGAGCCTAGGTTCTCTAATATACAAAGCTTAACCGCTTCAGAAAAAAATCATGGAGGGTTACAGGTATCAAAAACAGCTTGAGGAAGCCAACAACATCATTGCCTCTCTGGAGAATAGGCTGAGAAGATCACTTGCAAAAAGGAAGGAGCTGGCTCTGCAATTGAATGAGAGCAATGAAACCATTGATGAACTCTTTGGACAGAGTGGATCTGATGAAGCTGAGGAAGCAGTATCTGAGCTCATGGAGAGGAATCAGATCCTAACCGATCAGATCTCCAACCTTAAGAGGGAGCAAGAAGATAATGCCCTAAGGATGACTGAACTGATTGAGAAAAAGAGAAAAGTTGAGGATGAAAGAAACATAGCAGTCAAGTCATTAACAGCCTCTGAAAAAGCAAGCAACCGAGCAGAGGAAGCTGTAGGGGTGAATGAAATGATCATTCTGCAACTCCAAGAAGACATGCAAATTGTCACCCAAGAAAATGTCAACATGCAAAAGGGTTGGCATGATAGGGATGAAGCATGCAAAAGACTGGCACTAGAGTTGTATCAATTGAAGGAACAAATGAAAGAACTTGAAGAAAGAAATGAAACCTTAAGAAGATACAACAAAAGCTCGGTCAAGCTTGATGAGCAACTCAAAGCTCAAAGAAAGCACAAAGATCACACCGGTCTTGGATTCACCAAAAAAGACATCAAAGAGACTGGTGAGTCTTTCGGAGTTAAGACAAGCAAGAAGCATAAGAAGAAACCGCTGGCATAGAAAGGTAAGAAGATCTTCAACACCTCTTGCACTCATTGTGGGAAACCGGGTCATAGAACTAATGACTGCAGGAATGCACCAGTAAAGCCAAACAACAGTTACTGCAAAAACTGTTGCGAGTATGGCCACAAGACCAATGAATGCTGGTCCAGCCCCACAACCATGTCCAGTGGAAGCAAGGGAAGCATCAAGGGCTACCGCTATGCTTGCAATAAGTTTGGACACAAAGCTAATGAATGCAAATCAAAGACAATGGCATTCAGATCTCCAAGACCGATATTCAACAAGAGAAACAAGAACTGGAGCACAACCAACTGTACAAACTATGGGATGCAGTCATAATGACTCCTGGTGCAAATCACCCAATAGAAGAAGGGTGAATCCATGGAAGGCTACTGGGATAGTCTGTTACTCCTGTAATAAAGTTGGACACCTAGCCAAAGACTGCAGGAACCGGTCCATGAACAAAAGAAAGGGATCGGTCAAACCGGTGGAGAAGGTCCCGTCTTCCAATAAGATCAATAAGGAAGAGAAGACTGAGAAAATAGTCAAACAGATTTGGTTCAAAAAGGAAGCAAAGAGCTCTGTTGAGGAGAAGACAAAGGAAAAATCATCATCTACGGATGGTGAAATCTCTTCAACAAACTGAGTCATGAAGGCCTAGGGGGAACTGGTAGCTCGTCTGCTATTCCCGGTAGAACTGGTGAGAAGTAAACTCACTCAGTCTACAAGGATAACCAGACAGATAAGCAGTAATCAACCGGGGTTTGCCAAACCAAAAAAGCCGGATCACCGGTTGGCAAAAACGGAAAGAAAGGTTAGGTAAAGCATTTAATGGTGTAGTCGTTAAACCATAGTTACCGTTTGGTAATTACCGTTATGACCTAACCCTATATAAAGAAAGAAGTATTACTCATTTGCCTTACTTTGCGATTTTGTGATTATCAAATTTTCATGCTTGAGTAATATTCTTGTGCTTTGATCATCGTAAGTTATTCTCTGCAAGACCGATCAAAGCTGCTTTCTGTTTCAACCAGTTGATCACAATGGCATCCTCATCATCTGTCGTCATGCTAATTTCTGCAGATCAATTCGACCGACCTTCTTATGATATCATGGCGGCCCAGAACCGCACAACCGATATCGCTAGAGCTTTGTCAACAGTACCAGATGGTGTCTTCATGAAAGAAGATGTGATTGCGTTTATCCACGCCAAGCAGGAAGAACTTGGTGAGACATTCATTCAGAGCGAGTATCTCTTGATGTGCGAGGACGGAAGACTTCAACACCGATATGCGAAGCTGGTGTCCTCCGGTCTTATCAACGGAGTCACCTATCCAACTATCTTCCGGCCCGACTAGATTCGACTGGTCCTTAGTCGAGTACACGATCCAGGGTTTTGGCTCCAAAAGGGTGCAGTTACCGAGATAACAAAAGATGACTTGCATTGCATGACTGGGTACTGTCAGGAAGGGGAAGCTTTAACCCTACGAACAATCTCCAATGCAATTGTCACAAAGCTGACGAAATCAAAATCTAATGGCTGCCTCAGGACAGTGAACGACATCGAAGACAAAGGGGTTCGGTTTGCATCCGCGGTGATAGGTTATAAGATCTATCAGTCCAGTAATCTGAACAGTATACCGGGAGGAGCCATACATGCCGCTCACCGAATAATGTATGATAATGCCAAATATGATATCTGCAAAATGCTTCAAGGGTAGATCTTTGAAAATATGAAGAAGCTCGGTATTTTTAAGAAGAAATCTATGAAGTACGGGACCCTACTGGTATGTCTCTACTTCTACTATCAAAGTTTCTTCCCCGGAATTGGCAAAGTGACATGGAAAACCGACAAACCGGTCATGCACCAAATAGCTGAATTGGCCAACCAATTGGGAAACCAGTTAGGTAAAGTAATGACCGAATATTTTCAGGCATTTCAACTAAAGATGCACGCAAGGGAGCGGGTGTCGTCAACCATTGTTGGCTTATACAAGGATGATGTGTGTTTTCTAGTTTCCACCAATCACTGCATCATTCAAGCAATGGAACCGAGAATAGAATATGCTCCTGAGCTGGGATATGAGATCACTGCCAAGATAGCTAAGGCATATGCTGATGACCAAAATGAAACAAATCTGGATCTCACTGCAAACTGGTTTGGTATATTCAAAGAGATTCAAGAGAATCTGAAGAAGAGGGCACCGATCAAAAATGTCTACACCAAAAGGGCCCCCACACCAAAGAAGAAACTAGTGACAGAGCAACCTAAGGCTCAAAGGAAGAAAGCTAAACCGGTAACTAGTACCCAAGAAGGAGAACAAGAGGAGACAGACTCAAAAGACACAGTTCCTCTAATCAAAAGGAAGAGGGGTTCAATCAAACCGGTAGAGAAGGATCCACCAAGAGGTGGGAAGCCCACAATTGATGCATTTGTGCAAGGAATGAAAGAACATGGTGGAATGGGTGGTATCAAAAGGAGATATGATCTGGCAAATGAAGAAGATAAAAGGAAAATTGAAGACGCAGTAGTCTACTGCCTCCATAAGTTCAATCTGCATCCTGCAGAACTTCATAACACATTGCCTGGAGATCTTCTAGAAATTCTTGAAGCTAGATGGAAAGCTTCTATGGACAGAGAAAAGGAGTTGAGCATTCGAGCTCTACTAGAGGTTCAGAACCACCTCACTCTGGAAGAAGCGACTGAACAAGCTGAACTGCATCAGCAAGATTTCTTGACAAAGAGGAGGATCAGTTGAATGCTAATAGGAGAAGCTGACAAGGTTCATAAGGAAGGACTAGCCATATGGACCAAACTCCTTCAAACCCAGTAGCAAGCAGAAGAAGCTCGATAGAGAACCACAGTTCCACCGGTCCCTGACACCGGTAAAGGAAAAGGAGTGCTTGGAGCTGAAGTACTGGATAAAGAGAAGAATCCTACAGAACCAGTCATCGTCGACGTCACCAATGACAAGAGCAGCGATCCAGCAAATCCAATAGTTCTCATCTCTCCAAGCAAAGGTAACACTCGCCCTATGTCTGCCAATGATATTGTTGATGAGGTAATGGACTTCGGAGAAGTAGATAATGCTGCTAAGTGGTACAATATACTAGAAGAAGATGATAAACAGGCAGAAATTGTAGCCATAGTGGAAACTTTTATGGATTTTCATAAAACTCCAAGGGACTACAAGTCCAAGTTCCCACCGGAACTCAATTCTAGGCTTCAGACAAAATGGAGAACTGGTCTAGGTACAAACACAAGGATCAATAGGGAAACATTGTTAAAAGTCAGACCTGGTCTCAGTGAAGAAAGAATAAAGCTTCCATTGGAGGAAGCAGCAATGAACTTGGATACCAAGTATAGAGTTGCCCAGAGACTCAATGGATATGAGAATCAAGTCTATAAAGAGACTCTGGATTTTTGGCAATAGTACGACTTTAGTGCACTTGAAAAATTAGGTCCTCAGGATCAAATTGAACAGGTATAGGCACCACTGGTTTGATTCACTACTTGTGAAGAACCTTCAACCGGTAAAGAAAATGTTCAAATAGAAGAGTTCACAATTGGTGAACAAATAAATGTTGAACAAGAAATCCCACGGGAAGAACAACTTCAACAAGAACAAGATGTCCCACCAGAAGCTGAAGAGCAACCAGAAGAAGAAGCTCAGAATAAGGAAGAAGCAACTACTAAAGAAGATCTACCTAAAGAAGAGGTACAACCTGAAGATACAACTCAACAGGGATATGAAGAAAATAAGGAACAGGAACAAGAAATTCCTATACGTACTGAGCAAGCTCAACCGGAACAGGAGCCCAAGCTAAAGGATCAAGAAGACATTCCAAGCTCCTCCTCATCTAAGAGGAAGTTGTCATTTGCTGAGGATAAAGAAGCTAAACGGAGCAAGGCCACCGATACAGTGGTAGACATCAGCAAGATGTCAACAAGGCAGCTCGAGGAGCTGACCAAGAGGAAACAAGACATGGTCCTTACCAACGTTAAGAATAACTTGTGCAACTTCGTGCCAGACGCTGACATAGATGAAGATGAACCTATGATAGATCAGCTGGAAGTCTTGGCACAAGCAATTGGTGATGATCTGACAAATCCAAAAACTGTTGCTATAGATCACTATGAAAAGAAGAGAATAGAGATTCTCCACAAACAAGTTGAAGATATCAAGATAACTCTGTCAAACAACTTAAGAGTTCTTCAACAACAGATCCAAGTTGCAAGAAGTTTGATGACTAGAACTTCAAATTTTGAAATATTTTTGCAAGATCTGACCGAGAAGTCTGCAAAGACCTCAGAGGATATTAGAGACTTGTCTTCTCTATTTGATATCAAAATTAAGTCTGCAACAAATTTTAGCAAAGAAATGACCAATCTAGCTCTAAATCTAAGAAAGACTGCAGAAGAGGAGAATAAGAGAATTCAAGATATTATTGGATTTCAATTATTATTGGCTCCAACATTTGACTCCATGCAGCAAACAGCAACTTCTACAGATATTCTGATCAATGAACCGGATTATAAAACTGTGGAAGATATGGAGAACATCATTGTTTCTCTAAAAGTAGCCCAAAAGAACATTGAACATATAACTGCTCAATGGGCACCGTTTCTTCACTCTGCAAAGAATATATATAAGGATATCTTCACTAAGTTACAAATGTGAAATTCTAAGTGAAGCTTAACCCTGTGTCCTATGGAGGCAAAAAGGGGAAGAAGACATGCAGAAGAAATGGGAAGAAGGAAGACATCAGAACAGAAGGGAAGAGTACAGAATAGAAGAGCTACAACACTTAGGCAGTGGAAGTCTGGAACAGGGAAAGTGTGCTACAAAGAAAAGAGAAATCTATAGGACATGGTATACATTGTGATAAGTGAGTATGGTTTTGAGCATGGTTTTGCCACCAATGACAAAGGGGAAGATTGTTAGCAATTTAAGTTGTCATTAGTGTAAATCAGATGCAAACACCATTCCCACCGGTAAAGGTTCACCGGTAGTCCACTCACATTACTTTAACGTCACCGGTAGACTAGGAACAAAGTTTATGCACCGATAGACTAAACAAAGGAGATGCATCGATAAACCGAGCAGAGTGCATAGTACCGGTCGTATATTAAACAAGGATGGACCGGGTATAAGAGTAATACCAGTCTAAACTGCATATAGATCCGCACCGGATTCTGCGTAGCAGTTTAAGGAAAAAAAACCGGAATATGCGAAGCATCCACCGATTGGAACTGGACTTAGCTTTTTAACTGGAGCTAGTTTTATTTTCACGTCGATGTTTCAAGGTAAAACTCAAGATCAGAACGCATAGCTTTTATGTGTTGCACGATTTAAGGTTGAGTTTATAGCCTGGCGGTTCTATGAGTTAAGAGTTTCATTAAGGTGAACTCTTGTATAAATACAGGTCATAGGACGCAAGAAAAATTGTTGTTGATAATTGGTGAATACACAGAGCAGAGAGATTCCTTCTGAGAGAAGTGCTACAGTCACAGAGGTGAAAGGCAAAAGAGATCAACAGCCAGGCAAACCGGGGAAGAGATCAACAGGTATGATCTAATCAAACAATTAGTGTCATAGAAGATCATTGCTTTTATAAGGTGTGAAAGCAAATTGAAATCCCTCTATCAGGGTGAACCCTAATCGGTTCTTTGTAAAAATCCCTTAACCGGGTAACATCTTTGTTGATGTTGAAAGTCCTTTAACCAAGCAACTCCTAACAGAGTTAAGATCTTAATTGATCTTCTACCAAATCCCTTAACCGGGTAGCACTCTAACAAGTGCTTTGTAAGCTCCTAACAAGGCGCCTTCATTCTACAGTAGTGAAGTTGTGAGCTCTGTCTCACCGTGGTTTTTTCCTTCTAACCAAGGGTTTCCAAGCATACATCTTGTGTTGATCTGTCTGTTTCTATTTATGCTTATAAATGATTGTTTATATTCTGCTTATCAAGGAAGGATAATTAAACAAATTTTGAATTGTATTAGACACAAGTATTTACTGATTCACCCCCCCCTCTTAGTAACCGGTTAGTAATAACACAACCAACATCTGCCTGGGAGACTCCATTAAATCCTGCAGGTGTGATATTACTTCATCCCAGTAAATATGTTCATCCTCTTGCGACTCATCTGTGCATTGTATCCTGGAAATGATAGCCCATGCCCTTTCGTGAATTTGCACGAAGTCCTCAACAAATCCGTAGGCCTCCCTCTGGATGCCTTCAACCCAAGCTTCTGCTTTCTGGGAAATTTGCCTGATTCTTTCAATACCCTCCACTGACTCAAATGGAAGAGTTGTAGGAGGAATAAAGGCTTGGCTCTCTTCCCTCACTGGATCAAATAAGTTGCTCAGATAATCACACAAGGCCTTGTTCTCGCCTTTCAACTTATGGTATTTTCCTTCTAGTTTCCTCATCTTTTCCTACATCACTTGTAAAGAATCCTCAAATTCTTCAATAACCTGCTCACAAGAGGCATGTCCCAAATCCAAGTCTGTCACATTATATCAGAGTCCCAGAACTCGCCGCAGGTCGTCTGGGTAGTTCGGGTTGGCGAGCCGAGCTGGCCTAGGTGAGTTTATATAACCCGGCGGGCCATGCATCATGACCCGCGTTACTTGCCAAGTCAGCGAGTCATGCCATGATCCACAGGGTCCATGATCTATGACCTAGCCGCGACAACCAATCATCCAACTTGGCAAAAACAAAAAAAATTAAAAAGTTTTTGACTTCTTTTTTTTTGCATATGTTTTCTATTTTGCCCTAAAAGGTGATCTATTTGCTTGTTATAAGAAGAGAGGAATAGTGAGAGAGAGGAAGGAAAACAAGAGGCCATATAGGTTTGCAACCAGCAAACAAGAAGAGCATCAAATACTCCACAAATCACATTAAGGAGGCCATAGGTTTGCATTGAGAGCATCAAGGAGTCCATAGCAACTGTTCCAAGACTTCTCAACTCATTTGAAAGAGGTAAGTGTTAAATTTTGTAGATTTTGTTGGTTTTTTTGTTTGTTTATGGATTTTTCATTTTTTTGTTACATATTTTAGTTTAACTTTCCAAATCTTGAATGTTTTCTATTAAAAAATTTTAATAAAAATTGCATACTTCAATGAGAAAAGTAGAACAATAGAAAACCCTATATTTTTTTTAGAAAAAAATTGTAAACATGTATTTACAAATTTTACTATAAAAATTGTATGGTTTGCTGTAATGTCTCCTTCCCTGAGATGGAATTAATAATAATAAAGTTAAATATAAGTAAACAAATAAATGCGACATTCAAATAACAGAGTAATAATTAAATAATAAGTAAATAAATAATAAAAATAAATATAATATATTAATGTTAATATATTAAATATTATCATATAATAATATATATTACAATAATATATATCCAATATATAAATTTTGATTAAAAAGCCAAGATATATCAACAAAGATATATAATATAAAATCATTATATAACTATTATATATTTTTAATATATATTTATTTAAAATATTATATATATTATCATAATATGAGTTTAAAATATATATAATATAAAATCAAACAATAAATATTATTAAATAATATAACAAACAAATATAAATCTTAATAATTAATTAATATAGCAAGTGCTGCCTAAATTAATAAAGGCAGCAACCAAGGAGAAAGTCGTGACCTTCCTTGGTCGCTAGCTTTCACCCCAGACCCACGGGTATTTATGGGGGAAGATAATATAAGCATCGGGGGAGGAAAAATGGACAGTTAAGGGACTAAAATACACAGTCAGTAATTTCTTCATCAAAGACATTCGAACACCAAAACAATTACAAACATCAGTATAATTTAGGAACCAATCAGTGAAGAATTATACGTACTATCAGCATATATTAAAGTCAACATTCTTTAATCAGGCCAACAGTAATAAATCTTTCTGCAGTATACATAAAATTAACAGCCACTTTACTTCAGAAATAATATATTAATTAGAGAAAATATATATAAACCAGTCAATATATATTAGAGATCATATAAAAATCAATCAACAATCTAAAATAATCAGATCTTTATAAAATAACAATATCCTTATACAATCAATATTTAAAGAATCTAATTAGCAAAATTCAAAGGGAGATTGCAAATACTGAATCTATTAGCAAAATGCAAAGGGAGATTGAATCTGATAATACGCAAGGATTTGCAAATCTCTCTGAACTATTCAGATAGGAATTGGACAGCAGGGTTCTTGAAAAATTGGTGAGGAACTATTGCAGATAATACCATAGAGGAAGATATACTTGTGGCAGCCATTAGTGCCTCAGTAACCCATTATAACATCAAATCAGGAAGAAGAATTTCCATGAGGGAATCCATCAATTTATAAGGAGCAATTTACATTAATAAGAGGATAGCCTCAAAGAGGATGGAGATAACAGATCAACTTAGTTTAACAACTAAGTAAAGGTTTTCTTATCAAGAGATCAAGTTACAATCAATCTAGGAGGTGGGGACATTACATTTGCTGATTTTTCTAAACTCTTCCTTCGAAATTTGAAAATTTTGAAGAAAAAAACACAATGCACAAATGTAGAGATTGTTGACTATTTTCTATTAGTTTATAACTTTATAAAATACAATGGACAAATGTTAATTTGTTCGTAAAATTGTCTTATTGCAACAGCCTTCACGTTTTGAAAACATTAATTTTTCCCTATGCCTCCAAAGGATGAAGCTTGAAAATATACTGAAGACTTTCCTAGTAGACAAAAAAAGAAAACAAAATGTTTTTTTGTAAAGAAATTAATCATGGTGGCATCAATAGATTTAAATACCATATTGCCAGCGTATGTGGCAATGATGTTAAGCCATGTCTAAAATCAACTACCGAGGTAGTTCGTTTCTATTATGTTTAGTTAGAAAAGTATGTACAAGAAAAGGGAATTAAGAAGAGGCAATTGGAAGAGTTAAATGTTATTGGCTCCCATTCATCCACATCTGCAGCCGCAGCCACATCCACATTCAAAGGCTGTGTTGGAGAGGGTTCTTACATGCCTCATTTTCATCCTAGTGCTTATGCTTCTACTCCTAGTGGCACTGTTACGCTTGGCCCTAGAGTTCGGAGATCCAAGTTGGACAGTTATTTTGTGTCACGTAGTACTCCTGGCACATAGCCCTTGCCTAAGAGCATGGGTTGGAATAAGGTCCATGATGCTGCAAGAAAACAAATTTGCAAGTTTTGGTACTTTTGCAACATTCCATTTATTGCAGCCAAGTAATCCTTATTCAAGAGAAAGTTGGAGATTCAGTATTTCATCTTGGAATACTAAGCATTCGGTTCTACATGTTGTAGACATGTAGTGGAACAAAACTCACATCAACAGAAATTGGCACTAGAAATTGGCACTAGGAGGGCCAAAAAAATTCATTTGTGGAATTGTCAACAAGTATCAACTTTCAAGTTATATTCAAGATAGGAGATCTCTCTTAATGTGAAAAATCAAAAAAAAAAAGTGAAACTTTAAAAAATCCAAAAAAAAATGAAAAATTAGAAAATCCAAAAAGAAAAGTTTTCCCAATGGATGGACACCAATACCACAGTAAACAAGTTGATGTTCTTCCAATTTGGTTTGATTTGAACAAGCAATTACATCCACAAGGATTGTCTCAACTTGCATCACCAGGATAATGTAGAATACATGGCACCACTAAGCATGAGGAGATGCATTGTTTGGTATTTCTTTTGAGGGTGGAGTTAGCATTGCAACATAGAATTCTTTTTTCAAATGTGCACAAATCGGTAGTACTCATGAGATCAGAGTCAGAATTTCATGCACACTAGGAAAGGATCAAGAGGGCAACAAGTTTAGAAAGAAATAGACATGAAGGAAATGCTTGGCACCGTTGTTGGTGTAGTGTACACAGCCTATTATGCTTAGAGTCTACTTGTCCATCATGCCAAGATACCATCAACCTAGTCAAATTTAAAAAGGGGTGGTATGAGTAATCGTTAGAGAAAGGAAACGAGGATGGCAGTCAACGCTCTATTTGGATACCAAAAGAGTGGCATGTTACATCACCTACCAAGGAGAACAAGTTACAAGGTAGCATGATAGACCATAATGACAAAGACGTTCAAATGGAAGAGGAACTTTCATGCATTACATTACAAGAGGAAGATGTTGAGAAGAAAATCAAGGAGGCAATAGAATTCATCCAAGGAAGAGAAAGGATAGCAAGCAAAGATCAACATTTGGAAACACTTGAAGAACCACAAGAAGATCATCACAAATTTGAAGAAGAGGGTATCCTTGGTAAACTTTTGTTCATGCTACAAAATGAGTTTCTTGAGGATGAATTACGAGAAGTTTCAGGCATCCTTGGAGCGGAAGGCAACCAAGTTGACAGATTGAATGAAGAAGTTCAAGTTATCATAGATAAATCAAAATATGAGGAGCAATTTAACAAGACAATACAAGATGTCATTACCACCATATTCTTTCGGGGGGTGCTAAATGATCTCATAGAGGAAGTGCAAAAGGTATCATTGCCAGTCACATTTCAAGATGGACAGGTTGTTGCAAGTGGCATGATTCATCAACAACTTTGACCTCCAGAGGCATTCCCACTTGAGATTGTATTTGATAATCAATTCATGACGATGTTTGATGATCCTCCTATCAGATTTAAAGATGCCATGCTTGATGAAATTCCACATGAAGAATTACAAGATGTTCCTACAGAAAGATCAGTTGGAAATCTCATGTCATATGATGAAGCTTCAAAGGAATTCGGTGAAGATATGCGAGATATGTTAAGTGTTGACCAAGTTACTTCTGTGAGAGATGATAATGAAGAGCAATTTGGGTTGATGCTACAATTTGATACTGCATTTGAACAACTTGAGGAGATACTTGAGGGAGAAATCATCAAGGAATTCTTGATTTTTGAGGATACACTGGAGGAGACTCACGACGATGCATGGTTCATGTTACACAAGGACAAGCCTCCAAAAGCGATATTTCATGGACTTAATTTCAAGACTGATCTGCCTTGATCACTCACGAGTTTGATGCTAACGCCAATGGGAGGATCCATCACCAACTTTGACCTCCTGAAGTTGTGGATGATCAACAAGAACTTGAAACAAAATTGCCATTTGACGCACACCAAGTTGTGTCTTTCCCTACTCTTAATTTTGAAACTTATTATTTAGATTTTGGAGAGCTGGGGAAGAAAACTTGCATTTGGATTGACCATGGCCCTTACGAGTTGCCTCAGTTGATGATTGTGCATAAACAATTTCCTAAGTTTAAATGTGAGGTGACAAAAAAAAAATCAGATTACAAGGATAAATTTGCGAGATTGAGAACCATCACCCAAACCTTGTTGCTCTTGAACATTTTGTAAAACCATGTGAGATCATGTATATATTTAGGTCTTTCGAGCATCATCCGCCCAAGTGTTCTGCACATAGTTAGAGTAGGTTTGTGTTGACATAAAGTTAGTTGTCATTGGCAAAGGCATTGGCAAAACATCAATCCCACCGGAACACCGGTACTCATGATAGGTAATGATTGTGAACCGGTAAAATAAGCAAGTGAGAAGTGTACCTTAACTAGTCACGCTTATACCAGTCCAGGTTTTGTCCACCCCGTCTTGGTAAACACACACGGTGTGGATGACTAACCGGATTATGCGGAGCGTTTTTCAATGAAACTGGAGTTATCTTTTTCAGTTGAACTAGAGTTATCTTTTTCAGTTGAACTGGAGTTAGCTTTGTTTTTTCTGCGAGCGTTTCAAGGTAAACTAAAGATCATTTTGCAAGCTTTTTTATTAAGATTTTTGCATGCGTGATTTTTGGGAGAGTTTACAGCTTGGCGGAGCTGTTAGATGTATTTTTAATAAGATGATTTCTTATAAATACAAGTCATAAGACATGAGAATGTTGTTGAAAATCAAGAACATAGAGCGAGAAAGAGAAGAGCAGAATCTTCTGAGAGGAAACACAGTCACAAAAGCTAAAAGGGAGAGAGAGATTCAACAGTCAAGCAGAGGAAAGAGTGAACAGGTATGATCTGAATCAACAGATATAGTGTCAACATAAGATCATTGCTTTTGTTGTGAAGCATATTTAAATCCCTCAATCAAGGTGAACCCTAGCAGGTTCTATTGTATAAATCTCTTTACCGAGTAACATCTTTATTGGTGTTTTAAGTCCTCTAATAAGACGACTCCTCACAGGGTCAAGATCTTGACAGGTCTTCTATTAAATCTCTTAACCGGGTACCACTCTCACAAGTGCTTTGTAAGCCTCTAATAGGGCAACTTTATTACTGCAGTAGTGGAGTTTCGTGGGTTCCATCCCATCACGGTTTTTTCCTTCTAACCGAGGGTTTCCACGTATAAATTTTGTGCTGACCTGTGCATTTAATTTTTGTTTATGATTGTTAAAATATTCTTTTGATTTTAATATTGACAAGAATATCTAATTGCATAAAGAATAGAAATTGAATTTACTGATTCACCCCTCAATAACCGGTTAGGAATAACAATTGGTATCAGAACCTAGGTTCTCAAAAATAGTAAGCTTAACTGCTTGAGAAAAGATCATGGAGGGTTATAGGTATCAGAAGCAGCTAGAGGAAGCCAATGAAATGATTGCCTCTCTGGAGAATAGACTGAGAAGGTCTCTTGCCAAGAGGAAAGAGTTGGCTCTACAACTAAGTGAAAGTCAGGAAACCATTGAGGAACTCTCTAGACAAAGTGGCTCTAATGAAGTTGAGGAAGCAGTCACTGATCTCATGCAGAAGAATTTGAACCTGACCGATCAAATCTCCAATTTGAAAAGAGAACAAGAAGGTCATGCCATGAGGATGACTGAACTCATAGAAGCCAAAAGAAAAGCTGAAGATGAGAAAAATAGTGCCTTAGAAGCACAATTGATTGCTGAGAGAGCAAGAAATCTGGCTGAAGATGCATTAAGAGAGAGCTATGCTCTCATATTGAAACTGCATGCAGACATGTAGGGCATAAGTCAAGAAAATGTAATCATGCACGAGCACTTGCATGATAAAGATGAAGCATGCAGAAAGATGGTTGTTGAAATGGAACAACTAAAGGAACATCTGAAAACTCTTAAGGAGAGGAATGAGAAACTCAGAAGGTATAATGAAAGTTCTGAGAAGCTTGATGAGCAACTGAGAGCTCAAAGGAAGCACAAGTATCCCACCAGACTTAGGTACATTAGTCAATGCCACAATGAAACCAGTGAGTCCTCTGGAGTCAAGCAAGGCAGGAAGGAAAAGAAGAAACCAATTGAAGACAAAGATAAAAAACTCTTCAAACCCTCTTGCAAACATTGTGGCAAACCGGGTCATAAATCCAATGACTGCAGGAATGCACCAGTGAGACCATTCACCACTAACAGTTATAGTAGCAACTGTAATAAGTATGGTCACAAGACCTTTGAATGCAAGTCTTGTTCCAACAGTGTGTCCAGTGGAAGCAGGGGAAGCTTCAAAGGATATTTCTATGCATGCAATAAATGTGGACACAAGGCAGAAGAGTGCAAGTCCAAAACCATGGCATTCAAATCTCCACCTAGACCGGTATTCCATAATAGGAATGTAAACCTGAGCACATCTAAATGTGCTACCAATGGACCATCAGGACATAGGAACACTGATTGTCACTCACCCATGGACAAGGAAAGAAGAGTCAATCCATGGAGAGGAACCAGAATGGCTTGTTACAACAGTAACAAGATTAGGCATCTGGCCAAGGATTGCAAAAACCAGTCAATCAACAAAGGAAAAGGGCCAACTAAATAGGTCAAGAAGCAAATGTCCCCCAATCAAAAGGATAACATGAGTAAAGAGACCAACAGGGAAGTCAAGAAGACTTGGTCCAAAAAGGGGACAAAGAGTTACGATGAGGAGAAATCAGAGGTAAGGTCATCATTTGCCGATGGTGATATCTCTTTAGCAAATTAAGCCTGAGGGCTTAAAGGGAACCGATAGCAAGGCTACTGTTCTCGGAGGAACCGGTGAGTTATGTTCTCACACAATCAAGAATTGAAACCAGGAAGAAGTCACTGGTCTAACATCATAACCAGTTTGATAAAGTTGTTGTCGTAGCAAGGTAGATGTCTCAACCGAGGATTTATAAATAGGTAAAGAACCGGTGAACCAATTATCGAAAGAAAGATTAGGTAAAGGTAATTAATACAGTAACAGTTAACAAATGTTACCGTTTGCTAATTACCGTTATGACCTAAGTGTATAAAAGGAGAACCCGATTACTCATTTCACTTTACATTGTGTTTTGTAATAATTGTTTTGAATAGACTGAGTAATCTTTCTTGTTGTGATTTGCGATCTTTGGTTTGCGAATTCCGTAAATCTTGTCGAGAATTTTTTGTGTTTACCTATCAAGTGAAATGGCATCTTCATCTTCTGTAGTGAGCCTCATTGATGCCAATCAACTCGATAGACCTGTATACGATATTATGGCAGTACAAAACAAAGCGAATGATATGACTGGTGCCCTATCATCCATCCTCGACTGTGTTTTGTTGACTGAGGGTGTAACTACTTTCATCCACAACAAACAAGAGGAATTGGGCAAAACGTGATATTACTAAACTGGTTACTGGGGGGGGTGAATCAGTAAATACTTTCTTATACTGTAATTCAAAACTTATTTAATTATCCTTTACTAATAAGCAGAATAAAACAATCATTCACAAGTATAAAAGAATCACACAAATTAACACAAGTATTTATAAGTGGAAACCCTCGGTTAGAAGGAAAAAACCATGGTGAGATAGAGCTCACAACTTCACTACTATAAAATGAAAGCGCCCTGTTAGGAGCTTACAAAGAACCGGTTAAGGTGCTATCCGATTAAGGTATTTTACAAAAGATCAGTTAAGATCTTAACCCTATTAAGAGTCGCCTGGCTAGAGGACTTTTAGTATCAATAAAGATATTACCCTGTTAAAGGATTTTACAAAGAACCGATTAGGTCCACCCTGATAAAGGGATTTCAACTTGCTTTCACTCCTTATCAAAGCAATTATCTATTATGACACTGATTGTCTGATTAGATCATACCTGTTGATCCTTCCCCAGTTTGCCTCGCTGTTGATCTCTGTTCTCTTTCACCCCAACGACTGTAGCGCTTCTCTCAGAAGATATCTCTCCTCTGCTCTATGCAATCACCAACAATCAACAACAACTTATCTTGCGTCCTATGACCTATATTTATACTGACTCATACAATCGCTAGGGTATAAACTCATCCATAAATTATGCAACACATAAAAGCTATGCGTTCTGAACTGGAGTTTACCTTGAAATCATCTGCAAAAATAAAGTTAACTCCTGTTAAAAAGCTAATCTTCAATTCTGAGTGGTGGATGCTCCGTATGTACCGATTGCTCCGCAATATCCAGATTTACCTCCAACTACTCCGCAGATTCCGGTGCTGATCTTTATGTAGTTATGACTGGTTGTGACCAGTATCTATCTCATACCCGATCCACCCCTATTATGTAATATAAGATTGGTACAATGTACTTATTCCGATCTATTCTACCAGTGCCTTTTAAAGTAACATGAGTAAACTACTGATGAACCTTTACCGGTGAGAATGGTGTTTGTGAAATACACTAATGACAACTCATTTTGCTAATAATCTTCCCCTTTGTCATATGTGGCAAAACCATACACAAAACCATACTCACTTACTTGTCATATTTTATACCTTGTTTTGAGGACTCCTTTTTCCTTTTCTTTTTCCTTCGATGGCATACTTCCTCTATTCTAGACTTCCTTTGTTTTCTTTTTTCTTTTCTTCGGTGGCATACTTCCTCTGTTCTAGACTTCCCCTGTGCAAATGCTTTAGCTCTTCTCTTCTATATGCAGGACTTCCCCTAGACAGACTGTTGTTTGTCATCTCTTCTGCTTAGTCTTCTTATCTTCCCCTTTTTGCCTCCAGATTACAAAGGGTTTAAATTGGCATCTTGGCAAAAATGTCTTTGTAAATGACTTTTGCAGATGGAAGAAAAGTGTGCCACTGACCGATTAAATGCTCTAAATTTGATTGAGCTGCTTGTAGAGAGACAATGATGGTCTCCATATCTTCAATAGTCTTATGTTCTAGTTCTTTGATGATATTCTCAGCATCCTTTGCAAATTTTTGCATTAAGTCTAGTGTAGGAGCCAGATACAACTGAAATCCAATGATGTCTTGGATTCTCTTAGTCTTCTCCTCAGAAGTCTTTCTCAGAATGAGAGCAAGACTTGTCATTTCTCTGCTGAAGCTTGTTGCAGACTTTTTCTTGATGTCATACTGAGAAGACAAAGCTGTCTTCTATAGCCTTTGCTGACCTTTTTGTCAGATCTTGCATGAATGTATTAAAATTTGTAGTAGTGATCATCAAATTATTGCCAACTTGTAACTGCTGATGAAGAATACTTAAAGTGGTTGATACTGTTACCTTTGAATCTGTAATCAGTTTATTGAAAATTTCAATTCTCTTCTTCTCATAATGATCAATTGCCACTGTTTCTGGATCGGTTAGATCATCACCAACTGCTGTTGCCAGTACTTCCTGTTAGGAATAAGGTGTCTCAACCTTGGATAATTCCTATTCTTATTATTTGTTTTGTAAAATGTATTTCTTGCAAATAAAGTTGATGTGTTAGCATCTTGAATTGTGTGTAAGGAGATCATGGCTAAAACGGTTATGACGGATTCCTATGACACGTAAGAGCTATGTCAGGAAGATTCAATGACAGGTGAAGACATATGGCAATTGATAAATTTGAGTACTGTACACTCTTCCCCAATCGTGGGGTTCCTATTTTCTCAGAGAATGGTAAAACCCTAATACGGTTATCTTTGGGAGTAACCCTAAAAAGTGAAGTGCATGATATAAGCTTTTTTTTTAGGGTTGCGAAGAGAAGTGATACGAATGTATGGTTGGAACGTTTTTATGCTGCCATGATTTGTCTTCAAGGTTTTGGAAATCTTCTGAAAGAACTTGCATTGCAACTGTATTGTAAGCTATAATAGTTTTGATCAATACATTGTGCAGGTTTTGGAGTGCTGGGGTTTTTACCGAAAGGTTTCCCCAAGGTATATCGTTTTGTCATTCTCTATTTTTCTGTATGCATGGTATGTGGTTGCAATATCTTTGTTAAAGTAGTTAACGAATCTGAAATTGTAAGGGTTTATAAGAATTTGCACAATACTCTCCTATAGAGATTAGCGTAGGAAGCTATTTCCGCACCTGAGTTTCCTTACACTTCCAGCTGATCAATGACCAGTTCATCTTCATCGATGTCAGCATCCGGTACAAAGTTGTATAGGATGTCCTTTACTTTGGTCAGAACCAAATCCTGTTTTCTTTTAGTTAGCTCCTTCAGTTGCCTTGTTGACATTTTGCTGATGTCAACTATTGTATCAGTTGCTTTACTTCTTTTGGCTTCTGATTCTTCAGAAAATGAGAGCTTTCTTTTGGATGAGCTTGGAAGAGTTTCCGGTTCATTTTGGCTAGGCGCCTATTCCTCTTGAACTTGCCCATTCTGTCCAGGTAACGGTTGTTCCTATTCCTGCTCTTTTCCCTGTTCTTGTTCCTTCAGAACTTGCTCATTTCCTCTTTGGTCCTGTTCTTTCGGTATTTTAGCCTCTTCCGATCTTGCTTTCTGTTGTTGAACTTCCCCTTCCTGTTGCACTTCTATTTCAGCCATAGCATCTTCCTCTTGATGCGAGTGCACTCCCGTTGGGGCTTGTGTTTGTTGTTGTTCTTCATCTGTATGAAGATCACCCACAGCAATTCCTCCATCACCTTCAACTGATCTGTCAGTGGGAATATTCACAAAAGATTTTCCCAAATTGACCGGTTCACCAGAAGTGAACATTTTGGTGGGAACTTCCTGTTCACCAGTTATTGGAGTTTGAGTTGCAATGAAATGAACAGGTGGATCATTTATTGTTGTTGTTTGATCCTGAGGACCTGTTGCTTCAAGAGCATTGAAGTCATATTGCTGCCAGAAATCTAAAGTCTCTTCGTAGACTTCATTCTCATATCCATTGAGAACCTTAGCAACTCTGCACTTTGTATCCAGGTTCATAGATGCTTCTTCTAATAGAAGCTTTATTCTTTCTTCACTTAGACCAGGTCTAACTTTTACCAAAGCTTCCCTATTGATCTTTGAATTTATTCCTAGACCGGTCCTCCATTTTGTTTGAAGCTTACTATTTAGCTCTGGAGGAAACTTGCCCCTATAATCCCTAGGAGTTCTGTTGAAGTCTAATAAACTTTCAACAAGGGCTTTTATAATTTCTTGTTTGTCCTCCTCAACTAATACACTATACCATTTAGCTGCATTATCTATTACTCCAAAATTTGTGACTTCAGCTACAATATCATTGACAGTCATTGTGTGAGCCTTGCCTTTTTCTGGAGACACTAGAAGTGTTTGATTGGTTGGTTCATCACTGATGTCATCAATGACCAGTTTCTCTACTCCGAGTACACCTTTTCCTTTCTCAGTGCCAGGAACTGGTGGAACTGTAGTCCTTTGGCGTGCTACCTCTGCTTGCTGCTGAGTCTCGAGAAGTTTGGTCCAAGTAGACACACCTTCTTGATGAACTTTATCTACCTCTCCAATAAGCACTTGACTGATCTTCTTCCTTGTTAGAAAATTATGTTTGTGTAGATCAACTTGTTGAGTAGCTTCCTCCAAAGTGATGTGATTCTGCACTTCCAACAAAGCTCGTACTCGAAGCTCTTTTTCCTTGTCCATTGAGGCTTTCCACCTCGCTTCAAGTATCTCATATAGATCTTTTGGTATAATCTTTTGAAGCTCAAAAGGAGAAAGATTAAACTTGTGAATGCAGAAAACTATATCTTCTTCAATCTTTCTTCTATCTTCATCATTTCTTACTTCATACCTTCTACCCACATGTCCTAACCTTCCTACCCACATGTCCTAACCTTCTTGTATCCTTTATTCGTGCTACTAATTCATCAATATTTTGTCTTTTTGGTCTCGCTTTAGGCTCCTTCACCGGTTTGCTTGAACCCCTCTTCCTTTTCATTAAAGGAATTGTGTCCTCGGTTTCCTCAGATTCTTCTTCTTGAGTGCTCATTACTGGTTGCGCTTTCTTCTTTTGTGCCCTTCGTGGTGCTATCACCGGTTTCTTATTCGGTGTAGGGGTCCTTTTGGTGTAGACGTTTTTGATCGGTGCCCTCTTTTTAAGATTTCTCGAATCTCGGCGAATGTACCAAACCAGTTGCAAATAGATCCAAATTTGCTTCATTTAGAGCATTAGCATATGCTTTAGCAATTTTTGCAATGATCTCGTATCCTAGCTCAGGAGCACTTCTCTTGGTTCCACTGCTTGAATGATGCAGTGATTGGTGGAAACCAGTAAACATACATCATCTTTGTATGCTTCAACAATTGCAGACGACACCCGCCCTCTTGCATGCATCTTTACTTGAAAGGCATCAAAATATTCGTTCATAATCTTAGTTAACTGGTTTCCCAGTTGGTTAACCAAATCAGCTATTTGGTGCATGACCGGTCTGTCGGTCTTCCATGCTACTTTGCCAATTCCAGGAAAGAAATTTTGATAATAGAAGTAAAGACATACCAGTAAGGTCCCGTACTTCATAGATTTCTTCCTAACAATATCGAAATTCTTCATGTTTTCAAATATCTGCCCTCGGAGCATTCCGCAGATATCATAAGTGGCATTATCATGCATAATCCGGTGTGTGGCATGTATGGCTCCACCCGGTATGCTGTTGAGATTACTGAACTAATAGATTCTATATCCTATCACGACGGACGCAAACCGAACCCCATTATCTTTGATGTCGTTTACTGTCATGAGACAACCATCGGATTTGGATTTCGTCAGCTTTGTGACCATTGCATTTGCGATGGTTCGCAGCGTCAAGGCTTCCCCTACCTGATTGTATCCAGTTACATGATGTAAATCCTCCTTGGTTATTTCTGTAAGTACACCCTTTTGGAGCCAAAACCCTGGATCGTGTACTCGACTGAGGACCAGTTGGATCCAATCTTGTCGGAAGATGGCCGGATAGGTGACTCCATTGATAAGACCGGACAACACCAACTTCGCATATTTGTCTTGCAATCTTCCGTCCTTACACAGAGAGAGGTACTTGCCCTGAATGTAAGTTTTGCCAAGTTCTTCCTGTTTGGCATGGATGAACACAATCACATCTTCAGTCATAAAGACTCCCTTCGGTACTGTTGACAAGGCCCAGCCATATCGGTTGCTCGATTCTATATCGCCACAATATCATATAAAGGATGATCGACTTGATTTCCCTCGATCAACTTCACAATAGCGGATGATGAGGCCATTACGAACAATTTGATTCACAGAAAGAAGCTTTGATCAGTCTTAACAGATAATCGCTCACGATGATCAAAGCCCAAGAATATTACTCACAAAAATTCGTTAATCTGAATGAAAGCAAAGTAAAAGTAATGAGTAATACTTCTTTCTTTTATAAGGTTAGGTCATAATGGTAATTACCAAACGATAACTATTTGTTAAATGGCTACACTAATAAATGTCGTACCTAACTTTTCTTTCAGTTTTTCCCAACCGATGATCCGGCTTTTTCCGGTTTGGCAAACCCCAGTTTATTACTTCTTACCTGTCTAGTTCTCCTTGTAGACTGAGTGAGTCCGATTGTCACCAATCTTACTGGGAACGGTAGATGGTCTACCGGTTCCCTCTAAGCCCTTACGGCTCAGTTTGCTGAGGAGATATCACCTTCTGCAGATAATGATCTTTCCTCTGTCTTCTCCTCAACGGAGCTCTTTGATTCCTTTTTTAACCAAATTTGTCTGACTGTTTTACCAGGCTTCTCTTCCTTATTGATCTTCTCACTTGAGGATGAGATCTTCTCCACCGGTTTGACTAATTCTTTCCTTTTGATAGACGATCGGTTCCTGCAATTATTGGCTAGGTGTCCAACTTTGTTGTCGTGATAGCAAACTATACCGGTTGCCTTCCATGACTTCACCCCTTTTGTGTTGGGTGATTTGCTCCATGAATAAATGTGACTGTGTATCCCATAGTTTGCACAATTGGTTGTGTTCAGGTTCTTGTTTTTCTTGGTGAATACCGGTCTCGGGGATCTGAATGCCATTGTCTTTGATCTACATTCTTCAGCCTTGTCTCCAAACTTGTTGCATGCATAACAATAGCCCTTGAAGCTTCCCATGCTTCCACTGGACACAGATGTGGGGCTGGACCAGTATTTATTGGTCTTGTGCCCATACTTGCAATGGTTCTTGCAGTAGCTGTTGTTTGGCTTTTCCGGTGCATTCCTGCAGTTATTTGTTCTATGACTCAGTTTCCCACAATGATTGCAAAAGATGTTAAAGGTCTTCTTACCTTTTTTTGCCAGCAGCTTCTTATCCTTCTTGATTGTTTTTGCTTCTGAAGACGCACCAGTCTCTTTGGTGTCATTACCGGTGAATCCAAGACCAGTGTGATCTTTGTGCTTTCTTTGAGCTTTGAGTTGCTCATTAAGCTTGACCGAACTTTCATTGTATCTTCTCAGGGTTTCATTCCTTTCTTCAAGGACTTTCTTTTGTTCCTTGAGTTGATACACCTCGATCGCCAGTCTCTTGCATGCATCATCCCTATTCTACCATGCCTTGTGCATATTGGCATTTTCTTGGGTGACAATTAGCATGTCTTCTTGGAGTTGCAAAATAATAAGTTCATTTGCCCCTACAGCTTCCTCTGCCCGGTTCCTTGCTTTTTCAGACGTTGTTAATGACTTGACTGTTGTGTTTCTTTCATCTTTAGTTTTCCTTTTTTTTCGATCAGTTCAATCATCCTCAGGGCGTTCTCTTCTTGCTCCCTTTTTAAATTAGCAATCTAACCGGTTAGGATCTGGTTCTTTTCCATAAGCTCAGAGACTGCTTCTTCAAGTTCATCAGATTCGCTTTGATCGGAGAGCTCGTCAATAGTTTCATTGCTCTCACTGAGATGTATAGCTAGCTCCTTTCTTTTCGTAAGGGATCTCCTCAGTCTATTCTCTAGAGAGGCAATGATGTCGTGGGCTTCCTCGGGTTGTTTTTGATACCGGTAACCCTCCATGATCTTTCTCTAAAGCGGTTAAGCTTTATATATGAGAGCCGAAAGCTTTGATACCAATTGATATTACTAAACCGGTTACTGAGAGTGGGGGTGAATCAGTAAATACTTTTTTATACTGTAATTCAAAACTTGTTTAATTATCCTTTACTGATAAGCAGAATAAAACAATCATTCACAAGTATAAAAGAATCACATAGATCAACACAAGTATTTATACGTGGAAACCCTCGATTAGAAGGAAAAAACCACGGTGAGACAGAGCTCACAACTTCACTACTGTAGAATGAAGGCGCCCTGTTAGGAGCTTACAAAGCACTGGTTAAGGTGCTACCCGGTTAAGGGATTTTACAAAAGATCAGTTAAGTTCTTAACCCTGTTAAGAGTCGCCTGGCTAGAGGACTTTTAATATCAATAAAGATATTACCTTGTTAAAGGATTTTACAAAGAACCGATTAGGTCCACCTTGATAAAGGGATTTCAACTTGCTTTTACTCCATTTAAAAGCAATGATCTATTATGACATTGATTGTCTGATTAGATCATACCTGTTGATCCTTCCCCGGTTTGCCTGGCTATTGATCTCTGTTCTCTTTCACCTCAGCGACTGTAGCGCTTCTCTCAGAAGATATCTCTCCTCTACTCTATGCAATCACCAACAATCAACAACTTATCTTGCATCCTATGACCTATATTTATACTGACTCATAGAACCGCCAGGGTGTAAACTCATCCATAAATTATGCAACACATAAAAGCTATGCATTCTGAACTGGAGTTTACCTTGAAATCATCCACAGAAATAAAGTTAACTCCTGTTAAAAAGCTAATCTTCAGTTCTGAGCAGTGGATGCTCCATATGTACCGATTGCTCCGCAATATCCAGTTTTACCTCCAACTGCTCCGCAAATTCCGGTGCGGATCTTTATGTAGTTATGACTGGTTGTGACCAGTATCTATCCCATACCCGGTCCACCCCTATTATGTAATATAAGATCGGTACAATGTACTTATTCCGGTCTATTATACCGGTGCCTTTTAAAGTAACATGAGTAAACTACTGGTGAACCTTTACCTTTGAGAATGGTGTTTGTGAAATACACTAATGACAACTCATATTGCTAACAAAACGTTTATTCAAAGTGAATACCTCGCACTCTATCAAGACGGAAAGCTTCGAGCGAAATACACAAAGTTGGAAACATCCGGTTTAATAACAGAGTCAAATATCCAACCGTGTTTCGACCCGAGTGGATTAGGCTGGTGCTCAGCAGGGTTCATGAACCAAGGATGTGGCTAGCAAAAGGCACAGATACTCCGATAACAAAAGAAGATTTGCACAGAGTAATTGGATACAATGCCACAGGGGAAGCTCTAACCCTGAGGTTGATAGCTAACACCAAAGTCACATGGCTCACCAAGTCCAAATACGACAGTCGAATGATGATTGTGAATGACATTGCAGACGACAGTGTTGGATTTGCCTCTGCAGTCATCGTCTATAAAGTGTATCAATCAAGCAACCTTAATAGCATAATCGGTGGTGCGAGCGATTTATGTTGCGATTTATGCTCGGTTTGGTCAAAAAGAAGTTTCTAAAATATTGGATTTTGCTGGTATGTCTGTTTTTCTATTATCAAAATTTCTTTCCAGGGATAGGCAAGGTTACCTGGTTGGCAGATAAACCGGTAATCGTTCAGATAGGAGAGATAGTTAATAACTTGGGGAACCAGTTCAATAAGGTAATGACTGATTACTTTGAGGCTTATTAGTTAAGAATGCATAACAAGGAAAGAATTCTCTCAACCATTGTAGAGGAATACAAGGAAGAAATGTGCTTTCTCGTGAGCACTGAGCACTGCATCATCCAGGTTGTTGAGCCTAAGACCGAGTATGCACCAAAGCTTGGCTACAAGATAACAACAAAAACTGCCAAAGCTTATGCAGATGCACTACAAGAAAGCAACTTAGATCTCTCTGCCAACCGGTTTGGCACTTATGAGGAGATTAAAGAAAATTTGAAAAAGAATGCACCTTCTAAGCCACCTAAGAAGGTTTATGTGAAACGGTCTCCCACTCCTAGGAAAAGGAAGCCAGTTGTAGAAGAACCAAAGGTTCAAAGGAAGAAGGCACAGCCAACATCCATCGAACCTTCACAAGGAGAAGATTTGGAAGAAACATAAACCGAAGAAGCCACCACTTATCTTAGAAAAAGGAAGACCCAGAAACCAGTAAAGGAGGTTGCACCTAAAGGAAGAAAGCCAACCATAGATGAAATGGTTGAAGGAGTAAAGGAATCAAGTAGAATGGGTGCAGTAGGAAGAAGATATGAGCTTGCTAATGATGAAGATAGGAGAAAGGTAGAAGAGGTTGTAGTTTATTGTCTTTACAAGTTCAAAATTAACACCCATTGAACTTCATAATAACATACCTAAAGATCTACTCAAGATAATTGAAGGTAGATGGAAATCTTCCATAGAAAAGGAAAGAGAGTTGAGGATAAGGGCACTACTGGAAGTACAGAATCATCTTAGCTTGTCGGAGGCAACAAATCAAGCCGACCTGTACAAATAGAGTCTCAATATCAGGAAAAGAATTGGTCAAGACCTGATTGGAGAAGTGGACAAAGTTCATGATGAAGGGGTCGCCATCTGGTCAATTGTTCTGAAGCAGCAACATGAAGCCGAAGCTGAATGCCAAAAGATCTCGGTGCCACTAGAAAAGGACACTAGAAAAGGAAAGGGCATTCTGGGAGACGAGACATCGGTCCAAACAAAGCCTACAACAGAACCGGTCATTGTAGACATCACCGGTGACACAGGTGGTCATTTAACTCCTCCAACCATCATTGCATCTCCAGAAAAAGGTAAAGCTCAAACCTTAACTGTAGATGACATAGTTGATGAAATTCTGGATTTTTGTAAAGCGTCAAATGTTGCAAAGTGGTTCAATGCTTTCGGCACTGATGATAAAGAGAAAATTGAAATTGTTTTGTTAGAGAGCTTTCTAGATTTCAATAGAGGTCCTAGAGACTACAGGCCCCACTTCCCTGCAAAATTGAATAAGAGGGTAATGACCAAATGGAGAGCCATTCTAGCACAAAATAGTAAAATCTTAAGGGAAACTTTGGTGAAAGTAAAACCAGATCTTGATGATGAGACAATCAAGATTCTATTGGAAGGTGAGTCACTCAACACGGATATAAGGGACAGAGTGGCCAAAATCATAGATGGTCATGATAAAGAAGTGTATGAAGACTCACTAGAACTTTGGAATAATTATAACTTAAACACTCTTAAGAAGGGACAAAAGGAAATCACAGTAGAAAGAGTTTCTAAGGAAACACTTAAGCCTACAGGTCCTCAGGACATATCACAAGATGAACCGAAAACGGAGATGGGACCGCCTGAACAATTCACAACTGGTGAACAAGTCTCAACAGGTGATCAACGAACAACCGGTGAAACGGAAGTTACTAGTGAAGAGTTCATAGCCAATGAACAGATTAACCTAGGTGAAGAGGTTGAAGCAGGTGTACAAGATACATTAATGAAACCAGTAGAACGAGAATTGGGGGAGTCATCAGTTAAGATGACTGAAGACAAAGAAACAAAGAAAGTTGAAACTGTTTTAAGTGATCAACGGGTTGCTGAAAAACAACAAGAAAAAGAACAACCACCAGAAGAAGAAGTAGTGCATTCAGAAGAAGAGGAGCATCCAGAGCAGGTACTACAGCAAGAAATGCCTCAACAAAAAGAGTTGCTTGTTACAAAGGAACAGGAGAAGTCTGCTGAAGATGAATCTGCAAAGGAAATTAGGCAAAAGGAATAGGTAGATGTTCCAAGTGCTTCATCATCAAAGAGAAAGCTATCCTTCACGATAGATCCTTAATCCAAAAGAGGCAAAGTTAGCGCATCTCCAGCAAGTGACGTTGTAGTTGACATAAGCTAAATGTCAACAAGGCAGTTGAAGCAGCTCACTAAGAGGAAACTGGATATAGTTCTCACAAGCGTCAAGAATATCTTGTACAATTTTGTACCAAATGCTGATATAGATGAAGAACCTATGATTGATCAATCAGAGGTACTGACAAAAGCGATTGGGAAAGATATCTCTAACCCAAAAACAGTTGCTATTGATCATTATGAGAAGAAAAGGATAAATATTCTTCATGGAAAGGTCGAAGAACTTAAAGCCACTATGGCTACAAGCACCAGTGCGCTACAACAAGTACAAAAAGCTGGAAGGTTAGTCACAAAAACTTCTAACTTTGAAGATTTTGAGGACATAACCGAGAGAATAAAAAGGACAACAGAAGAGATAAAGGAAATAACATCAAAATTTGATGCTAAGACCTCTTCTGCAACCGAGTACAGTCATGAGCTGACAAGTTTAGCTCTCACTTTGAGGAAGGCGTTAGAAGAAAACACTATAAGAATCCAAGATCTTATTGGATTACAGTTATTCATTGCGCCTACATTTGATCTAATGCAGAAAACAACCAATGATGTTGTAAGACTTCTCTGTGGACCTGATTACAAGACAATAAAAGATATGGAAAATTTCATTGTCTCATTGCAAGCTACAAAGAACACTTTAGATCATGTAACAACTATTTGGAAACCATTCCTAGACTCTACAAAGAAGATCTATAAAGATATCTTCAACAAGTTACAAATATGAAGAGTAAACACCCTTTGTCCCTGGCAGGCAAAAAGGGGAAGATATAACTGCAAAGAAAAGAGAAGAGAAGCTAAAGGGAAAATGAACAAATAACAAGGTGAATTCATTCAGAATAGGATACAGGTAGAGTAGCAGATCTACAGGGGAAGTCTTCAGGTGATGCATTGATGTGTTTTGCCACCAATACCAAAGGGGAAGATTGTTGACATAAAGTTAGTTGTCATTGGCAAAGTTATTGGCAAACATCAATCACACCGGAACACCGGTACATCACACCGGTACTCATGATAGGTAATGATTGTGAACCAGTAGAATAAGCAAGTGAGCAATGTACCTTAACCAATCGCGCTTATACCGGTCCACGTTTTGTCCAACCGGTCTTGGCAAACACACAGGGTGCAAATGACTAACCAAATACATATCACACACCGGTTAAGTGCATGATAATCTGAACCGGATTATGCGGAGCATTTTTCAATGAAACTAGAGTTACCTTTTTCAATTGAATTGGAGTTAGCTTTGTTTTTTCTGCAAGCGTTTCGAGGTAAACTAAAGATCAATTTGCAAGCTTTTTGATCAAGAGTTTTGCATGCGTGATTTTTGGGAGAGTTTGCAACTTGGCAGAAATGTTAGATGTATTTTTAATAAGATAATTTCTTATAAATACAGGTCATAAGACATGAGAATGTTGTTGTAAATCAAGAACATGGAGCGAGAAAGAGAAGAAGGGCATAATTTTCTGAGAGGAAACACAGTCACAGAAGGTGAAAGGGAGAGAGAAAGATTCAACAGTCAAGCAGACGAAAGAGTGAACAGGTATGATCTGAATCAACAAATATAGTGTCATTATAAGATCATTGCTTTTGTTGTGAAGCATATTTAAATCCCTCAATCAGGGTGAACCCTAACAGGTTCTATTGTATAAATCTTTGTACCGGGTAACATCTTTGTTGGTATTTTAAGTCATCTGATAAGGCGACTCCTCACAGGGTCAAGATCTTAATAGGTCTTCTATTAAATCCCTTAACCGGGTAGCACTCTCACCACTGCTTTGTAAGCCTCTAACAAGGCAACTTTATTACTGCAGTAGTGGAGTTTCATAGGTTTTGTCCCACCGTGGTTTTTTCCTTCTAACCAAGGGTTTCCACGTATAAATTTTGTGTTGACCTGTGCATTTAATTTATGTTTATGATTGTTAAAATATTCTTTTGATTTCAATATTGACAAGAATATCTAATTGCATAAAGGAAGAATAGAAATTGAATTTACTGAATCACCCCCCCTCTTAGCAACCGGACAGGAATAACAGTTTGTCTTGAGCCATTTGATTCAAGAAGGTTAGAGTAGGTTTCCTTTCCGTTAGTTTTAGTTTACTTGCTTTGTTGAGCCTAGAGGTTAATTTGGCTTGAGTCAATTGACTTGAGATGTGTTTGAGTTGCTTAGTTAGTTGTTTAGAAAGGCGAAGTATCACACAACACACTTTGGTGTTCTACCTGTAGATTTGTTTGGTTTATTTCTTCGATATCTCTCTGAGAGGTTCGTGTAAATTGGAGATTGTTCCTAATAACCATATCTATCAAAAAGGATTTGTCCTAAATTTGAGTGGCCATACATTGTGTTTTGAGTACATGAGTCTTTCGATTACAACATTTTTACTCACTTAATTGCTCTGAGTTCTTTGGAAGTTCTCGAGGTGAAGTTGGAATTAGTAAAAATTATACGCCTACTTCAACGCCACTATGGTTTCTACAAACCCATTACAAGCTTCACTACTTGTAGGACAAAATTTGAAAAGAAAAGAAAAGCAATATCAAAATAAAGAAAAAATTCATGATAGGGGAAGAGAGTTGGTTTGGGCAGTGGGTATGCTCCCCATTGATCACGGATTTTGGCTCTCCAACCTAAGTCAAAAGAAGAAAAATGAGAAAAGTAAACAAAGTTTAAGGAAATTTGGCTTTGGCTGTGTGAATATCTCTACTGGTGCTATTTAATATAAATTCACTAAAAGTAGAGCAATGTTTGTGGTCAAACCACAACGATAACCTCGTCGGGGTTATGGACGCCTGACTAGTAGCGAGGCTTTATCGAAGATGAGTTTGGAGTATGGATATAAAAAATAGCTAAGTCCAATGGATCTAAGAAGCTTACCATGTTCTTGTCAAGCGGGGAAAGAACGCACTTGCACACATGTGAGTAATTCAGGATGAAGGCTCTTAGCTCGATTTGCAGTTTCTTCCATTATGAGTGCATTTCCTAGTTGTTTGATAGGTGAAAGAGGAAGTGATCAAACGTTCTAAGTTCTAAACAATTTATATCCTTGAAATATTCAGGATCATTTCTTTGGGTGGGTGCTAGATGTTGTGAGGTTTTCACACCATCACCCCACTGCAAATGGAGACCCCCTCTTTTTGCTTTAGCATAGTAGTAGTCTTAAGCGGTCTTAGTTGGTGGCAATTTTCAAGTCTCCAAGTCTGAGAGATAAGTTTGAGCAACTTTGGCTTGCTGGATAGTCAACTCTTTCAGGGGGTGTGAGCTAGAGCTAGGCTAAGCTACTCAAGGACATGGAGTTTCAAATGGAAATAGTGGTGAAGTTTGATAAACAAGAACGAAACCTTGATACAAATCTGAGCAAAAATCAGATTAAAAAGGCTTCTAAAATGCCCCAAATGCAGATTACAATTAATGAATTTCAAAGAATGAAGTTTGGAGAAACAGAATGAGGGTGAAAGGCGATTTGAATTCAAGAAAATAGCAATGAATTTATCCCAACTAAGGGGCGGAACCCGCCCCATAGTCAGGATTCATAATCCTGAAAGCACCTCAAATTTTGCGTAGACTTAATCAAGAACAAAATCAGATCGATGAGGGGTTAAAAAAGAGATCGCATAACACATGATTTGGAAATTAAAACTTGAGTTTCATCCTTAATAAGTCGGCCTATGTGGGAGAAAAACGATTAAATTGAAATGCATTTTCATTGGCCCAATTGGAATAAGTCGGCCTAAGAAGAGACATACCTCTTCACTTTTTGAAATCACCTATATAAATGAGAAAGGATAATTCATTTTCACCAAACTTGAAACAAGACTTACCTCTTCCAAAGGCAGCGACTTTATGATCAAGAGGGGTGATTTTTGGGAGTTTGGAAGGCAAAAACATCACTGGTTTTTAAAAAAATCAGAGATATAAGGTGCTGAAGAAAGAAATCTGGGTAGATATACAAATACCAAGCCCATTTTGCCTCTTTATCTTGATGGGAATTCTTGATCAAGTTGGTTTTGTAGAAAAGAAGATTGGTTTTGCAATTTCGTTTCATGCAAGCTTTCAAGTTTCCTTTATTTCGTTTACTCTTATCAATTTTGAGCTTTATGCATTTTTCTCCTTTGTTTTTGCAAGCTAAATATGGAGCAAAGAGATGTTCAAAGAATGAGTGGATGCTACAAGATCAAGCTTGAGGATATCAAATGAGGAGGTTCAAAATCAGATTACCAAAGTGCAAATTTAAGGCAAGATCAAGATGGAGTTCAAGAAAGAAAAGAGCAAGGAGAAGAAAAATCAAAGTCTACATGTGAAAGAAAATCATCACCAACTTAAATAGCCTCCGTAAATCCAAGTTCACTTTGCAAGATCCAACTACATGAAAGACTTCATCACTTAAAGAAGATCAAGGTCAAGGCATCGAAAGAGATATCAAGTTTGCAAGTACAAACAAGTTCAAATCATGGCAATGAGAAAATTTCCAAGGACGAAGATGGAGAAAATTTGAGAAGATGAAGTAATTTGGGAAGATGCCATCACAAATGAAGACTTGATAATGTTGAGTATCAAGAGATATTTTCTCATCACCAAAGAATTGGTCAAGTCTATGAGATAAAGAAGTTGAGGTAGCACCCACTTGTCTTCAACCAATCAGAAAATTCCAGTTACACGTGTCCAAACACATTCAATCATATTATGCCAAGTGTACATATTTTCTCATTGGCTCTCAAAGGCATTGTAATTTTCTTATTGGCCCGCAAGGTGGTGCTTTCATCTAATTGGATAATAGGGTGGCAACCTTAATTAGGGTTTGTAATGGGGAAATCTTGGCCCATTCATTGTAATTCAACAACTATAAAAGGCCAAGGCCTTCTCATTTGTAAAGGGTTAGAGATTAGATTCATTACAGACTTAGATTAAAGGTAGAGTAGGAGAGGAGACTTGTTGAAATTGTTCGCCATAATGCTATCAAAGTAATTGTTGATTCAATGTTGGTCTTCATGATGGATTACTTATGTTGCTTTGGAATACTGCATAGTTTCTTCAATTCCTCACTTAGATTACAATTTCATCTAACGTTGTTTAAGAAGTAGTGTTTAGTTGAATGGAAGTGATTTTGGATGTTTCTTTGGTAAGCTCTCTTAGACCAAACCACTAGCTACTTGTTGATTGTAAGTTTGCCTTGTGTGGTCGAATGACATTTATATGAACTTAACTTCAATTATTGCTTCCACATTGATATGCATCGATAAATGGTGTTAATGCAATGATGGTAGTTTGAGCATCTTGCATTTACCTTAAGAGATTGCACGAGCTTGGTTGATGTCGATGGCTAAACTAAGTCTAGTAGAGTAACAAACACATCTAGAGTTTTTTGCATTCTAGGAACATATTAGCTTTCTAAACCCTTTCCCTTGTAGTTTGTTTGGTTGGAAGTAATTGAAGAAGTTAAAGAAGTTGATATATATTGAATGAAGAACGTGAGTCCCTTTGCGATAACCAGCATATCACATCATTAAAACTAAGTGAACGTCCACAATAAGAAGGAACCTTGAGGTTGTCTCATTAGATCACACAATTCATCTACATTGTTTAGTATATGAGCATCCTTATACAAGAGAGATAGAGAGATTTGGTGTTTCATCTCAAAATACTAGGTATTCAATTTTGCATGTTGTAGTGGAACAAAACTCACATCACCAAGTCCCCTTGTGATTACAAACATATCAAATCATTAAACTAAGTGGTGTTTAACATTAATTCGCACATATGCGTGGTAAACTTTGTGGTTGCTTCATTTGTTATATTGTTTAGAATTTGAAGTTTCCTTATTCAAGAGTGAATAGGATACTTTGTATTTTATTCAGAACATTAGAGCGGTCACAAAACTCACATCAACAGGGTGTTTTATACTTATCATGTCCTTTCCAATTTTGTGAGTACCATTGAGGCCAAGTAAGAGTCTCAGAAACCCTCTTCGGCATTTACATTAACAAGTTGGAGTTTCTTTGGCAACATTGTAAAATTCCCAACCACAACCTCACAGGAAAACGTGCCTCCAGATACCCACGCTACCTCTACATAGCCCGGTTTGGACCGTACGAAGGGAAATAGGGAGCAGGAAGGCCGTGTGGAGGCCGTACGATGATGTCGGGGAGGTTGTACGATGCTAATCAAAAGGTCGTATAGAATAGTAGAAGGTCGTACTAAGGCGATTGGAGGTCATACGGTGTTGGCAGGAAAGGTCATACAAAGGTTATACGGTGATGGCAGCGAGACCATACGGAATAGCAGAGAGGTCGTATGAAGGTGATTGGAGGGTCGTACGGTGGCTGAATATGCCTACAAGAAGGTCATACGATGTCCCTCATTCGTTCGCCTAGTGTTGTCACCAATTAGATGTGATGTCATGATGTAAGAGATTCAGACACAACACAAAGATGCAAGCCAATATATTTGCAAGGAAACTTTATTGATATTAATGATAGTACTCCGGATATGCCAGACCTAATACAAAAGAACAAGCAGAATAGGGTAAGGGTTGAATCCCACCGAAACTGTAAATAACAAATAGGGAGGATCTTTCACCTTCGAAATGGCAACCAGAAGAATTCCAACAGGAATTCGCAATTACAATAAAATATCAAAACTCATCCTAAGAAATTCATCCTACACGGCGGTCATAAATACTCATCGGACAACTCCTAAGGGTACACAAATAGAGCCGACACAGCAACACCTACGCCTACGCCAAAATAAGAGATCGGCCCAAGATAAACTAAATCGATCAGGACCTAAAATACAAATATTATTATTTATTTAATGACAAGAACATTACAGTCCTCCCCTCCCAAAAATTGCTTGTCCTCAAGCAATCTTAAACAAGTAGAGATCTTATCAAGCTATGTAAAGCCATTTGTAAAAGGTCAATCTTTCTATTGTTTTCTAGCAATTACAATAGTTAAATCCCAGTATTTGGGTCGACTCTAAAAGGTCCCTTGTATCAAATCCCTGAACCGGGTGACATCTTTCAAGGTGTTCAAAGTCCTCTAACCAGGCAAGCACTAACCGGCCTTATTGTAACAAATCCCTTAACCGGGTCACATCTAACAATGCGTTTTGATCCTTTAACCGAGAAGGCTCCTAAAAGGGCGTACTCCAGAAGAGTACAAAATTTGTGAGGTCTCCTCACACCGTGGTTTTCACCCTGATCAGGTTTCCACGTGATAAATCTGGTGTCACTGTGTGATTGTTTGCTTACTGTTATTATATGCTTGAATATGTTTGGTTTACAGTTATAAGTACACTTCACCAGAGTTAAAGAGAAAAGTTTTAGAGGTGTTGATTCACTCCTCCCCTCTCAGCACCGGTTGGGACTGTCACGAGGTACTGTTGGAATTTTGACAGGGCATGTATGAAGGCAAGCATTTCTTTGTCGTAGATGGAGTACAACATTTCATCTCCCGAGAGCTTCCGACTCTCAAATGCAATCAGGTGGTGGTCCTGCATCAGCACGGCCCTAATGCCTTCTCCCGATGCGTCGTACTCCAGGGCGAAGGGCCGAGTGAAATTTGGTAGTTGCCACAAACTTCAACATTAAAACCTTCAATCGCACCTTGTACCGATCATCTCGATAACTCAAAGTCTACCGGATTTAGTGCAACAAATCCCAGTCAAAGAGTCAAACAACTGTTTGTCGACTGTGACTTTCCTCGGTTCATCAGTAGTGATGAAATCTTCACTGATCAATTAATTTCCTTAGGTTGTCCCTAATTAAGAACCTTGACCTGTCACCATCCCTTTTCCTGGCTGTACCGGTAGAACCCTCTCCTCAGTTCCTATTGCCAGTTACTGGTTGCATCTTGCCTTGTGACCGGTTGCTCTGATGATCAGTTAGAGCATTATTACTATGTGTCACCAGTCTTCCTTCCCTTATTAATGTTAGTTGTTCCTAAACTGTTGATCTGTCCTTGGTTTCTGATTGAATAACATTGTGGGCCTTCTTAGACATGACTGACAATCACTCTTTGCCAATCAATGACAAAACCAGTTTGCCATGTACCGGTTACATTCCTTAACCGATTACTCTCCTAATGCCAACAATGTCAACGATCTTGGTTGGCTCTAATACTAACTTCCCTCCATCGTCGAGAGGTCGTAGATCTGTTCAGACCGTGACATGTTGACCCACAGCTTTCTTCAGGCAAGAAACGTGAAAGACGTTGTGGATTTGGCTTCCCTTAGGTAATTCCAATTCATATACAACCTCACCCACCCTCCTGATCACGCACTAGGGTCCGTAGAAACACTGCCTCAGCTTGTCCTTTCCAGAAAGCTTCAAAGAGGACTACCTGTACGGTTGAAGCCGGAGGTACACCAAGTCCCCAACTTCAAAACTCCTCTCGATTCGATGCTTGTCAACATATGTCTTCTTTTGATTTTGGGCTCGTTGAAGGTTTTCCTTGAGGGACCTCAAAATATCTATTCCCTCCTATAGCCAATCCTTGGCCTTTGGTGCGCAACTGTCACTCAAAGCCATGTCCACAAATGAAGGGGGTTCATAACCGTACAATGCTTTGAATGGTACCATCCCAATCAACATGTGGCATGTGGTATTGTAAGAGTGTTCTCCTACATGTAGCCATTTGACCCATGCTTTATGTTCTGTTGAAACATAGTGTTCGAGGTATCTTTCCTGTCATTTGTTTACAATCTCGGTTTGTCCAACAATCTGTGGGTGATAACTAGTGCTTGGCGACAACTCCTTCCCTGCAAGCCAAAACAATTCCTTCCAGAAAGTACTGAGGAAGCGGCTATCTCTATCACTTACTATGTTCCGAGGGAGACCATGCAGGCGGAACACTTCCTAGAAGAACAGATCTTCTACCTGTACAACATGATACCCAGTGGAAACAGCAAAGAGGTGTGCATATTTGGTCAATCTATCGACCACTACGAAAATACAATCCCTTCCTTGCACCTTGGGAAGTCCGGAGATAAAATCCATTGAGATGTTATCCCACTTCTGCTCAGGGATTGGTAAAGGTTGGAGTAGACCCGCTGGTAAGGTGTGTTCGGATTTATTCTGCTAACAAGTAGCACATTCCCGTTCATACTGTAGGATGTCATTCTTAAGACCCTTCGATGAAAACCTAACCCGGATTTGCCTGTAGGTCTTCAAGTACCCCTAATGCCCAGCAAAGGGTGAATTGTGCATCTCCCTTAAGAATTTCTCCTTCAATTTGGACTCAGGTACCAAATAAATTATGCCCTTGTAATAAATGATATCATCAACCACTTCTTACCTGTCATCTTGCACTTCACCGTCCAATAGTTGGCATGCGAAAGTGTTCTTGGAATATTCGACCAAGAGATGTGCCCTCCAATCTATTGAAATCTGAGATAAGGAGCATATGGTCGGCCTTCTTGATGATGCATCAACCACAACATTATTTTTTCCCTTTACGTATTCAATGTCAAGGTCAAAAGCTTGTATTTTACTCACCCACTTCTGTTGTCATTCCTTCAACTCCTTTATTCCAAGAAATGCCACGGACTGTTGTGATCTATACGGACTACAAATTTGGCTCCCACGAGGTGTTGGCATTACAAGAAATAGTATCCGGTAAGCCTGCTACCGGTATACCGGTACAAGTATTGTCATTGATTGGCAAAAGAGGATAGAGATTTGTCATCTCTCTAAAGTCTAAAGATCCAAGGAGATCTGTATGAAAAGAGACTGTAATCAAGGGCAACCGGTCACTGCTCGAAGCATCAGCAACCGGGTAATGTATACAGTCAAGGAACCGTCAACTGAGGACCAGGTCACAACTGGTGTAGACAAGCAAAGAGAGCAGAGAGAAAGTAACAATACAAACTGGTGTCAACAATACAACCGAGTGAAATTTGGTAGTCCAAGAACCGGACAAGAACTCATAACCTCCTTGAGATTTTCGAACATTTCTTGTGCACTTTCACTCTGCTAGAAGGATCCCTTCTTTGTTAGATCGGTGAGTGGCGTACTGAGCTGTGAAAATTCCTTCACGAATTGTCTATAGTAACTCCAAAATCCAAAGAATCCACGCAGTTCCACGAGCGTTTTCAAAGGTGGCCAATCCAAAATCGCTTGAATCTTCTCTTGATGTACTTGAACTCCTTGGCTAGTGACTATGTGCCCCAAATATAATATCTCTGTCATCCCGAATTCACATTTGGATCTTTTGGCGAACAACAATTGTGACTCCATAAACCCAAGCACTTCTTCCAAATGCCTCAAGTGCTCCTCCAATGTCTTGTTGTAGATTAGTATATCATCGAAGAACACCAACAGGAACTCGCGCAACTATTTGTTAAAAATGTGATTCATGCAAGATTGGAATGTAGCCGGCGCGTTGGTCAAACCGAATGGCATGACCAGAAATTCATAATGCCCATAATGACAACGAAAAGTTGTTTTCTCCACATCTTGTTCCCTCATGCGGATTAGGTGATATCCCGAACGGAGGTCTATTTTGGAAAAATAGATTGCATCGTGTAACTCATCCAGCAACTCGTCGATCCTGGGAATAGGATACCTGTTCTTGATGGTCTTCTTGTTCAGTGCGCGGTAGTCCACACACATATGCAGTGTTTCGTCCTTCTTGACCAACACTACTGACAACGCAAAAGGACAGGAATTGGGCCTGATCCGAACCTTGTCAAGAAGTTCCTGTATTGTCTTTTCAATCTCCTCCTTAAGCTTCTTAGGGTGGCGGTATGGTGTGGTGATGAGAAGTTTGGCACCAGCATCCATTTCGATATTATGTTCGAACCCGCGGAATGGTGGTATGCTCGACGATATGTCAGCGAAGACTAGGTGGTACTTTCCCAAGATTGATTAAAGTTTCTCATCCTGGTAGTAGGTCCTTTGTCCCTGTACAGGTTCTAGTGCGATGAAACAATGTGCGGACCAGACCATGTCGTCGTGTCTAAGGATTGCCTCCATCCGTTGGGCTGAAATTTCCTTCGGTCCCCCATTCGACATCCCTCTCAGCATAACCTTCTTATCGTCCACTTTGAATGAGAACTCCATTCGTTTGAAACTCTGTGTACTCGTCTTATGTTTCCATCCATAGAATGCCCAGAATGAATTCCATGTCATCCAGATCGACCACGAAGAAATCATTTGTCCCCGTGTGGTTTCCCATCGTAATGCTCAGTTGCGAAACCAGATGGGTACATATCAAAAGGTTTCCTCCTGCCTCTTTGACATCGAATCCTTGGTGTGCCTCAGTACGCAAACTCCGTCGGCTAAGCAGGGATGAGTTGATGAAGTTCAGTGTGGCTCCATTGTCGAGCATGACTACAACCGGCTGCCCCTAGAAGGTACCCCAGACTTGGAAAACAATACACCTCGGAGTTCTTGCCAAAGTCGCAATGGCGCCTCCTCTCTTCAATAGTGTGGTGATCCTTTCTGCACAATTGTTTTCCTCCTTGGAAGCTTATTGTTCATCCCTTTCTGGCTCAGGCGCCTACTCCTTATCGTCGGACAACAACTCAATGTAATGGATTTTCCCCTTGCCAAAGCATTGATGTCTTGGTTCCCATGGCTCCTTACATTTGAAACAGAGCTTCTTCCTCCTAATCTCCTGTCGGGATGCATCATCCAAAGGGGGTTTTCTAGGTGGGGGTCTGTTGTCTTTCTCCATTTGAGTGAGAGGTGGCTTGGACTGTGAGTAATTTTTGGAGGAACAGCAAGATGTCGCCATGTCGCGTGCCTTCTTAATTGCCTTTATGAGTGTGATGGGGTTGAATCCCTTCGCCAAGCCTTTCAAAGGTTCTGTCAACCCATCCATAAACAATACCACCAATCGTCTTTCTGAGATATCTGTTACCAGGACAAATAGTCTTCGAAATTTTGCTATGTAACTGTCGACAGTGTCGGTTTGCTTCAGCTGAGCCATTTTTTGAAATTTAGTTCTGGATCTCTTTCGTCAAAACAGTTTATCAGTCCCTCCCTGAATTCAGCGTAGGATGTTATTTAATCGTGGACGAGAGTAACCATGCCATGACACCATTCGTGGGCTATCCCTTCCAGATGCAGCGCAACAAATTTGATGGCTTCATCCTCTTCCATAGGGTTGAGTTGGAAATATGTGTCCACCTTCTGCACCCATGCCCAAGCCGTGGTAAATCCAAACCCATCAAAAGACGACAGGATAACCTTGTCAATCTTTCACCTGAGATCGTCATTATAATAGCCACGCTTGTTGCCACCAAAATACCTCATTCTTAGATCAAAAATATCTTTGTAGGATATAGCCCCTTCCATATTTGCATTCCTCCAATCCTCCCGAAGTTGATCTTGCATTTCTTGAAAAGTTGGTTGCTCTTTGTGTTGTTCTTCCGTCCATGGGGGAAAGTTGGCATCGATGGTCGAGAGCGTACGGTTTGGGGGTTTACTTTTCCCTAGACATAATTGTCACTTTGTTCTACAGATATTTTGCCTTCAGCCAATTTTCACAATGTCTCTTCCATGAGTCACTGAGTGTTATTAATCTGTGCTTGGTTCCTAGTGAGCTCCCTCAACAGAGCCATGACTTCAACGGCAGGATCTTGTGGGTCCGTCATTCTACCAACTGAATGATACCTTCTCTCTTCCTGGTATAAACTTGCATTCACTACCCACAAGATGGCAGAATCACCAGCTGTGATACCACTGTAATGTTCCCAACCACAACCTCACAGGAAAACACGCCTTAAGATACCCACACTACCTCAACACAGCCTAGTTTGGACTGTACGGAGGGAAATAGGGAGCAAGAAGGCCATAGGACGGCCGTACGGTGATGCCAGGAAGGTCGTACGGTGTTTATCAGAAGGTCATACGAAATAGTAGAAGGTCGTACGGAGGTGATTGGAGGGTGTACGGTGTTAGTAGGAAAGGCCATATAGAGGACGTACGGTGATGGCAGGGAGGTTCTATAGTACTGACAAGTCGACAGTACAAAATAGCAGAGAGGGCGTACGAAGGTGATTGGAGGGTCGTACGGTGGCTGAATATGCCGGCAAGAAGGTTGTACGATGTCCTCTTTCCTTCACTTGGTGTTGTCGCCAATTAGATGTGATGTCGCGATGTAAGAGATTCAGACATAGAACAAAGATGCAAGCCAATATATTTGCAAGGAAACTTTATTGATATTAATGATAGTACTTCGGATTTGCCAGACCAGATACAAAAGAACAAGCAGAATAAGGTGAGGGTTGAAATCCACCGAAACTGCGAATACCAAATAGGGAGGATCTTTCACCTCCAAAATGGCAACCAGAAGAATTCCAATAGGAATTCGCAATTACAATAAAATATCAAAACTCATCTTGAGAAATTCATCCTACAGGTCGGTCATAAACACCCGTCGAACAACTCCTGACGGTGCACAAATAGAGCCGACACGGCCACACCTACGCCTACACCAAAACAAGAGATGGGCCCGAGATAAACTAAATCGATCGAGACCCAAAATACAAATATTATTATTTAGTTAATGACGGGAACATTACAAACATACAAATATGGATGATGGTTGTATTTTACATGAGATGGCTATAGTTATTCTACATTTTGTCGAAGATGTTCTGCTCTCTCATTTTACCAAAGGTTTATTTATAGTAGTGATTTGATGCTTATTGTGTTGTAAAACACATAAGCCCCATTGCAAATAGAGATCGCCTCTTTTTGCTTGGCAGCAGGAGTAGGTGTCTTAGTTGGCCTCAGATTGGTGGCCATTTTGGAATCTCCTAGTCAATGAGATGAGTTCGAGCAACTTTTGATGAAGTCGTATGCACCTTAGAGTCAAACCATGAAGAGAATGGAGTCATGAGCCAACAATCCAACAATTAGTCAAGATGTCGAAGTGAGATTGAATCGGAGCTTGAAGAGTCAAAAGGTCTATTTTAGAGCCCAAATTTCTACCTTTGGAAGGAATGAAGTATAGTTTGAAGAAGGGTGAGAATTAGAGTGAAGACAGCATGAGATGCAATGGCAAGATTGGAATGCATGAAGAAATTGGATTTGGAGATTGTAAATCTGAAATGAGTGACTTTGACAAACATGAAACTTAAACCTTGAGAATATGCCATGAGAATTGAGATGAAAATAGACCAATCTAAGTAAGAAAATTGGAAAAGGAGAGTTTCAACATTCAGATGTGAGACATATCATTGAAAATCAGAAAAATGGATGATGGAAGAAGAGGTTTTCAGCAAGCAACCAAAGAGACAATTCAAGTTTTCAAAGGGGAAAGACCAAAACTTAATTATTGGAAGCCTTGGAAAAATTCCAAGAGGTTGTTGGAATCCGACCACCCCTTGGCATTGGATTTCCAAGGGTAGGTGGATTTCGACCTCCCCTTGGTATTCCATTTCCAACAATCCCCCTATTCCGCCCTAGTTTGCAAGCTTGCCAAAGCAAAATGGGTGAAGTTCGACTTCAAAATGGATTAAGAATACCAAATTGAGAGGAGGAGAAGGTGAATCAAACCAATTTTAAGGCTGAGAATTCGATTTCAATGCCAAAATAAGGACAAGAAAATCAGATCTGGGTTGAACTTAATCAACAATCAAACAAAATCAGATCAAAGTGCTTCGATTTGAGATCAAGAAACGAAGTCAAACCATGAATTCCAAATGCAAAGGGCTCAATGAACGAATTAGAGGTCAAAGTGCAAAACTCATAAATTTCCAACACATGGTTGGAATCCGACCAGGTGGTGGAACACAAGTTCCAAAACTAGATCGGAATCTGACCTTGTGTTGAAATTCTATTTCCAACAAGTCCCCAAATCCCACCGAGCATGGACTTAAACAATTCGACTTAGGAATGAAATTCGCCCCCTCCAAGTAAATAAAATTACCTATGCAAACCGATCTATTGGAGAAATAAGTTAGTCAAATTCAATCAAATCCAAAATCAGACTTGAATAGATATCAGATTTGGACAAGCTCAGAGATTTAAACTCAGAATTTTTAAAAGAAAATGAGATTTAGAAAAGTGTGAAATTGCAAATTTGTTGAAGATTAAAAATGTCTAAAGTACTTCGATTTTGATTTGCATTTGTTGTCGTGAATTTAATACAAGCTCCTTGTTTTGCTAGGTGAAATGGAGGAATGGAGGATGGAGATGTTCAAGAACAAGAAAGACTATGGTAATGGTAAGAAGCAAAGAAAATTCAAAGGGCAAGGAGGTGGCGTGGATTCGCGATAACATCCAAGCTCAAGATCAAGTTAATGCAAAGGACAAGTTGTGCAAGAGAATGATCAAGGCCAAGAAACTAAGATTTCAAGTACAAGCAAGTTCAGGACGTTTCAATGAGAAGATTTCCAAGAGGCTGAAAGCCTTAATGAAGACAAAGCAATTTGGGAATATGGGCTATCACTGTCAATTCAAGACTGGAAAATGTTGAGTATCAAGAGGTATTAATGAAGTGTACAAAATAAGCATGCTAAGGTAGTGCCCATTCATCTTCCACATTTCAAAGGACACTAGTTTCATGTGTCCAAGACCATTCAATCAAATCATTCCTAGTGTACATTGGTTTCCCTCAAGGGTAAACTAGAATTGTTGCAGTCATACGGAATAGTGAAGTACACAACACAGAATAAGAGAGAACTTCACGTATATTTCATTGCTCATAGGTTACCATGTACAAGAGTATAATCATAGCTAATATGTCTCTTCCATCGAGAGACTACATACAAGTAGGGATAGAGGGAGTGTGAGGCGAACCGTTGCACCCGTTAACTACCTACCCTCAGTTGTGCAACTACCTAACTGTCAATATTGTCAGACAACATCATCCCCCCAAAAAAGAAAGTCATCCTCGGACAACAAGAAACAAAATTGTTTGGGACGGAGAACAACAAAATGGGATGATGACAAAACAAAATTGCCCACCATAACTAGAAAAGCTAATATAGAAAGAAATCGTGACTGAGTAGGGGGCTGAGGAATCGCCACTAAAGAAGAAGTCGGCAGCCCTGATGAAGATGCCAAACAAGCTCGAAGATCGTAGACCTATTGCATCTTAATCTTCAAGTCTCGTTCTGTGACCATCTGATGCTCTAAGGCTGCCTTCACCATGAATGTGGCCTCCAAAAGTTCCTTCCCCTTCGCATCAACCTCCTCCTGTGCCTAAGTCAGACCCAACTATAACATACTCCGCTCTTCCCCAGCCTCTACCCACTGTCGCTCAAGAGAGGATTTCTCCTCAGCAAACTGCGTCTCTAGAGCTACCCTCTCTGATCTAGTGGCCTCCAACTAAGCCATCAACGCTGCTCTCTCCTCTACCCATGTTGCCTGCTAGGTGGACGACTCCTCTCTATCGTGAGCTAAATCCCTCTCGATTGCCTCCAACCGGGTGATCGACTCCTCCTGAGCTACCTCTACAACCACCCGTGCAGTCTCATGTCTCCCAAAAACATACTATGTGCGTCGCCAAGTATAGAAGCCTTCCCTAAAGGCCTTCTCAATCTCCCCGACCAAGCTCTCCACCCTACTAGAGACCACAGGCACACCAACAGCCCACGCCTCCATCATCTCGACAATCTCTACAGCTAGCCATCCTCCAGACTCCAAACAACGCACAAAAACTATAGGGCAGTCATGTCTTATAAAGGTGAGCACCCTCTGGAGATCCTCCTCAACACTCTCCATAACCCTCGCCTCTGCAGCAGCAACTACCTGACAATAGCGTGCAACCATGTCCACCAAGTACAACTCAACATCCTATCTAATTGTCTGTCTAGGAGACTCGGGGAAAGCAGGAAGTTCCAGGCCTCCCTCCATTACCAGGGTTGTCGAGTCCACTACGCTACTCACTACGGTCGTTAAACGATCAACTAACCCATCACCAACTCTCCTAGAGGTTGATCCTCTACCAACAGACTCTCCGCCAAACCACAATTACCTGCGGGAGATGCCTCTTCGTCCAACACTACGACCTCCATGGGGATATCCTGTCGAGGAGAGGGACCCGCCCCACCAGTGCCAAGGGTGTCATCTGAAAATGTCGTGTGAGCCAAGTAGAAACGGCCTCAATAGAAGGTGTTACTCGTGGTGGGTCGTCCAAGAGGGCTACATCCAAAACGACGAATGCTAAACTAGGAGTAACCGAGGTAACCAGAGACTCTACCTACATCTCACTACTCACCTCTAGGACCTCTGTGCTATCTAACTACTCTGACCACTCCCTACACTCCAATCCACCCGTCAACTCTTCGGGTCTAGACTCTACCACCACCTTCGGCACTTCCACCTCTCCTACCTCCTTTGCAAGAGTCGTAGGCTAAGCCACTGCCTCTGGAACTATTGCAGGTCTCATCTCAACTGGCAGCCTCAACTGTCCAAACGTCGGAATATTTGTCGTGGTTACCAACCTTGCGGTTGGTGAAGTGAACTACACTGTTGCTAGTCCTAGTGGAGTGAATAACACTTGGGTGGGTGCCATTTGTGATACCTCATGGGGTACTGAATCGGCCTCGCCCTCTATCTCGCTACTATCCTCTTCCAAATTGCTAGAAGATGTTGTGGTTGGCTCTTATCCACTGTCAATGTTTCCAAACTCCTCTGAAACTACTTGGCGCTTCCTCTTCTATCATGGTGGAGTGGTTCCTGTGTCCATATGCCTCCATAGAAGAATGGATGGCTCATCAGGTGCCAGCATGCTTGTTGGCTTCACTTCCAACAACTCCTCGAGTATTTGCCTACGTGTGGCTTCCAAAAACAGTCCAATGGCATAGTGCGGCATATAGAATGTCTTGTACTGCAATGTCATATACTCATATATGTGCTCCACAAGTAGTGATGCTTAGTTGTACACCCACCCGTTTAGTATACCATTCATCAGACTTATCTGTGGGATGGCAATATCGGATGCATGGTTGGAGCCTGTCAACCTACTTTTTATTATGTCCATGATGCACTGCCAATGTCCTTCCGCGACAATGATTTCTTGATACCCCACCGTTTTGATGCCTTGGCAACTGAAGCCAACTCTACAGGTGTAAGCTCGCAAGAAACCATCCGCACCCAGTACTCTTTTGTCTCCTTTGTCATTTTCCATTGTTTGGTATCAATCTTTCTGCCCTTCGGTCCCGGAATGCCAAACACCCGTTTGAAATCTGCAGCTTTGAAGGAAACTGTGATGTTATGCCCTAGGTAGAGGGAAAGTTGCTTGTCCATGAGAAGCGATCAAATGTTTCAATCACGGTTCTCAACAAACCCTCAAAGTCACGAATGCAAAACAAGGGCATCATCACAGCCCAATGTACCTCTTAGTTTCTCAGGCTCCTCTTCACCTCATCTGTGTTGGGAGTTTCTTGCCACCACTTCCGACAACCCTATCCATTCAAACCCTCAAAGGTAACTGTTTGTGTAGTCTCTGCTTCTTTCTGGTCTACCATTTGTCCCTTGTCCTTCAATTTCTTCTTTGCACTTGTCCTGGCATCTATCTTGCCTGCAATTTTTACTCATAACGATAGTACCTTGGCTTTCTTGTCACCTATTTGTAACTACATTCTCCAATTTCGTTTCTTCTTTCCTGTATCCATTAACAATTTTGTTGTTGTCACTTTGTATAGATATAGACAGTTGTGATCGATCCCTGACTACTTGGTGAAACGGTTAGGGCTTCAACACTTTGTTTTTTGTGTTGCTTCCTCTCTAGGCTATACGGCTGCTTATGCTTCCACTTTTTTGCATTTTCATTCTCTCCCAGGGATCATAGTATGGATGTCACACGACTTGAACTCTTTCATTTTATATTTTTTTTCCTTAATTGCGTGATTCCGTACGGATGTACAATCTCCTTCAGCTCTCGTGCTTATTCCTTTTCCCAGTGGCTTGTTATGTCTGTACCATGTTTCTGGTTTTTTTTCACTTAGTATGTGAGGTGTTTTAAACTTGTTGTACGACCCTACCCCTTCTTGTCGTACGATTTTTTTCCTTTCCTTACGTGACTTAAGACCGTACAGTTTTATCTTCCCACATACGTGCTCTCCCTTACCATACGGTCTCCTTCCCAGCATCGTACGATTTGCATTTTGTTTGTGATTTCATTTTTTCTTCTTTCTCTTAGGGACTTCACATGTCGTACGGCCTTTAAATGTCATACGGCCATCTATCGTATGGCTCTTGGTTGCACTTTCACCTTAATATACGGGCCATATGGTCATGGTCGTACTGTGCTCTCAATTATTTCAACTCTTTTCTTTTAACATATATAGCCAAGTCAAAGTTACCCGCCACATTGATCATTGGGGTCACCCTTCGTCATCCCTCGCCTCTCATGGTATGGCTTCAACTTCGACCCCTTCACTACTTACGAAATCTCCTTCCCGTTGAGTGTCCATAACTTGATTGCACCGTTGTCCCCCACTTTCCGAACTTTGTAGAGACCTAGCCACTTCACTTTAAACTTCCCAAGCTTGATTTCATTCTTTCCATTGTACTTGAGCACCAATTGGTTAGGACTGAACTAAACTCGCTTGAGGTGCTTATCATGCCATGCTTTTCGGCTTGCCTGTGCGACCTTCGTAGCCCACTGCACCATCATCCGGCGCTCGTCCAATTTGTTCAAGTTATAGAGTCTCTCTCGTAGACTCTCCATATCCCCGAGCCTATCTTCTATTGCAATTCACAGACTTTGAACCATAAACTCCGTCGAACAACGGCTTCATGCCCATACATCAATTGAATGGGTGTTTGCCCAATCGTCACCTTGTACGTTGTTCTATAAGCCCACAACACCAAAGGAAATTTCTCTTCCCATTTCTCATGCTCCACCCCGCAAGACTTGTAAATCATAAACACCAAAATCTTATTTGTTGCCTCCGCTTGGCCACTGACGTGAGGGTAGTATGGGCCAGACAGAGAATGGAGGGTCTTGAATTCTATTGTGAGAAGCCGGATGACATGATTCACGAAGTGACCTCCTCTATCACTTGTCAACTAGATCGGGATACGGTAACGGGTGATAATTTGTTCGTAAATGAACTTTGTTGTGCTGAGAGCCGAGCTGTCGGGCAGGGGCCGTGCTTCCACCCACTTCGTCAGGTATTCGGTGGCGACTACAATGTATCAACACCTTTGAGCTCTACTTGCCCTTAGGGGCCCAATAAAATGCAATCCCCATCGCTCAAAGAATTCTTGTGCATATAAGGGGTTTAAGGGCATAAAATCCCTTTTCAATGGTTTTCTGGCTCTCTGACATGCATTGTAGCTTATGACCCATTCCCTGGCATCATTGTTCAGTGCGAGCCACCACAGTCCCGCGAGTAGCACCTTCTGTGTTGTATCTGGGCCCATGTGTCCTCCTGTCAGTCCTTCGTGTGCTTCCCTTCGAACGCTCCCTACTTCCTCTTCCATTACGCATCGCCTTAGCACCTGGTCTAATCCCATTTTGTAGAGCAAGTCATTTATCAACTGGAAATGTGCTACTTCTCAGCACAAACTTGTTATTCTAACCGGTTACTGAGAGGGGGGGTGAATCAGTAAATACTATTTCTATTGTAATTTAAAACTTGTATAATGATTCTTGCAAGATAAGCAGAATGTAAACAATCATCCACAAGCATAAATAGAAATACTCAGATCAACACATTATCTATATGTGGAAACCCTCAGTTAGAAGGAAAAAACCACGGTGAGACAGAGCTCACAATTTCACTACTGCAGTAATAAAGACGTCATGTTAGGCGCTTACAAAACACTTGTAAGAGTGCTACCCGAGAAAGGGATTTGATATAAGACCGGTTAAGATCTTGACCTTGTTAGGAGTCGCCTTGCAAAAGGACTTTAAACACCAGTTAAGATGTTACCTGGTTAAAGGATTTTTACAAAAGAACATGCTAGGGTTCCCTCCGTTTGAGGGATTTGAAATTGCTTTAACCAATAAAAGCAATGATCTCAATTGACACTTTGTCTGATTCGATCATACATATTGATCTTCCTGATCTACCTGGCTGTTGATCCTTTCTGCCTTTCACTTCTGTGACTGTACCTCTTCTCAGAAGATATCTCTCTTCTGCTCTAAATAATCAACAACTTTTCTTGCATCCTATAACCTATATATATAAAAAATTAATCTTATTAACTCATAGAACCGCCAGGCTGTAAACTCACCCTTAAATCATGCAGCAAAAAGCTTGCAAGATGATCTGGAGTTTACCTTGAAAACATCTGCGTAGAAATAAAATCAACTCCTATTAAAAAGCTAACTTCAGTTCTGAATGGTGGGTGTTCCGTATAATCTGGTTTTAAAATAGACAATTCTGCATAATCCAGTGCGCATTTATATGTTGTTTGACCGGTGTCAATCTTATACCCGATCTATCCTTGTATGCAATATACGACCGGTACCATGTACTCTCTTCGGTCTACCGGTGCATCTCTATTGTGTCTACCGGTGCATACACTCTGTTATAGTCTACCGATACCTAAAAAGTAACAGGAGTGGTCTTCCGGTGTACCTATACTAGTGGGAATAGTGTTTGCATGTAACTTCACTAATGACAACCTATACCGGTGGGAATGGTGTTCTGGAGCATACCCTGTTCTCGGTTCCACTGCTTGAATAATGCAGTGATCGGTGGAAACCAGAAAACATACATCATCCTTATATGAGTCAACAATAGTTGACGGCACCCGCTCCCTTGCATGCATTCTCAATTAGAATGCCTCAAAGTACTCAGTCATTACTTTACTGGACTGGTTTCCCAGTTGATTGGCCATTTAACTTATTTGATACATGACCGGTCGATCAATTCCCCATCTCACCTTTCCAATTCCCGAGAAAAAAGTTTAGTAGAAGTAAAGGCACACCAGTAGGGTCCCGTACTTCATAAATTTCTTCTTTACAATGCCAAGCTTCTTCATATTTTTGAATATCTGACCTCAAAGCATTCCGCAGAGATCGTACTTGGAGTTTTCATTCATTATCCGTTGAGCGGCATGAATAGCTCCTCCCGATATGTTGTTCAAGTCGCTGGATTGATAGATTTTATAACCTATTACAACAGAGGCAAACCGAACTCCGTTGTCTTCAATGTTGATCACGGTCATGAGTCGACCATCGGATTTTGATTTTGTTAGCTTAGTGACGATCACATTGGAGATAGCTCTTAGGGTTAATGCTTCCCCTTCCTAACTGTACCCAGTTACTCGATGCAAATCCTCCTTTGTAATTTGTGTAGCTGCACCCTTTTGGAGCCAAAACCTTGGATCGTGCACACGACTAAGAACCAGTCGAATCCAATCTGGTCAGAAGATAGTTGGATAGTTGACTCCGTTGATGAGACCGGACGACACCAACTTCGCGTATCTATCAGGAAGCTTTCCATCCTCACACAGTGAGAGATACTTGCTCTGGATGAATGTCTCTCCCAGTTCTTCCTACTTGGCGTGAATGAAGGCAGTCACGTCTTTTGTCATGAGAACACCCTCAGGCACGCAAGCTAGTGCACCATTCATGTCGTTTGCCCTGTTCTGAATCAGCATGATATCGTAGACAGGTCGATCAACTTGATTTCCTTGAATCAGCTTGGCGACGAATGATGAAGATGCCATTGCTAACAACCAGTTAATAGAAAGTAGCTTGATCAGTCTAACAGATAATATCTTTCCATGATCAAAGCACGAGAATATTACTCAAGCATAAGAATTGTTAATCACAAAATCCCAAAATAAAGTAGATGAGTAATCCTCCTTTCTTTATATAGGGTTAGGGCATAACGGTAATAACCAAACGATAACTATTGTTAAACCGCTACAACATTAATTTCCTTACCTAACCTTTCTTTCCTTTTTCGCCAACCAGTTTTCAGGCTTTTTCGGTTGACCAAACCCCAGTTGATCAACTCTTACCTGTCTGGTCTTTCTTGTAGACTGAGTGAATTTAATACTCACCAGTTCTACCGGGAATGGTAGATGGGCTATTGGTTCCCTCTAAGCCTTGTAGGCTTAGTTTGCTGAAGACATATCACCATTTGCAGATGATGATCTACCCTCTGTCTTCTCCTCAGCGGAGCTCTTTGATTCCTTCTTGAACCAAATCTGCTTGACTTCTTTCTCGGTCTTCTTTCCTTTGTTCTTCTCATTTGAAGACGAGCTCTTCTCCACCAGTTTGACCATTCCTTTCCTTTTGTTCATCGACCAGTTCCTACAGTCTTTAGCTAGGTGTCCAACTTTGTTGTACGAGTAACAAACTATCCCGATTGACTTCCATGGTTTCACCCTTCTTTTGTCAGATGATTTGCACCAGGAGTCATTTTGACTGTGCATGCCAGAGTTAGCACAGTTGGTTGTGCTCCGATTCTTATTCCATTTGGGGAATACCGGTCTCGGTGGGGATCTGTATACCATGGTTTTGAATCTGCATTCATCAGCTTTGTGTCCAAACTTGTTGCATGCGTAGCAATAGCCCTTGAAGTTTTCCCTGCTTCCACTAGACAGTTGTGGGACTTGACCAACATTCATTGGTCTTATGGCGATACTTGCAACAGTTTTTGCAGTAACTGTTAGTTGGCTTGACCGGTGCATTTCTGCAGTTGCCTGTTTGATGGCCCGATTTCCCACAGTGTTTGCAAGAATTGTTGAAGTTCTTTTTACCCTTTTGTTCTCCCGGTTTCTTCTTTTCCTTCTTGCTTTTGTTGGCTCTTGATGACTCACCAATCTCTTTGGTGTCTTTACCGGTGAATCCAAGACCGGTGGGGTCTTTGTGCTTTCTTTCAGCTTTTAGTTGCTCATCAAGCTTGACTGAGCTTTCATTGTATCTCCTTAGGGTTTCATTCCTTTCTACAAGTTCTTTCATCTGCCCCTTCAGTTGATACAACTCTATTGCCAACTTTTTGCATGCATCATCTCTATCATGCCAACTCTTCTGCATGTTGGCATTTTCTTGAGTGACAATTTGCATGTCTTCTTGAAGTTGCAGAACAACAAGATCATTCTCCCTTACCGCTTCCTTTGCAAGATTCCTTTCTCTCTCGGAGGCCATTAATGACTTGACTGCTGTGTTTCTTTCATCTTCAGCTTTCCTCTTTTTCTCAATCAGTTCAGTCATCCTTAGGGCATTGTCTTCCTGCTCCCTCTTCAAGTTGAAGATCTGATCAGTTAGAATTTGGTTCCTCTCCATGAGCTCAGAGACTGCCACCTCAGCTTCATCTGATCCACTCTGCCTAGAGAGTTCATCAATTGTTTCATTGCTCTCACTTAACTACAGAGCCAGCTCCTTTCTTTTAGCAAATGATCTTCTCAGCCTATTCTCCACAGAGGCAATGATGTCGTTGGCTTCCTCAAACTATTTCTGATACCTGTAACCCTCCATGATCTTTTTCTCAAGCGGTTAAGCTTTATATATTAGAGAATTGCGCTCTGATACCAATTGTTATTCCTAACCGGTTACTGATACGGGGGGTGAATCAGTAAATACTATTTCTATTGTAATTTAAAACTTGTATAATGATTCTTGCAAGATAAGCAGAATGTAAACAATCATCCACAAGCATAAATAGAAATACTCAGATCAACACATTATGTACATATGGAAACCCTCGGCTAGAAGGAAAAAACCACGGCGAGACAGAGCTCACAATTTCACTACTGCAGTAATAAAGGAGCCCTGTTAGGAGCTTACAAAGCACTTGTAAGAGTGCTACCCGATAAAGGGATTTGATTTAAGACCAGTTAAGATCTTGACCCTATTAGGAGTCGCCTTGCAAAAGGACTTTAAACACCAGTTAAGATGTTACCTGATTAAAGGATTTTTACAAAAGAACCTGCTAGAGTTCACCTTTTGAGGGATTTGAAACTTCTTTAACCAATAAAAGCAATGATTTCAATTGACACTCTTTGTTTGATTAGATCATACCTATTGATCTTCCTAATCTACCTGGCTGTTGATCCTTTCTGCTTTTCACCTTTGTGACTGTAGCTCTTCTTAGAAGAGATCTCTCTTTTGCTCTGAATAATCAACAACTTTTCTTGCATCCTATAACCTGTATATATAAGAAATTAATCTTATTAACTCATAGAACTGCCAGGCTGTAAACTCACCCTTAAATCATGCAGCAAAAAACTTGCGAGATGATATGGAGTTTACCTTGAAAACATCCGCGTAGAAATAAAATCAACTCCTGTTAAAAAGCTAACTTCAATTCTGAACGGTGGGTGTTCTGTATAATTTGGTTTTAAAATAGACAGTTCCGCATAATCCGGTATGGATTTATATGTTGTTTGACCGGTGTCAATCTTATACCCGGTCTATCCCTGTATGCAATATACGACCAATACCATGTACTCTCTTCGGTCTACCGGTGCATCTCCTCTGTTGTGTCTACCAGTGCATACAATCTATTATAGTCTACCGGTGCCTAAAAAGTAATAGGAGTGATCTTCCAGTGTACCTATACCGGTCGGAATGGTATGTGCATCTAACTTCACTAATGACAACTTAAATTGCTAACAAAACTTTTGTCTCTCACTTGGCAACATGTCTCGTGGAAACTAGGATGTGGACAGGTACTCCTCGATGTTCTTATAACCACGCTGGTAGGATTACAATATGGAATAAATGTGCATCGGGAAAGTCATCATTCACACCCTCTAGTGGCTCTCCTGACTTATCCATCAGAGATGATGCGCGATTACATGGCTCTTCCCCAATCATACAACGATAATAAATGTAAACTCCTGAAGCAACATGAAGCACCGGCTCACTCTTCCCTGAATGATAGGTTTGTTCACCAAGTACATTAAGGCTTGGTGATCTACATAAAACGTGAATGGAGTCGCTAGCAGGTAGTGTCTGAGTTTTACAACCGTGTATACCATGCTGAGGGCCTCCCGTTTTGTGGTACTGTAGTTTTTCTCCGCCCTAGACAACAATCTGTTGGCGAAGTAGAAAGGGTGATCCAACCTGTGGTCGCTAACCTAAGCCAGTGTAGCTCCTATTGCAAAGTTGGAGGGGTCAACAAGCACATGAAATTCTTTATCCCAATCCGGATATGCCAATATTGGCGCCCCTATCAGCCGTGACTTCATCTCTTTGAAGGCCTCTGCTTGAGCCGTTTCCCAAATATAGGGCTCCCCCTTCCGTGTGAGAATGTTGAGTGGGTAAGATATCTGGGCGAAGCTCTTGATAAATCTTTTGTTGTAGCCACTATGTCCCAGAAATGATTTGACCCAACTGAAAGCCGTTGGCGGCTCCATCTCCACAATGACTTTGCACACGATGTGTCGCAATAACCTTCTCTGAGGGACCATGAACCAACACTTCTTCGGGTTGAGTGCCAGTCGTGCCCTACGGCACCTCTCCATGCATTCCCCAAGAGCCTTCAAATGCACCTCTCCGGTGAAAATGGACCACTCATCCAAGAAGGCTTTAAAATTACCTACCGACATTTTATCGAATATGTGTAGAATTATGCTCTGAAACGTGGCTAGTGTATTACAAAGGCCAAACGGCATTCTATTGTAGGCATATACCCCATCTTCCACCACAAACGTTGTCTTTAATTTGTCTTCCTCGACAATAGATATTTGGTTATAACCTGAGAATCCATCCATAAATTAATAGATTTCGTGCCCTGCTACTTCTTTGAGGATAGAGTTTGTGAATGGGATGGCAAAGGGCTCCTTCACTGTAACTGCGTTGAGGCATCGGAAGTCTACACAGATCCGAATTTAATTTCCCTCCTTCAGAGATATGACAATGGGGGAAACTCATTCGCTAGTTTGTACTTTGAACATAATCTCTGCCTCCAGCATATGTTCAATTGCATGCTTGACTTTGGCGGCATAGTTTTTATTCATTCGGTACGGTCTCTTTTGTACCACTACGACTCCTGGCACAAGCGGTATGCAATGGACGCACAACTCTGGCGGTACTTTCTTGAGGTCCGTGTACGTCCATGCAAATACATCTTTGTATTCCATGAAGATTTTGAATTCCGCTGCTTTCACTACTGGATTCCAATCATCCCCTACTAGGATGATTTTGGGTTCTGGTTCATTGCCAAGATTCACAAGTTTGACTGTTGGCTATACGTACTACATGGGATGCGTATCATCAAATTGGTGTGTTGGGGCTTCATTTACCATGGCATTTCCTTCCTTGTATTCCCCGTTCTCAAGAGGGAATTTATCTGGCTCTTCCTCGATGCTCAACATATTACATGACGGCGTGAACCTCTCATAGTCCTCAATCTGCCAATGGAAAAGACCATTCATCGAATCCGCGTCATCCCCGAAGCATTCGTCCAGCTCTAGCTCACCTTCGTCATTGGGTTCCATTTGACTCCTTCCCTCATCCCTTCGATCACGTTCCCCTTCAAATTTGGACTCAGAGCAAGAAGCCATCTCCTCACTCACCAACTGGACATGGAGATCAATGGTGAACTTCCTACCTCCGCTTTCCATTGGGAGCATGTTCTTTTTCCAATTATGGTTGACCTTTGTCGTTACTAGCCACCCTCTATCCCGTATGGCATCATAGCCCTTTTTCTTGATTGGTATTACCACAAAGTCCAACACGAATGGTTGTGTCCTAATAATAACTAGTTGTACCATCAAAGTCCCGACGGGTTTGATCCCATGTTGATCTGCACCCAATAGGTTGAAGATTAGGGACCACAAGATCGGCTTTCATAGTTTTTTCCATGTCGCCTCTGGTAGGACATTAACTCCTCACCCACCATCTACTATGGTATCTATTAGGATGGTGCCAAGAATGTCCATCTCCACTACTACAAGGTGTCTACCACTGTTCAAGGCCAACAGCATTGGATCTATTGCGGACCCTCCAGAGATATCCGTACGTGTGGTGTTTGTCTGTGTGGCCATTGTACCTAGCTACGCAGTACCCAATTGAGGCATGGTCTGAAGGAGGTCCTGGATTTTCACCGGTACCTCCGTATGTAGCATTTGCCATAGGATGTTTTGTTCTGCCTCCCTCCGGCCCGAGGTGCTAGCCATCTCCTGTGTGCCCTTTTCTGCCATCATGACCCTTTCGATCTCTGCTCTAGCTTCCCATGTCCTCTATTTTTCAGTACGAGGGTCTGGATATGTGGCTTGTTTTGCTTGCCCTCGGGTGACGGCCAATACCTGTTCTACGCTCTTGTTTCCTTCAATATCTATCCAGTTAACGCCAGGTTTTAGGCACTTGGCATCTTCGTGGCCATCGGGGCCACACCAACGACATAGCTTCTGGGGGGTGTCTCCTTTTTCATAGTCTCTTGCAAAATGACCCCATTGGTTGCATGCGCTACACTAGATCATCAAGCGTTTTTTAGCGTCATATTGTATTTTGCTTCTAGTGTTGTTATTGTTTCCCCTTTCCCCTCCTTGGCGGCCTCGGTACCTGCCCGAAGATGTGTTATTGGTTGTTTTCTTCGTCCCTGATGTGGATGGCTTCTCTTGCGTGAAGAGCCCTTGTTGGTTCCGTACCTTCATATTGTATGGGCATTCCTTGGTGGAATGACCCATAATGCCACAAAATGCCTTCTTTGGGCAGGAACCCTTTGTGTAGCCATTTTCCTTGCATTTTGTACACCACAACTCATCCAAGCCTTTGCTTGTGCTTCTTTTCATTGTTTTTAATTCTTTCAACATCCTTTCCATATCCTTCTGTAGAGCATGGTCTTTTTTGTGTGATTCCTCATCGTTGTTGCTCTCCTCTAAAGAGTTATCGTCTTCATCACAGGATGACTTACTTTTCTTCTTTTTGGAAGTCTTTTGTTTGCTCTCGAAGTCCATTGCTTGATTATATGCGTCTGCGTATGAAGAAGGGAGCACTATCTTCATCTTCTTCTTCAGGGTGGATTTTAGGCCTTCGACAAACCACCTCTTTTTTAGGCCATCTGTCGGTTGACCGTCCATCTTTCCGACCAGTTCCTTGACTGTTCAGCCATAAGCATGCACAGTCTCCTTTTTCCCTTGTTGCGTCCCGTAGATTTCTGAGACAATCTCATTGTAATCTCTTAATAGTCGGAACTTTGTTTGAAATGATTTTCGTAACTCATCCCATGTAGTTAATTTTTTTTTATCAATATCCAAGTACCAAACAATGGCTACCCCTCTCAAAGTGGGAGGGAACTGTTTCAGCCACTCTGCCTAGTTTGCTACTCCATTTGCAGACCAGATGGTCTCACACCTCTAACAATGTTTCATAGGATCTTCTTGTCCATCACCTGTGAACTTGCGTAATTTTTGTTTATTTGTCGCCATTGGTACGTTTACCCGCAGTGGAGGTTGAGTTTGTCCACCCACGCTGGTTGTACCGAAAGTCGCTCCTGTGTTGGGCGCGTTGGTACCCGATTGGATATTCGGTCCTCTGTACATCTGTGTACTGGAATGAACCCTTGTGTTAGGTGTGGGGGGTCCTAACAGATTGTTTTGACTATCGTGCGCTTGTGTTTCTTGAACACCTATAGCCACACTGGTATCCTCTTCACTTCTATTGCAGATCTATTCACCCTCGATATGGGTTATTCCTCTCACTCCTTTGGGTCTCCCTGGCCTCTGTGCGCAGTGTGAGCAACAGGCCCTTTAATTGATGTCGGGTCTCCTCTAGGAGGTCTATCCGTTGTCGAGTCTCTTCAATCAAATCCTTTGAAGTTCTTTCCCTACAGTGTTCTGGCAACGCGTAGCATTCTCCTTCGGTTTCAACACCTTCCGTGACACGTTTGTGGTCCCTCTCCGGTGACCCTTCGGTTGGTTGTCCTTCGGCAAGTTGCCTTAGCCCTCGTCGGCATTCTGCTTGTTGTTCAAGGATTAGAGCTCTCTAAGCAACCTCTCATTCATCAGTTTGTGCTTTCATATTTCCATCTTCATTTAATAAATTGGGCATCAAATCAAAACCTCATTTTTAATTGAACACTTTTTATTCATACATTTTATCTCTTTTTCTGTACATATGTGTCAATCAAATGACATCATTGTTTAGAATATTTCAATGTTCTTTTTATTCTTTGAACAATCTACAGATCACAAATTATTTCCCGTTCACCGATTGCCATCACGGTCTCCAACCTCCCGATGGTTGTTCTCTTCGAAGTTTCATAGGATTTGTTGTTGACATTGTTCCAGCACGGTTTTCTCCCGTCAATTCCTCTGCGTGATGGATGTCTGGGCCAAAAGTCAGGGGAGATGGTTCATCAACCTATTGACCACGGGGCTCACTTCCAGCGTGTCCCAAACTACTCCTTCTGGAATGTCTGCTCCTAAGGTCTCCCTCCGGACACAGGTTTCGATTGTTGCTTGCAGGACGATCACAAAATCGCTCATCAATGCATGCTCCCCTTCGTACAGTTCTTGTCGTCCATTTTCAATTGTTTGTCTCCTCTCTTCTAGTGGAAGGCCCATTTCTCTCCCTTCACCATTCAAATTAGTTACCACCCAAAATTGTACTACAACGGCGCCAGATGTTTTCCCTCAAGGGTAAACTAGAGTTGTTGCAGTCATACGAAATAGTAAATTACACAACACAGAATAAGAGAGAACTTCAAGTATATTTCATTGCTCATAGGATACCATGTACAAGAGTATAATCATAGAAAATTTGTCTCTTCCATCGAGAGACTACATACAAGTAGGGACCGAGGGGGTGCGAGGCAAACCATCACTCTCGTTAACTACCTACCCTCGATTGTGCAACTACCTAAGTGTCCATATTGTCGGATAACATACATATGATGTCCACTTAATGCCTCTACCTAACTTATTTTCTAATTGGTCAATTAAGCAATGTAATTTTCTCATCGGCCCACAAGGTGGTGCTTTTATGTAATTGGTCAAGCATTTAATGCTTGTAGCGATAGTTTGATTAGGGCTCTGTTGGATAAATCCATAAGCTTAATCTTGGATCAATCTTGGCAATCCATTGTAATTGTTGCTATAGTACTCCTAAAATAATTGCAGATTCATTGTTGGTTTTCATGGTGGATTACTTATGTCATTTTGGAGTATTGCATGGTTTCTACATTTCCACACTTAGATTAAGATTTTCATTTATGTTGAGTGGAAGTAGAAGCAGATGAATGGAAGATATTGTTGTTGGTGAACTATGGTGATTCTAGTGTCCATACCTTTAGTACTTGTTGATTGCGAGTAATAGTGTAAGGTTAGTCTAGGCCTTATGGCAATCATTTAACTTCAATTGGAAATATTCATTTGGATTGGACCATCATTGGATATTTGAATGAGTATTAGCGGTTTGAACATTATTCTCGCATCCTTAGAAGCAAGCACCTTCCTTTGCGTAGTTGATTTGGTGAAGCAACGACTAGCCGGAGTTTCACCTCAACATGAATGATCTCTTACATTGGTACAATTAGATTATAGTTCCTAAACCCTTTATCCCTTTGCAATTTGTTTGGTTAGAAGTGGAATCAGTCCAATTGCCAAATCTTTCATCATTTAAAGCAGTCGATATCCATTGAAAGAACAACATAAGTCCCCAAATGATTGCCAGCAAATCACATCAAAGAGCTAAGTAAGTCCACATTAAGAAGAAAACTTGAGGTTGTCTTAGTTATTCGCCCAATCATGTACATTGTTTAGCATGTAAGCTTCCTTATTCAAGAAAGGATTTGATATTTGGTGTTTCATCCTGAAGTGCCAAGTGTTATATCCTGCATGTTGAAGTGGTCACAAAAACTCACATTAACTGAATTGGCGGTAGGAGGGTTAAACGAGTTCATTCGTGCAACTATCGACAGTATGAGCTTTCAAGTTACATTTGAGCTATGACAGATCTCTTCAACTTTCAAGAAAAAAAGTGAAAAAGTTTGAAAAAAAAATGAAATTTTAAAAACTAGAAAAAAAATTTTAAAAAAGTTTATCAATCGATGGGCAACAGTTTCATGGTCAAGGCATTTGTCAAGATCACATTTATCGATTTTTGGAAGGCTTTGAATACACAATTACATTGTTAAGTTTTAGGATCGCTGCAAATGTAATAGCATTGTCTGTTGATGTATGTGTCTTCCAAATGCAGCAATCTCTTGCATTTATGTTGAGAATGAGCCAAGAAGAGACATGTCCCTTCATGGGACATGATGGGACATGTCTATTCATTATTATGTAATTAATATAATGACAATTATGATTATATATATACATATATATATATATACATAATACCTCTTGAGTCATTATTATATTAATTTCTCTAATATTTACATAATAATAATATTTATAAATATATATATATTTAAGTATATATATACATCTAATATAATGAATATATATATATACATATCTTCACTAGTATTGACTCAGTGTGTTTATCCGACTGAAGCTACAAAACATCAACACTCCCTCTTAGCAAGGGAGGATAAACACATGGTTAGATATTACCTCAATCTAATATCAAGTTGACATGATTAAGGATATCTTTGATCAAAAGATAACCACAAATTAGATATCATCTCATGATATCAGGAGTAATGGCCTCAGAATATCAAGTGGCGTGATATTCACCAAGTACTCCGAGTAATTTGGCCTCAGATTCTTCTTATTACAGACAACTAATTGGATCTCTTATGTTCTTGGTAAACACTCATCCTGATATCTGCTATGCTACGAATGTTTTAAGCCATTTCATGTGTGAACCTAAGAAGATTCATTTAACAGCTGCTAAACATATTCTGAGATATTTATGTGGTACAATTGAATTGGGTCTAAAGTATGAGAATGTTGAGATACAACTCCAAGGATTCACTGACTCTGATTGGGCTGGAGACTCTATCGATCGAAAAAGTACTACAGGATGTTGCTTTAGCCTTGGGTCAGCAATGATTTCGTGGTTCAATAGAAAACAGTCAGCAGTTGCTCAAAGTTCCACCAAAGCAGAATACATGGCTGCCTCTATGGGTGCTCGTGAAACAGTATGGTTAAGGAAGTTACTATTTGGATTGTTTGGCAAGCCGATACAGCCTAAAGTAATTTATTGTGACAATCAAAGTTGCATTAAGCTTTCTGTAACTCCAGTTTTTCATAACCGCTCCAAACACATAGAAATTCCTTATCACTACATAAGAGATATGGTAGATAGAAATGTTATCAAACTTGTCTATATAAATACTGAAGAACAAAATGCTGATATTTTTACCAAGCCTCTTGCGAAGTTGAAAATCGAGTACTTCCGACAGAAACTTGGTATAATTAAGTTGTGATTAAATTTCTGAGATTCTATCTCTTAAATATGTAATTTAATATATTCATAAATAAAATTAAATATTGCAATATTGTGTTTTTCAAAGATGACAATCTTTCTTGTGTGTGAAGTCTCTATTGTAAGGTGACGACCTACAATACTTTGACTTAAGTTATCATCTAATCCAGTTCCGAATTTAGTCGGGGATCATGATAGCGAGTGGTTCAAGTTTTGATCCGGATTGCGTCGGATATCTTGACACCTATATTTATCATTAAAATCCAATTCCGAATTGGTCAGGGATTGTGATAAATTTTCTTATCAGGTTGCATTATGTTCCGAATTATGCCGGAAATCCTGATTCAAAGTTATTATGTGTTATTAAAAGGAAATCTAGTTCCGAATTAAGTCGGGGATTTCACTAACACTCACTTCTTGTGAATATCAATCTCCTCCCACTAAGAGGGAGTGTTAAATTATAGCATCGAGTTGATTGATATAATTATATTAATATAATAATCGATTACATATATTATATATATATATATATATATATATATCTTATTGTTATTAAGAATCGATTATATTAATATTGAATATGAGTTATCACTATCGGCATTCATATCGACACAGTCGATAGTTTACTACAGCCGAATATATATTGCAGAGACGTTACGATTAACTATCGTTCGATAGTTAACGTAACATATCATATTAATATATGATATGTTACGTTAACTACCGAAACGTAGTTAACGTAACACGTGTTATGAAGGGTTGCGTATTAAGGGAAACCTGTAGACCATGTCTACGTAACATGGCTCTACGTGGCTCAAGCCACGTAGAGTCATGTCTCTACACAGATGTGATCTTTCACATCTATATTTATATGGATCGTATTGTCTAGAGGAAGCAATCAATCACATGGCAATTGTCTTCTCTCTGTAGTCATCCAAATCAGACTTAATCATATCACTGTTTTGTTTAATATATATAAATAAAACAGCAAATATATATAAGATAGATTTCCTCTATCAAGATCCTGCTTTTCTAAAAAAGAGTTCTGAAGAAGAGAAATCTGAGACAAAGTCATCACCCACCGATGGTGATATCTCTTCAGCAAATTAAGCCAAAAGGGTTTAAGGGGGAACAGGTAGCAATGCTATTGTCCCCGGAGTAATTGGTGATATATATTCTCACTCAGTCAACAATTGCAACCGGGAAGGATACACCGTACTAACGACAAAACAAATCAAATGGAGAAGCTGACAAATCACGGTCGATGTTTCAACCGAGGTTGGTGTTGTAAACAGTTAAAGAGTCAATGAACCGGTTGATAAAGTTAAGGTTACGTAAGGGTAATTAATACAGTAATCGTTAACAAAAGTTACTGTTTGCTAATTACCGTTACAACATAAGTGTATAAAAAGTAAAGCCGATTACTCATTTTACTTTATATTGCATTTTGTGATTATTGTTTTATAAGCTTGAGTAATCTTTCTTGCTGTGATTTGCGATCTTTGCTTTGCGAATTCCATGAATTTTTCAAGAACTTTCTGTGTGTTTCAGATCTAGAGAGATGGCATCATCATCTTTTGTTGTGAGCCTAATCGACATCAATCAACACGATCGACCTATGTATGATATCATGGCAGTACAGAATAGACCGAATGATATGGTTGGTGCCCTATCATCGATTCCCGACGGGGCACTGTTGACTGTAGATGTAACCGCATTCATCCACAACAAACAGGAGGAATTGGGTGAAACATTCATCCAGAGCGAATATCTAGGGCTCTGTGAAGATGGAAAGTTGCAAGTGAAATACGTGAAATTGGAAGCACCCGGTTTGATCAATGGGGTCAAATACCCTACTGTGTTTTGACCCAACTGGATTCGGTTGGTACTTAGTAGAGTACACGATCTAGGAATGCGGTTAGCAAAAGGCGTCATTACTCCAATTACCAAGGAAGATTTGCATAGAGTAACTCGGTTCAACGCCACAAGGGAAGCTCTTACCCTGAGGACAATTGCTAACGCTACAGTCACTCGACTCACCAAGTTGAAATCTGACAGTCGTATGATGAATGTGACCGACATTGCAGACAACGGTGTTCGGTTTGTTGTTGTTGTCATTGGTTACATGGTTTACCAATCAAGCAACCTCAACAGCATACCAGGAGGTGCAATACATTCAACACACAAGATTATGCATGATAATGCTCAATATGACATTTGTGCTATGCTGAGGAGCCAAATTTTTTAGAACCTGAAGAAGCTTGGTATGGTGAAGAAGAAATTTATGAAGTATGCGACACTGTTGGTATGTCTCTTTTTCTACTATCAAAATTTATTTCTAGGAATAGGTAAGGTTATCTGGTTAACAAACAGACCGGTAATGGTTCAAATAGGTCAAATACTTAACAGTTTGGGGAACCAGTTTAACAACGTAATGACTAATTACTTTGAGGCTTATCAACTAAGAATGCATTAGAGGGAAAGTATTCCTTCTACTATTGTAGAGGAGTACAAGGATGAAATTTGCTTCCTAGTGAGCACTGACCAATGTATCATCCAGGTTGTTGAGCCAAGAACCAAGTTTCTACCGAAACTTAGTTATGAGATATCAACCAAGACTACCAAAGCCTATGCTGAGGCACTTCAAGAAAGTAACTTGGATCTCTCTGCCAACCGATTTGGCACTTACGAGGAGATAAGTGCAAGTCTGAAGAAGAAAGCACCTTCTAAGGCACCAAACAAGGTATATGTCAAACGGTCTCCTACTCCAAGGAAAAGGAAGCCAACTATGCAAGAACCAAAAGTTCAAAAGAAGAAGGCATAGTCAGTGACAACCGAACAATCACAAGGTGAGGACTCGAAGGAAACAGAGACAGAACAAACCACCACCTACCTCGGAAAAGGAAGACCGGGAAACCAGTAAAGGAGGATGCACGAAAAGAAAGAAAACCAACCATAGATGAGATGGTTGAAGGAATAAAGCAATCAGGTAGATTAGGTGTTGTTGGAAGAAGATATGAGCACACAAATGATGATGATAGGAGAAAATTGGAAGAGGATGTAGTTTACTGCCTTTACAAATTTAAGTTAACTCCTACTGAGATTCATGGCTCAGTACCTGCAGAGCTACATGAGATCATTGAAGGAAGATGGAAATCTTCTATAGCAAAAGAGAAAGAGCTAAGAATAAGGGCACTGCTGGAAGTTTAAAACCATGTGAACCTGCCAGAGGCAACCAATCAAGCAAATCTATACAAACAGAGCTTTAACATCAACAAAAGGATTGGTCAAGTCTTGATAGGAGAAGTTGATTTAGTCCATGATGAGGGGGTTCCAATATAGACAACTGTTTTGAAGCAGCAACATCAAGCTGAAGCCGAATGTCAAAAGACCTTGGTGCAACCAGAAAAGGACAACGGTAGAGGGAAGGGCATTCTGGGAGTTGAAGTACCGGTCCAATCCAAGCCTGCAACTGAACCGGTCATCGTAGACACAGGTGATGAACTAACTCCATCAACTATCCTTGCATCTCCAGAAAAACGTAAAGCTAAAACGCTTACTATTGATGATATAGTTGATGAGATACTGGATTTTGGAAAAGTGAGCAATGTTCCTAAATGGTTCAGTGCTTTAGGCACTGATGATAAAGATAAAATTGAAATTGCTTTGTTAGAGAGCTTTCTTGATTTCAACCAGGGTCCTAAGAACTACAGGCCCCTCTTCCCAGCTAAACTAAACAAAAGGCTAATGACTAAATGGAGAGCCGGTTTAGCACAAAACAATAAAATCTTAAGGGAAGTTTTGGAAAAGGTTGAACCAAATCTCGATGAAGATGCAATCAAAATTCTGTTGGAAGCAAAATCACTGAATATGGATATAACAGACATAGTGGCCAAAATAATAAAAGGTCAAGAGAAAGAAGTGTATGAAGAAGTAGTCCAACTATGGAAGAATTATGACTTCAACACTCTACAGAAGGGATAGGAGAAAATATCATCAGAAAAGGTTTTTGTTGAAACACCTAAGTCAACAGGTCCTCAGAACATCTCTCAAGATGAACAAGCAAAAGATGGTTCCACCCAAACAATTCACAACTGGTGAACAAGTCACAACCGGTGATCAGGGTACAACCGATGAGAAGGATAATACCGGTGAACAGTTCACAACTAGTGAACAGGTCAACATCGGTGAAGAGATTCCAACAGGTGTACAAGATACACCACTCAGACCAGCAAACAAGAAATAGGGGAGTCATCAGCTAAGATAATTGAAGAAAAGGAAACTGAGAAACTTGAGACGGACAGGATTGATCAACAGGTTGTCGAGGAACAACCAGAAGACGAGCAGCAACCAGGAGAGAAACAACAAAAACAAGAGCCAAAACAAGTGGACATGGAGGAAGTGGTGAAGCTTGCTGAAGAAGAGCCTGAAAAGGACATCAAACACAAACAACCAATAGAGAGGGAAAGTTGGCACTTCTCCAAAAGTTGACACTGTGGTGGACATAAGCAAAATGTCAACTAGACAGCTGAAGCAGCTCACCAAGAGAAAAGAGGACATGATTATTACAAGTGTGAAAAATATTTTTGTAGAATTTTGCACCTACGCTGACATAGATGAAGAGGAACCCATAATTGATCAACTGGAAATTCTGGCACAAGCGATTGGTGAAGATAATCCAGATCCAAAAGCAGTAGCCATTGATCATTATGAAAAGAAAAGAATAACTATTCTTCATGAAAAGGTTGAAGAACTCAAAGCCATTGCGCCTACCAACACCGGTGAACTGAAGCAACAGGTACAAGATGCTGGGAGGATAATTACAAAAACTTCAAACTTTGAAGATTTTGTAAAAGATGTCACAGAAGGAACCAAAAGGACTACAAAAGAGTTAAAGGAGACAACATCAAAGTTCGATGCAAAGACCTCTTCTGCAACAGAGTATAGTCGTGAGCTAACAAGTTTAACACTCACATTAAGAAAGGCATCAAAAGAAAACACAAAGCGAATCCAAGATCTCATTGGATTTCAACTATTCGTAGCACCTACTTTTGACCTGATGCAGAAAACAGAAAATGATGTTGATAGACTTCTCAATGAGCCTGACTATAAAACAACTGAGGATATGGAGAACCTAATTGTCTCTCTGCAAGCTATGAAGTATACTTTAGATCAAGTCATAGCTGCTTGGAAACCTTTCCTAGTTTCTGCAAGGAAGATCTACAAGGATATCTTCAACAAGCTCCAACTATGAGAAATTTAAACCCTTTGTCCCGTGGAGGCAAAAAGGGGAATAATTACTTTTAGCATATTGGTAAAGAAAGGGGAAGTTACCAGAAGAGACTGATCAGATGACAAGGAGAGGTCAAACCAATACAACATGATACAAGTAGAGCAGGTCTACAACTCTACAGGGGAAGTATCAGTTGATAGGGTGATAGTCTACAAGGAGTGTATGTGTTGATGTGTTTTGCCACCAATGCCAAAGGGGAAGATTGTTGTCATAAAGCTTCGTTGTCATCATTGGCTATAATCAAACACACCGGTACTCATGATAGAACAATAGTGGTGAACCGGTAAAACTTACTAAGGAAATAGTGTACCTTAACCGGTCACATTTATACCGGTCCGGTCTTGTCCAACCGGTCTAGCCAGACACCAGAGAATGCAGATGACTAACAAGTTGCACACCGATTTGCACTCCATTGCAAATTTACCGATTAGTGCTTTATAATCCGATCCGGATTATGCGGAGTATTTTTCAGATGAACTGGCCTTAGCTTTATTCTCAGCAAGCATTTCAAGGTCATCATGCATGAGAAGATGTGTTGTTGAAAATCAAGAGCGAAAAGCAAGCAAAGCGGAAGAGAAGAGTCTTTTGAGAAGGGACACAGTCATGAAGAGTGAAAGAGAGAGAAAGATTTAACAACCAAGCAGAGGAAGGAGTGAACAGGTATGATATGGATCAACAAATAAAGTGTCAAAGCAAGATCATTGCTTTTCTTTTGTGAAGCATAATTAAATCCCTTAATTAGGGTGAACCCTAACAGGTTTTATTGTATAAATCCATTCACCGGGTGACATCTTTGTTGATGTTTTTAAGTCTTCTAATAAGGCAACTCCTCACTGGGTCAAGATCTTAACCAATCTCTTTTAAATTATTTGAAGGAGATCTTTAGGCACAGTCTTGTGAAGTTCGGTGCGATGCAGATTGAACTTGTGAATGCAATGCACAACCGCTTCTTCTATCTTTCTCCTGTCTTTGTTGTTGCTGAGTTCATACCTTCTGCCCACTTGTCCTAACCTCCCTGTTTCCTTCATTCCTGCTACGAATTCATCAATATCTTGTCTTTTTGTCTCGGTTCAGGCTCCTTCACTAGTTTGTTTGAACCCCTCTTCGTTTTGATTAAAGGAACTGTGCCTTCTGGATCTGTCTCCTCTTGTTCTTCCTCTTGGGTACTCGGTACCGGTTCTGCTTTCTTCTTTCGAGCCTTGGTTTGCTCTACTGACGGTTTCTTCTTCGATGTGGGGGCCCTTTTGGTGTAAACATTTTTTATCATTGCCCTCTTTTTAAGATTCTCTAGAATCTCTGCAAACGTACCGAACCGGTTAGCAGAGAGATCCAAATTTGCTTCATTTAGAGCATCAGCATATGCCTTAGCAGTTTTGGCAGTGATCTCGTATCCTAGTTCAGAAGCATATACTTCTCTCGGTTCCACTGCTTGAATGATGCAGTGATTGGTGGAAACCAGAAAACATACATCATCTTTGTATGCTTCAACATTTGCAGATGGCACCCGCTCTCTTGCATGCATCTTTAGTTGAAAGGCTTCAAAATATTCGTTCATAATCTTATTTAACAAGTTTCCCAAATGGTTGGCCAAATCAGCTATTTGGTGCATGACCGGTCTGTTGGCCTTCCATGCTACTTTGCCGATTCCAGGAAAGAAATTTTGATAATAGTAGAGACATACCAGTAAAGTCTCTTACTTCATAGATTTCTTCTTGACAATACCGAGGTTCTTCACGTTCTCAAAAATATGCCCTCGAAGCAGTCCGCAGATATCATATTTGGCGTTATCATACATTATCCGGTGGGTGGCATGTATGGCTCCTCCTGGTATGCTGTTGAAATTACTGGACTAATAGATTTTATAACCTATCACCGCGGACGAAAACCAAACCCCATCGTCTTCGATGTCATTCACTCTCATGAGATGACCATCGGATTTCGACTTCGTCAACTTTGTGACGATTGCATTTGCGATAGTTCGCAGCGTCAAGGCTTCCCCTTCCTGACTGTATCCGGTTACACGATGTAAATCCTCCTTCGTTATTTCTGTAACTGCAACCTTTTGTAGCCAAAACCCTGGATCGTGCACTCGAATGAGGACCAATCGGATCCAGTCTTTTCGGAAGATAATCGGATAGGTGACTCCACTGATAAGACCGGACGACACCAACTTTGCGTATTTGTCTTGCAGTCTTCCGTCCTCACACAGAGAGAGGTACTCGCCCTGAATGTATGTTTTGCCAAGTTCTTCTTGTTTGGCATGGATAAACGCAGTCAAGTCTTCTATCATAAAGACTCCCTCCGATACTGTTGACAAGGCTCCAGCCATATCGGTTGCTCGATTCTGAGTCGCCACAATATCATATGCAGGACGATCGACTTGATTTCCCTCGATCAACTTCACACTAGCGGATGATGAGCCCATTGCGAACAGTTTAATTCACAAAAAGAAGCTTTGATCGGTCTAACAGATAATCGCTCACGATGATCAAAGCACAAGAATATTACTCACAAAAATTCGTTAATCTCAATGAAAGAAAAGTAAAAATGATGACTAATCCTTTCTTTTATAGGGTTACGTCATAAGGGTAATTACCAAACGGCAACTATTGTTAAACGACTACAGTAATAAATGTCTTACCTAACTTTTCTTTCCGTTTTTCCCAACCGATGATCCGGATCTTTCGGTTTGGCAAACCCCGGTTGATTACTTCTTACCTGTCTGGTTGTCCTTGTAGACTGAGTGAGTCGGATTCTCACCAGTCTTACCGGGAACGGTAGATGGTCTACCGGTTCTCTCTAAACCTTCACAGCTCAGTTTGCTGATGAGATATCACCATAAGCAGATAATGATCTTTCCTCTGTTTTCTCCTCAGAGGAGCTCTTTGATTCTTTTTGAACCAAATCTCTCTGACTGTTTTTCCAGTATTCTCTTCCTTGTTGATTTTCTCATTTGACGATGAAATCTCTACCGGTTTGACTAATTCTCTCCTTTTGATAGATGAACGGTTCCTACAAATCTTGGCTAGGTGTCCAACCTTGTTGCAATGATAGCAAACTATACCGGTTGCCTTCCATGGGTTCACCCTTGTGTTAGATGATTTGCTCCATGAATCACTCTGACTGTGTATCCCACAGTTTGAACAATTGGTTGTGTTCCAATTCTTGTTTTTCTTGGTGAATACCGGTCTCGGGGATCTCAATGCCATTGTCTTTCATCTGCATTCTTCAGCATTATGTCCAAACTTATTGCATGCATAACAGTAGCCCTTGAAGTTTCCCCTACTTCCACTGGACACAGATGTGGGGCTGGACCAACATTCATTGCTCTTGTGCCCATACTTACAACAATTCTTGCAATAGCTGTTGTTCGGCTTTACCGATGCATTCCTGCAGTTATTTGTTCTATAACCCAGTTTCCCACAATGATTGCAAGAGGTGTTAAAGGTTTTCTTACCTTTTTGAGTTAGCGGTTTCTTCTTATCCTTCTTGCTTGTCTTTGCTCCAGAAGACTCACCAGTCTCTTTCATGTCTTTACCCGTGAATCCAAGACCGGTGTGATCTTTGTGCTTTCTTTGAGCTTTGAGTTTCTCATCAAGCTTCACCGAGCTCTCATTGTATCTTCTTAGGGTTTCATTTCTTTCTTCAAGTTCTTTCATTTGTTCCTTCAGTTGCTACTGCTCTAGTGCCAGTTTTTTGCATGCTTCATCCCTATCATGCCATCCCTTCTGCATGTTGGCGTTTTCTTGGGTGACAATTTGCATGTCTTCTCGGAGTTGCAAAATGATAAGTTCATTCGCCCCTACAGCTTCCTCTGCCCTGTTCCTTGCTTTTTCAGAGGCTGTTAATGACTTGACTGTTGTGTTTCTTTCATTTTCAGTTTGCCTCTTTTTCTCGATCACTTCAGTCATCCTCAGGGCATTCTCTTCTTGCTCCCTTTTGAAATTAGCAATCTAACCGATTAGGATCTTGTTCTTTTCCATGAGCTCAGAAACTGCCTCCTCAGCTTCATCAGATCCACTCTACCCAAAGAGGTCATCGATGGTCTCATTGCTCTCATTCAATTGCAGAGCCAGCTCCTTTCTGTTTGCAAGTGATCTCGTCAGTCTATTGTCCATAGAGGCAATGATGTTGTTCGCTTCCTCTAGCTGTTTCTGATACATGTAACCCTCCATGATCTTTCTCTCAACCGGTTAAGCTTTATATAAGAGAGTAGATGGCTCTGATACAAATTGTTATTACTAAACCGGTTACTGAAAGGGGGGGGTGAATCAGTAAATACTTTTCTAATGTTGTAATTCAAAACTTGTTTAATTATCCTTTACCGATAAGCAGAATAATACAATTATTCACAAGCATAAAAAGAATCACACAAATTAACACAAGTATTTATACCTGGAAACCCTCAGTTAGAAGGAAAAAACCACGGTGAGATAGAGCTCACAACTTCACTACTGCAAAATGAAGGCGCCCTGTTAGGAGCTTACAAAACACTTGTTACAGTGCTACCCGGTTAAAGGATTTGGTAGAAGATCGGTTAAGATCTTAGCTCTATTAGGAGCTTCTTGGTTAAAAAACTTTTAATATCAACAAAAATATTACCCTGTTAAAGGATTTTACAAAGAACCGATTAAGTCCACCCTGATAGAGGGATTTCAACTTGCTCTCACACCTTATAAAAGAAATGATCTTCTATGACACTGATTGTCTGATCAGATCATACCTGTTGATCTCTTCCCCGATTTGTCTGGCTGTGTATCTCTGTTCTCTTTCACCTCTGCGACTGTAGCGCTTCTCTCAGAAGATATCTCTCATCTGCTCTGTGCAATCACCAATAATCAACAACTCTTTATCTTGTGTCCTATGACCTATATTTATACAAGAGTTTACCTCAATGAAACCCTTAACTCATAGAACCGCCAGGGTGTAAACTTAACAATAAATCATGCAAGACATAAAAGATGTGTTCTAATCTGGAATTTACCTTGAAATCATTCATAGAAATAAAACTAATCTTCAATTAAGAAGCTAACTCCACTTCTGAGCAGTGGATGTCCCATATAATCCGGTTTTAACTCGAACTGATCTGCAGAGTCCGGATCAGATCTTTATTGCAGTTAGACCGATTATGACCGGTATACCCTTATACCTGGTTCATCCCTATATGCAACATAAGACCGGTATTATGTACTTGGTTCGGTCTACCGGTGTATCTTTCGATATAGTCAACCGGTGCATACACTCTATTCTCAGTCTACCGGTGGTGTTTAGAGTAACGTGAGTGACCGGTGTACCTTTACCGGTGTGAATGGTGTTTGTGAAATACACTAATGACAAATCATATTGCTAACAAAAAGTCTCAGCAACCGGGTGATGTATAGTCAAGGAAAGGAGGATTCAAACGTTAACCGAGGACCAGGATACAACCGGTGTCAACAAGCCAAGAGGAAGAAAAGGTTCCAACCGGTGTCAACAAGACAACCGAGGATAATGTGCAATCGGTAAGCTAAGGACGTAACAGTGACAGGTTAAAGCTCTTACCAATTGACAACATACAGATCTCAACCGATCAAGAAAAGACTTTGGTATGAAACGATGAACCGAGGAAGTCAGAGTCAACTATCTGTTTCAACCAACTCTTTGATTGGGATTTACTGCGCTAAATCTGGAAGACTTTGAGTTAACATGGTGATCGGTTTGAGGCGCGTTGGAAGGTTTTAAATCCGAAATATGTGGCTTTAAAACAAGGAGTTATCTCTAGTGAAGGAAAGGTGCTCGGCATGCATCTATTGTTTTCTTCATAAAGCAGATAAAGCAAGAGCATGCATCGGATGTTTCCTCAGTGAACTAATACTCCACCGAGTGATGTATCCGAAAGGTATCTGAAATTAGGTCATGCATGAGAGGTGCAATTAGGGCAAGAACTCTATATATTCTTCTGTTTGTTGAGAATATGAGTTGCCTTCATTCTGCCGAAGAAAAGAGTGAACCTGTACGCTTAAAGAAGCTAGGGTAAATAGCAAAGAGAAAAAGAAAGAGGAGTGTGCAGAGAAGCACAACAGTAGAAGAGAAACATACCCGCGGCGACCAGTGATGCTTCTCAGTTGAGCACAAATAGAGATCTTATCAGGCTATGCAAAGCCATTTGTAAAAGGTCAATCTTTCTATTGTTTTCCAGCAATTACAATAGTTAAATCCTAGTATTTGTGTGGACTCTAACAGGTCCCTTGTATCAAATCCCTTAACTGGGTGACATCTTGTAAGGTGTTCTAAGTCCTCTAAAAAGGCAGGCACTAACCGGCCTTATTGTAACAAATCCCTTGACCGCGTCACATCTAATAGTGCATTGTAATCCTTTAACAAGGAAGGCTCCTAATAGGGCGCACTTCAAAAGAGTGCAGAATTTGTGAGGTCTCCTCACACCGTGGTTTTCACCCAAATTGTGTTTCTTCCACGTGATAAATCTAGTGTCACTATGTGATTGTTTGCTTGATACTATTTTATGTTTGAATCTGTTTAGGTTACAGTTACGTATACTTCATCAGATAAATTAGGAGAAAGTTTTATAGGTGTTAATTCAACCCTCCCCTCTCAGCACCGGTTGGGACTGTCAATTGGTATCAAAGGCAAGTTTATTTTCTTTACCACTTAATTGTATAAAGAAAAAGTCAAAATGATGAGAAAGGAAAGACCAAAGTTTTCAATGGAAAACTTTACTCTATGGTGCAGCAGAATGAAGTTGTACATGAAGACCACCGCAGATCAATACTAGACCCATGTTACCACTTATTACAGTGAACCCGCTGGCACTATGACACCTGATGAACTGAAGATCAAAACTAAGCACACGGCTACTATGGACATGATAGTCAGTACACTACCTGATCATGTCTATGCTGAAATTGAGCACCTAGCTTCTGCTCAAAAGATGTGGGCTAAGCTGCAACTATTATATGGAGGGGACCTAAATGTTCAAAGAGCCAAGGTTGAAAGCCTCAGAGGAAAGTACGATGACATGAGGAGGAATGAGGGAGAAGATAATGAACAATACAGCAACCAGATCAAAGAAGTGATCAACTACATCAAAAGCGCTAGAGGAAAGCTTAGTGAAGAGGAGGTGGTTAGCAAAATACTGAGAACGCTCAAACCTTAGTATGCTATCAAGATCTCTGCTATTCAAGAGCTCAGATCGGTGACTACAGATCAAGTCAATCTAGACTCCCTAATCAGTAAGTTGACTGCATTTGAACTATGTAATTTTGATAAGAGCTTGCCCATTCAGGAAGCAGCTTTTAAGTCTTCTGTCAACACCTCTTCCACCAAAAAGGAAAGAGAAACCGGTAACTGCTCTACCGGTAAGATTGGTAATCTTGTTGAGAATCTGCTCTCAGAAAAGATGGAGCAAGATGAGTTTGAAGCACTCATCGCTCGGAGATTCCCCAAAGGGAAAGGGAAGTACAAAGGAAAGCTTTCTTTGAAATGCTTCTCTTGCAACAAGATAGAACATATTGCTGCAAGATGTCCTGATAATGATAATAAAGATAAAAGAGACCAGTTCAAGAGCAAAGCAAAAAAGGAATGCTATATTGCAGAAGGAGTCACAGACAATGAATCTGAAGACTCTGAGGATCTAGAAATTGCATTTGTTGCAATAAAAGAGGAGAGCCCAGCGGTAAGTGAAATGGCACTTATATCAAGATCTCATCAGCATGACGATTGGATCGTTGATAGCGGATGCACTCACCACATGACCGGTGATAAGAACAAGTTTATCAATTTAAAGGTCAATGACAACAGATCAGTAACCTTTGGAAATAATGCTCCCTGTGCCATCGAAGGCAAAGGTTCTATTGCACTCTGCAACAATGTTGTCTGTGAAGATGTGTACTGGGTTGAAGGACTCAAGTACAATTTAATGAGTGTTGCACAACTGAACAACAAAGGATTCATGTTGGAATTTCGACACGGTTCCTGTATAGTCAAGAATCAGTCTGGAACTCATGTTGCACCGGTAGACAGAGCAAAGGTAATCTATTCTACCTAGACTCAATGGAAGGAGCTTGTCTCATAGCTTTAGTCAAAGGAGAATCAAGAAAAATTTGTCTTATATCCAAAGAAGACAATAGCTGGTTATGGCACAAGAGACTCTGCCACATAAACTTTGACAGTTGTGTCAAGATGAGCAAAAAGAAATCGGTTAGAGGACTCCTTGAGATTACAAAACCCATCACAAGTGTTTCTAAAGATTGTCAGTTAGGAAAACTGACAGGAACAAGTTTCAACAGTAAATCCTTCTCTGCTGAAAATGTTCTAGATCTTGTGCACAGAGATTTGTGTCGACCGATGAAGACAAAGAGCTACTACAGAGACCAGTACTTCATGCTCTTTGTAGATGACTTCTCAAGAATGATGTGGACACTCTTTCTTAGGGAGAAATCAAAACCTTTTCACATGTTTAAAATCTACAAGGCCAGAGTGGAAAAGGAGACCGGTAAAAGCTTGAAGTGTCTGAGATCAAACAAAGGAGGAGAATACACTTCCCAAGAATTCACTCACTACTGTGAGGAACATGGCATAAAGAGGCAGCTATCTGCACCAAGGATTTCTAAACAAAATGGAGTAGTAGAAAGAAGAAACAGGACGCTGATTGACTGTGCAAGATCCTTGTTGATTCAGAAGGATCTTCCTCATCACTTCTGGAGAGAAGCCATTAGCACTGTTGTCTACACACTGAACAAAGTTCAAGTCAAAAAGGGAACCAGTAAGACCCCCTATGAACTATGGTTCAATCATACTCCTAGTGTAGGTTACTTCAAAATCTTTGCTAGTAAATGTTACATGAAAAGGGATATGTACTCTGGGAAGTTTGATCCCAAGAGCGATGAAGGAACATTTTTGGGTTACTCTACCAAAAGCAAAGCCTACCGGTGTCTGAACAAGAGAACACGTAAAATAATTGAAAGTATCAATGTAAAAGTTGATAAATCTTCAGAACAGATTAAGAAGACCGGTCACAATGATTATGACAGTCTTGAAGGTCAAAATGAGGGAAATGTCTTTGAGTTCAATGAACCAACAACTGAAGATGAACGAGGACAACATATGAACAGACATCTGGAGCAGGACATTGTACCTGAAGCTGACAAGTCAACACAGGATCGTGAACAAGAAGCTGTTCAGAACCATGATGAAGAAGTTGCTCAACCAGAAGAACCTCGTCGGGAACAGCGACCGATTCTTCCAACGTATGTAACATATCACTCCGATCTGTGAAGCCCCTCTCTCCATAACCAAACAGCAGCCAAACCAAAGCCCGGCTCCCAACTTACTGCAAGATCAAACGTGCCCATCGGCCATGTGCTGCTGTCATCTGTGAGTAAGGACCCAACCCAACTAATAACCTCACTCCAACTGGGATCTCCCATGCCTCTACCGTCTAATGTCGCAGAAAACCAAATCTCATATCGATCGGTTCCAGAAATGAGAACCAACCGTGAGTATGCCCCTCCTGGATCCCACAAGCAAAGGAGCCCTACATCGCCCCAGCTGACTGAAATCTCTTGGTGCTCACTGTCCCTACTGAGTGACATATCGAAAGTATCCATCTGCCATAAAGCTGCCCCTCTAATCTATAACTTGAACCAGTAACTGCGCTGAAGAGGCAAACTGTCAAAACCGCCAGACAAGACTTCCACCTGCGATGCACTTACTATCTCTACTGGAAACGCCAAATCAGCATAAGGACTCCATGACTGCCTCTCAATGCTCGAAGTCATATAATGTATACCATTGTGTGAAGAACTCACACCAGCCAACATAGCCAACATGTCAAACTCGATAACCCCATACTGAAGAAGTCCTACCTGATCAACACCCCCATCAAGCGGTAATGTAGGAAAAGACATAACTCTCATCATGCCACCAAACATAGCTACCTCTCCTGGGCTGCGGGTACACAAACCATACTGCTCATCAACTGAGCTCATCCCACTACTCCATTCTGATGACCAAGGCTCACCTCTGATAACTACCCCTAGGTCCCACACCCTGCAACCAATCTTGTCCTCCTCCTGGGAATAGGAAGTATCTCTCTCAACTAACTCAAAGAGGGGATTGTCGATAGTCAATTCTGCACCCATATCAAACAAGGAGTTATCCATCATCTGAAAGTGATCTAACTCTTTACGAAACTCTTGATGACTCAAAGATCTTCTTGGACAACTGTCCAAGTCATAGATCTGTTGTATGCTGTCAAGCTACTGAACCACCTCCTAATAGAATTCAGACCTATCCCTGTCATCCTGCTCCCTGTACTGGCTAGAGACCACAATCTGATTCCTCGCCTCCTGTAGAGCAATACGAGTATGCTCCAAAGTGCCATGAGTAGCACTAAGCTCCCTATTGAGTTTATCGATCTCAGCCTCCTTATTCCTCTTCTCCTCAGCATAATTCTCGGCAAACTGTAACAGGTGGTCACGGTCTGTAAGAAGTCTCAAATATCCCAACTTCCAATCCTCAAAAGCTGTCCTAACTCCCTGTAAACCTGCAGTATAGGATCCAATCCCTCTATTGCCTTGCCCTTGATCTCTCTAAGCTGTCCTGTACAGATCATCAATGATCTGGTGAGCGCTATCATGGTGAACTAGCGCTAAAATAATAGCGTCTTCGCTAACCTTCAGCTGACTCTTCAAGGCCTACTTCTCATCAATGTTCTCCTGAGATGTACTGCAAAATGGGTCATCCATATCAGCGTGATGCAAAAATGAAGTGCTGCTAAAGAAGTCACATGATTCCTTATTACCGGAATCACTGAAAGTCTCCAACTGGTCACCACAACCTATAATCCTGGAGTTATCAAACTCCGCCACCAAATCACCAAAGTAGAGTGTTGAACACTCACCACCGTGTCCCGAGAGTGGGGAAGTCTCATCTGTAACGTCTCTATCACTAGGCTGCAATTTATCTTTCCCTGGATCAATTGTGCAAACATGTCCCTGTGACCAGCTCCCCTGGCATAAGAAACAAATCTGCCCTGCAATCACTAAGCCCTGGTCTATCACCGAAGATCCTGCAACCTGTAAGCCTAATGAGATTTGTTCATTTTTTGATAATGAACTCAAGAATCTTTCAGCCTGAAGCTTAATCAATTCAGTTGAGAGTTTGTATGTCGTGGGTATGTTCCTTATTCCTCTTCTCCATAATGTCAACAATTCAAATCGCAATTGTTTGCATATGTCGCAATCCTCATCTAAGATTGAGGATAAGATAGTCATAATGCATGTCTTCACCTCCTCTAAATGACACTCCTTGTAATTGTCTAGGAGACACTGAAATAATTGCTGAATCATTTCACCATAACCAAGATTCAGCATGTGACTGAAAACTCTAGTGCTGTTCACAAACTCCAAGATTTTTACCTGTGTACCAAAGGTAGAATTTCTGTCATATTTCAGTCCATCCAAGCTGTCTATAATCAGCTGTAACACCTGTCTACAAATCTGCTTGGTGTAAGGAACAATAAGTGTTGTAATTCGAGCGATCTCACTGAGACATAAGGCGACTGCAAGCCTAACATCTCGAATTAGATGACTCATAAATCTGCGTTGCACTAAGGCAACCATTGTGGGATGCATGGCCCAATTAAAAAGTTTGCAATCACCTTGATCTATCCTGGATAGATATGAATTTATTTCATCGAGCTTGGCCAGCATGTTGCTTGCAATTTTCTGCTCCTCCAGTTGCCATCCAAGGCAACACAATACATTTCCTTTCGGATATCTCTGAGCTGCACACCGTAAAATGTGCCATTGAGTTCCTTAGAGAATATTGGACTTTCCAAGGTCTCCATGATATTAAGTTTTCCTCCGTGTTCGTGCCAAAAACTGAATTGCTTTTGTAACTCTGAACCGCTGTCTCTGCAATAATAATTCTGATTATCCAACACCTCTTGTGCAAATTCAGGAATTTAATTGAGCGCCCTGTTTAATGAAATTGTATTGAAAATACAAAGAATGCCTTCAGATGTCCTACTTCTGTTCTGATTTATTCTGACTAAGATGATCACTTAGTTCCTATTCCTGACACTAAATTTTCTCGATTACCCCAGGCTGGAAGAGATAAGTTTTTTGGTGTAATCGTAACAGAACTACGCACGGTCTTGTTTGTTCTCAGACTATGCAAGTAATGGATTTGTTTGAGAAAGTACTGGTCTATTTGTTACGTAGTTTCCCTTGGTGGTATCGTTTGGGACTGCTCATGAAATTTTATCTTGAGATTACCACTATCAGCTGCATGTTTGTAATGACTGAAATGTGTGTACTCTGAGGACCTAGGCAACGTGTAACATTTCCAAACATATAGTGATCAACTACAGAAATAACAGGTTCAACAGTGCACCTGAAGATATAAATGTATGTTTTTGATTCACTGTTCCAAATACCTTGCTGCGGATATCATAAAGATTACCACCCAACAGTCCATTCATTTACCAAACATTCTGAAGTCACAGCTCTATGAACACCAAGAGTCGATACCTTGCATAGGTATTAACCAGTCATCTTGTGGATAGGTGCTGGCTTGCAGCTTGGCCACCCGCACAAGTCTCTGCTGACACTAAATCTGATGTTGTCCCGTTATGTATTTAGATGCTTGGGCACAAGTTATTACACAATCACCAATTTACTATAGATGCGGCTCCAACCAGAGCAATAGATAACTCAAGCAAGAATATTCTCACAATTAACAGTAAAGACCAGGTTTATTAGACGTTCATTCGATGCTATAAACAGCAAATATACTGCAAAGTGTGAAAACAAATACAAACTCGGCCTGTAGGCCTCCCAGAATTTCTCACGTTACTGTCTGCTCCTGCCTGACTTCTCTGTCACACATACCGGGACCCAAACGAAAGACTGGTTGCACGGAAATGGCTATTTGAGAGGCTAAGATACAGACTGGTCCCTCCCGTGTTTAGACTCCAAATCTGGTTGCGACCTCAATCCAGGCAGTCACTTGCATGTGTGGAAGTGTCTACAACAGGTGCGGGTCTAGCAGCTACCTGCGAGTGGGGAGCTCGAGTCAAAAGACTCTACATACTGAGCGCGTGTCTTCTAACAATGCCGGCCTGTATGTATATTCTCCCGTCTACAACGCAAGCGAATGTATTGAGCTGGCCAGTCACGGTGTGAAACTCAACCCCCGTGTCTTCTTGTTGGTTATGTGCGAATGGTGGGGAGTGACGGGGTCCCTGTTTGCATGTAGCTGAGAGTGCTGGAGACTACCATCCAAGCCTTGGATGCTCGCACTATCCAATGAAGAAGCTCCCGCAAGGTGACTTCTCAGCTACTTTCTCGTGTGCTTAAGCACTCTTCTTCTAACCGCGCTGCCCAAGACTGGGACGCAACGCTGCTAGCAGATAGCTGGAGTCATCAGTATGCGATGAATGGGTGATGACCATTTACAGTCAAATGCACCTGTGACTTCTTTCACCCATATTCTCCTTGTGTTTCCGCTACTGTGTGGTACTTCACTGCGACTGTTCCCAACTGATTTAGTTGCCAAAAGAACCACGTGACACCCAGCTCAGGTGCCTGCTATAATGGTCATATAATGCCAAGGGCCTTACGTGCTAACAAAATTTGGTATGACTGTGTGATCCTTCCAGAAAAATCGAGCTCGGTTGTGGAATGGTTATGCACATACACAAACTCCTGCTAGTTGGAAAGACTGATGTGCGTCCAGTTTGAACTATTCCCAGCGAGAATCTAATACATCATGTTAACCACGTTTTTTTTTTTGTTTTTAGTTTTCCCTTATTTAAAATTTTCTCATATAATCGTTTTTCGTAATTTATTCCCTAGTAATGTTACTGGCAGTTTTGTTGGTTTGTCCTGCCTTGCTTCCCCAGTATAAGTGTTGTGCAACTGTAAATAAAACGACTATACCATTTGACTCTAAAAATAAGACTATAGAAGAAGCTTCACAAAATCTCTACGAATTCGTTACTGGAAAAGGACCTCACAGGCTAGCAGGATTTTTGGCTCTAATACCACTGAAATGACCCTAACTGGCCATTTACTGATTCCGACCAATAAATCTTAAGCAGATTTAAAATAAACAATAACATGAAAATAACCAGAAGATATTCTCGAATAACCAGTAGATTTATTCATAAAACCAGCAAGTACAATCTTATGAAATAACTCAGAAAATCGGGTTTGTATTATACATCAGCAATACAATAACCACGAAATACAATATCCAATCCGAAATACAGTAAAGAACAATAAGACTAGATGAAAGGAACCTGGTAAAACAATGGCAAACTCTAATTGAATCCGCACTGGGATGAATCGGGTTTCCATCCAATCCACCAAGAAATGTTGAAGGTTTCCGTCCTCAAATTTCTGATTCGATAGCTGAAGCTTCTCAAATTCTCAAAGAGAAATAATATCCATAAACTGAAGCATGCCCAAATGAGACTCCAAAACCTCCTCTTATGGCTGCAGCTGTGACTCTTCAGTTTCCCCACTGTGACTCTTCGTATGCCCATTTCGTCTCTTATAAACTCACTTTAAGTCACTTTAAATAAATGACCGTTGAGTTATAAAGTAAAATAATAAATGAGGAAAACTTCTGGCATTAAAACGGAGGCCCAAACGAGCTCGGATACTGACGTGTGATAGCTCGCCGGAAAGCTCTCGGTGAGACGCTCCGAGTCCACTACTGAAAGCCGAGAAATCTGAACCCTGCTGACTTACTAAAAATTGTAAGTATCCTAGAAACCTGCAGAACTGCACCGATTGGCTTGGAACTGAAAAAACACCTAGGCCAATTATCTTCTAGTGCACTGCTACAGCACTGTTAACCCTCCGAGCCAAGCTGAAAAGGCTAACAACCCGACACAAAATAATGTACCCAAAAATGGGGACATTACATAATGTCATTGGGACCAAGTGGGTCTATAGGAACAAACTGAATGAAGAAGGAAAAGTCATAAGAAATAAGGCAAGACTGGTCTGCAAAGGGTATGCCCAAGAAGCTGGACTGCACTATGGAGAAACTTTTGCACGAGTGGCCAAATTGGAAGGACTAAGAATTCTTCTTACCTATTCTGCTCACAAGAAATTTAAAGTATACCAGATAGGTGTCAAGTCTGCATTCCTGGATGGAATACTGGAGGAGGAAGTCTACATTGAACAACCAGAAGGCTTCACATATGCACAAAAAGGTGGTATGGTCTGTAAGCTAAAAAGGCTCTTTATGGGCTTAAGCAAGCTCCAAGGGCTTGGTATGAGAGGTTGCATTCATACCTTTTGACCATAGGATTCACAAGCACCGGGGACAACAGCAACATGTATCTCAAGACCGAAAAAGATGGAAATCTGATTGTTGAGATCTTTGTCGACGACATCATCTTTGGAGGAGATCACAGGATGAGCAAAGCCTTTGCTGAAGAAATGAAGAAAGAATTTGAGATGTCTATAATAGGCGCCATAAAATTCTTCATTAGACTACAGGTCCATCAGCTAAAAGAAGGTATTTTTATCTCTCAGTCCAAATATATAAAAGAAATTCTTAAGACTTTTGTACTTGAAGAATCTAAACCAGTTGGAACTCCAATGATAAGTAACCTCAAGTTATCAAACGAGGATGACACAAAAGAAGTGAATGAAACAATGTATTGGTCCATGATAGGGATATTACAGTATGCTAGTCACAGTAGACCAGACATTACACATGCGGTTGGCATAGTAGCAAGATTCTCTGCAAATCCCAAAGAGACACATCTGATAGCAGTAAAGAGAATTTCCAGATACCTAAAGGGTACTCAGGAGTATGGCTTGTGGTTTCCTCACAAGGGAGGCTTCGAAGTAAAGGTTTACACCGATGCAGACTGGGCTGGCAACATTGATGACAGAAAGAGCACAAGTGGAGGCACATTCTTTCTCGATCAAAGGATTGTGTCTTGGACAAGTAAGAAATAGAACTGCATTTGACAGTCAACTGCAGAAGCTGAATATGTTCCTGCTGCAATCAATTACACACAGGTGATCTGGATCAAACAACTGCAGGAAGGAATCCAGGAACAGATACCTGAACCGATTGCAATCTACTATGATAGCACCAGTGCAATCAACATATCCAAAAATACTGTCATGCACTCCAAGACAAAGCACATTGCCATCAAGTATCATTACTTGAGAGAGCTAGTACAAGACAAAGAGGTAAGATTGGAGTATGTTCCCACCAAAGAACCGATTGTTGATATCTTCAAAAAGCCATTACCAAAGAGTACTTTTGAGTATCTCAAAGGCAAACAAGGGGTTATACCCCTCCCTGATCGTCAGTAAACTACCAAAGGGGATCATCAATTCATTATGCTTCAACAGAGGGTTCCACCTCATCTTTTCTGAACTGATGAAGAGGACTACTACTCGTAGGCGTAAGAGATTAGATAAAGGAAGTCTTTTTGACTAGCCTTTGGCATTATTGTCAAAAAGGGGGAGAGTTTGGCAATAAACTGGTTTAACTGGTAGATGACCGACAGTAGCAGTAACACAAAGATGTTAGCACACAGGACAAGTGATATGATTGCCCATCAAGGTTTTGCCATCAATGCCAAAGGGGGAGATTGTTGGCATCAAGAGATGGTAACTGAGAAGCCTGCTACCGGTACATGGCAATTAAGCATTGTCATTGATTGGCTAAAGAGAAAAGAGAAAGGAGATGTCTTGTGATCTCAATCTAAGGTCCAAAGATCTAAATAGATTTGTATGACAAGAGGCTGGTTTGGCAACCAGTGGCAACCGGTGACACTACGCAAGAAATCAAAAGCAACTAGTCACTATGGAAAGTCTTAGCAACCGAGTAATGTATAGTCAAGGAAAGGAGGATTCAAACGTCGACCGAAGACCAATATACAACCGGTGTCAAGAAGCTCAACGGAAGAAAAGGTGCCAACCGGTGTCAACAAGACAACCGAGGATAATGTGCAATCGGTAAGCTAAGGAAGGAACAGTGACAGGTTAAAGCTCTTACCTATTCACAACATAAGGATCTCAACTGATCAAGAAAAGACTTCGGTATGATACAATGAACCGAGGAAGTCAGAGTCAACTATCTATTTCAACCAACTCTTTGACCGGGATTTACTGCACTAAATCTGGAAGACTTTGAGTTAACATGGTGATTGGTGTGAGGCGCATTGGAAGGTTTTAAAGCCGAAATCTGTGGCTTTAAAAGGAGTTATCTATAGTGAAGGAAAGGTGCTTGGCACACATCTATTGTTTTCTTCATAAAGCGGATAAACCAAGAGCATGCATCGAATGTTTCCTCAGTAAACTAATACTCCACCGAGTGATGTATCCGAAAGGGATCTGAAGTTAGGTCATGCATGAGAGGTGCAATTAGGGCAAGAACTCTATATTCTTCTGCCTGTTGAGAATTTGAGTTGCCTTCATTCTGCCGAAAAAAAAAGTGAACCTGTACGCTTAAAGAAGCTAGGGTAAATAGCAAAGAGAAGAAGAAAGAGAAGAGTGTGAAGAGAAGCACAACAGTAGAAGAGAAACATACCCGCGGTGACCAGTGATGTTTCTCAATTGAGCACAAACAGAGATCCTATCAAGCTATGCAAAGCCATTTGTAAAAGGTCAATCTTTCTATTGTTTTCTAGCAATTACAATAGTTAAATCCCAGTATTTGTGTGGACTCTAACAGGTCCCTTGTATCAAATCCCTTAACCGGGTGACATCTTGTAAGGTGTTCTAAGTCCTCTAACAAGGCAGGCACTAACCGGCCTTATTGTAACAAATCCCTTGACCGGGTTGCATCTAATAGTGCGTTGTAATCCTTTAACAAGGAAGGCTCCTAACAGGGCGCACTTCAAAAGAGTGTAGAATTTGTGAGGTCTCCTAACACCGTGGTTTTCACCCAAATTGGGTTTCCACGTGATAAATTTGGTGTCACTGTGTGATTGTTTGCTTGATACTATTTTATGCTTGAATCTGTTTAGCTTACAGTTAAGTATACTTCATCAAATAAATTAGGAGAAAGTTTTATAGGTGCCGATTCACCCCTCCCCTCTCAGCACCGGTTGGGACTGTCATAGACTATGAATAATATAATATTGATACTCATTATCGATACATAACATCATTAACAATTATTATATTAAACTCAATTATGTATATATATACTTAATAATATATATATATATATATATATATATTATTAAATGTATATATATACATGATTATTAATTTACTAATTATTAATCATGCATTATGATAACCATAATTATAGCAATTAATTTAAAGCAGTATATAGAAAAGCATAGAGATCAAATGCTCAAGGCCGATAGGCCACTTATGCATTTGATTTCATTGGTTAGAATATTCCGACCAACGCTACAAACATTGACATTGAGCTTGTATTTATACATTTTCAAACAATACACCTTTCCAAGACACGCTTGCTGACCTAGTCTTGAAGACAAGCAAATTGCTGCCCAAGAAGTAAGGAAACTTAAAATGCAAAATCCAAGGACAGCCCTGTTGTGACCTTTTCACACATCGCCCTCTTTTGCTGGGTGATTTTACTCGTTTGCTTAGATTCGTCTTAGCTTGGCAACAATTTTGAAATCTCAGATGGTGAAGTGTTAAATTTGGGACCAAAAGAGGTACATGATGTGAGAGATTGAACACTTGAGAAAATGGGGGATAAAGAATGCAAACCAACTTCAAATTTATAAGTCAGGATCCTTAGGAAAGGTTTCCAATTCATCTCCATGTATTGATCCTTGCCAAAACAAGAAAAATAACTGAGGTTTATGAAGTAAAATTGCAAAAACTTGAAACATTTTATGATAGAATATCTTTAAGAACATGGTTTCAACTTCCTTCAAGTTCTGATTTTTCTTTGATAATGCCTTAATGCATACTTTCAGAAAATGCATACCCTTGACTGAATTTAAACTATTTTAAACATCATTTGATCCCTATGCATGCTTCAATTCTTTCCTTGTTGTAGGTGTTGAGGTTTTCTGATTAATTTTTCTTTCAAAATTCGCCCAAGTCTGCTATGATTCACATCTCTATGGCAGAGTTTTGATGTTCGCACCCCTAATGATCATATTTCCTCATTCTCCTTGAAGATGCTGGTGGTTGTCCTTCAATCCTCCTCTTAATAAGCTAATTTGTTAATCTGCTCCTGCAATTGCCTTCCTATTGAGCAGGTCCCCATGCCTCTCCTCGGTCTTCTCTGCACTTCATTGATTTCCGCATTGTGTTAAAATGATAGCCTTTGATGTTCTTTATAGGCTTCTTATGAAGAGTCACCTCTATTAGGCTTACAAGGCCGACTTCATATCGCATTTAAATGTTTAAATTATGACCTCCAAGCAGACCAACCTGATGGTAATTTCGAATTCATTTTTAATCACATTGATTTTGTTAATGGCTTCCTTCAAAATTTTATGCAATCAGAGGTTGGAAATCCTACCCTTATTAGGATTTTGAGTTGAGCAACAGGTTGGAAATCCACTAGTTGATCAGGTTTTTCATTGAATTGGGATCGGAAGTCCCACCTTTGTTTGAAATTTCATCAAATTGAAATCTGAATATTGACACTTGTTTGGATTTTCTTCACAACCTATGTCGGATTTTCACCATGCCTTAGGATTTTCTCTTCAATTGCAGATCAGAAATTCACTGCTTGCTTGGATTTCGCATGGAGAGGTCGGAAATTTGATAAGTGTTGAGAATTTCTCAAAAACAAAGCAGATCGAAAATTCAGCTTGCCTTAGAATTTTCCCTTCAAATGCACATGAGAAATTCACTACTTTCTAGGACTAATGCTTGGAAGGTGATCAGAAATCAGAGGATTGTTAGGAATTTTCATGAAGCTGAGTGTGTAATTGATGTTCACTAAGGATAAATGCTCTTCTAGGCTGGAAATTCATGCCTCATTAGGCTGGATTTTTCTTGTTTTGGCAAGGATCAATACATGGAGATGGGGGTTTCAAGATTCAAGTCAACAATTACATGGCGGTTTCAAGATCAACACATCAAGAAGGTGATCAATTTAAACAACAAGTAGTGCAAGGAAACTAAACAAGTTCTACAAATGGAGAAGAGTATCACAATCCGGAAATTCAAGATCAATTAGAAAGATCCAACAACATGAGGGTCGACAAGTTCAAGACATGAAGAAGGATCAAAGAAAGATATTTAGACAAGCAATTTCAAGAGCATTTCTCAAGGAGAAGATGAAGAAAATGGAGAAGATGAAGAAAATTCATGAAGATGAAGTAATTTGGGAATATGAGCCATCAAAAACAATCAAAGGCTTAAAAATGTTGAGTATCAAGAGATGTCACTAGAGATGCAAAGACTTATTTATGATGTTGAAGTGGAGTTGAAACAAAGATTACAAGACAAACATGTTGAGGTAGCGTCCATCCATCTTCAACCAATCAAGGTATTCCAACTTAGCATATCCAAGTTCATCCAATCAAATTAATCCACAAGTAGACATGTAAAAAGCATTTAATGTCTTACCATAATGAATTTTCTCATTGATTCATCCTCAAAAGGATATGTATCCCAAAGCAATGTAATTTTCTCATTGGCCATCATTTAATGCTTGTAGGTGGTAGTTATGACAAATGCTATTTAGGGTTCTTTGAATTATTTGGGCCAATCATCTTGAATCAATCTAAGTCGTTCGTTGTATGTGAGGCCTCTGTATAGGGCTTTCTCATTTCATTTGTGAGGGAATTTTTTGTGAAAGTGTTGCCATAATACTGCCAAAGTAATTTGAAATTCATTGAAGCTTGGTGAATACTTGTGTTATTTTGGAGTGTTACATGGTTTCCCAGCTCTCTCTTAGTTAGAATTTTTTTATGTTGAGTAGATGATTGAAGATATTGTTGATTCATGGTGAAACCTCATGTTCCTTCCTTTTGATGCTTGTTGATTGCAAGTAGCAATGCAAGGTTAGGCTGAACTTATCTTAAAATTTAAATTCAATTACATCAAGCTTATCATTCGCATGTTTTATGTTGTCAATGTGTGCGAATGATTTGGAGATCATTCAATTATCCTTAGAAGATTTGCATCAGCTTTGCATAGTTGTTTTACTTGGCAAAGCAAATTTTAGTTTGGTTTCACTTCATCACCAATAGTCTCTTGCATTCATAGAAGTAGATTAAATTTCTAAGCCCAATCTCTTTTGCACTTTACTTCAAAGTCATTGTTAGAAGTAGTTGAAGAGCTCACATTGTCAAATCATTTGCCATTTGAAGAAGTTGATAGATACCCATGAATGAATAGCATAAGTCTTGTTGGAATCCTAATTTTTGCAATATTTGGTGTTCCAGATTCCAAGCCAAGAAGCAAATTTCACTCTACAATCATGTGCAACACCTATGATCGAGCAAGTTATTCTATTTCCCAACTCCCAAAAATTGATTCTAATGCATATGTCAAGTAGTCGATTTCCGGGTTGAAGGAGTTCACATTGCCCATTCTCATTCATCTTTGATTTGGCTCTAGAAAATCAGCCATCAACTAGGCAGCTTAAGGGTAGCACTGAGATGATACAAGGAGGAAAGATGTTTTCTCAAGTTGGAGGTTGAAGGAGAGGAAGCGTACCAGACATTTCTGAGAGTAATTGAAGTACAAGTGTGACCAGAGGCATGTGGTGTTCTCAATAAATTGACATGGATGGACTTTCACATTAACAAATTTTGCCAAAATATATGCTTCAATGGCGGGCGTTCAAACTTCATGAGGCGACAATATTGGAGTTTGGAGGCGACGTTCTATGCAGGGAGAATAAAAAAATCTTCATATCAATCCAAACTTGTCCTATGAAGTGCGCACACAGAATAGGGGTGGCAGTTTTATGCAAAGGGCATTTGGGGATTTATCCCACATTGGCTAGGGGTTATGCCGAACTTGTCTTTTTATATATCAACGCACCAGTATTAAATAGCCTCAGGCATGTCGTCTTTTGGCAAAAAGGGTTCACGTGCGAGGGTAGCTTGGACTTGGCAAACAACTTAATATTTTGTGGGCCCATAATGACTAAGTAAATGTCACGGCAAATAACCGAACAGTGAGTTGGCAGTCCAAGGGCGAATCAGAGGGCGACAAGTGGCACACATTCCAAGGCGAGGTGGTGGGTCCGAGATGACACATGGCGTCATCCCGTAATCCCGCAATCCTAGTTGACGTAGAGAGAGACAAACCACGGAATCATGAGACTGCGACACATGGGAGGTAAGTTGGTCTGGATTGGTGATGGGTCCCAGGTGATATAGTGACAGGTGTCCAGCGCTCATGATCGCGTAGTTTGGGAAGACGAGGAAAGAGAAAGTGTCCGGGATTGTGGGAAGGCGCCACATGGCACGGGTGAAGGAGATGGATGGTGGGCCAAGGAGGACAGATGGTGAAATTTTGTGATCTAGCCATCTTAGTAGGTACAAGGGTGACATCATGATGGGATCGCGAGGAGATGCCACGTGGCAAGGCCGACCAATGTGCGATGATGTGGCAAGATGCAGAGGTGGAAGCGACATGGTGTCTAAGTGGTGCACAGGTGGACTGGCGAGCAAATCAGAGGTTGCCACGTGCCAATCAAGGTGCTGTTGACCAAGTGAAGTTTGAGAGGGAAAGTCGAAATTCAGAAACTATAGTCAAAATTGGATACCAGATGATCAAAGATGGAAGCACAGTAGTGTGATTCCCCAAATTTCAAAGGAAGAAGGGTTTCAGCAAAGACAACATGTTGAATAACATTCACCATCGGGTAAGCTAAAGAAGCAGCTGGCGAAGGAGAGGTTTATCCGATAGTGGGTGACATAACAGCATACAAACACTGCAGTCGTCCAAGGGTTGAAATAACTCATTGAGTAAGACAGCATTTGAAGAACTTAGAGGTTGAGTAACACGAAGCATTGTTTTGTTCGAAGGCACTAAAGTGATCGGGAATAGAAGCACAGTAAGGGAATTCTCGAAATTCCGAAGGGAAAGTTGGGGCCACCATATTCTAAAGTTATAGTTGTGAGGTGAACAAATCATCGGAATCCGACAAGTTGATGGCAAGTTTGAACTTCAAGGAACTCTAATGCGGAGAACTGATACTCGGGGTGCTAGTGATCGAGAATGGAAGCAGAGTAAGGGAATTCCCGAAATTCTGAAAGGAAGGATGGGGCTCACGCATTTCGAAGTTAAAATTGTGCCAAAGAAAATAAAGCAAAGGCAAATCAGTGGGACTCGATTGGCAAATGACAAGAGACCTACTACATCATCAAACTCTTTTGTCGGAAGGGAAGCATTTGAAGTGCAACATCGTCCATTGGAGAATGCAGGGAGGAAGTGTGATTCCCAAACTCCGAAGAGTAGAACCTATGGACAGTTAGTGTATCAAGCGGAGAGTCATGCCTATGACTTCATTGGTATAGCTTTGTGTTGCGTAATAACAAAATGAAAGTCACATCGACAACAGATGGGTGAAGCGGTATAGCCTATACCAATGATTAGAAATACATAGCTCTATCGGGACAGTAAATGAGCCTTAGCTGGAGATGATTAATTTCACAAGCTTGTTGTTACTCAATTGTTTAGTTTTCTCTCTGCAAACTAATTGTGACTAATTGTGAAGAGATGTGTCTCTTCATTTGTATGAAGCCTCCTATACAAAGGAGATTATTTTGTAATAAAGAACAAAGATCAAAATACTATTTTACATACACTACATTTTTGCAAGTTATTTTTGTAAACAATGAAGACTTTTCATTACTAATATATACCAGCAAGTTCTAATTGTTTTGGATTAATCAATCCTTTGTGATTTTACTTCCAGAAAGTGAAGCTGCTCTCAACCTTTGTGTGTGGAGACTGTTTATATTATTCTGCAAATTTGATCATTACATTTCATAAGCATTATTATCTCTATCTTATTGGTCTCATTAACTTTGCGTTAAATTCAATAAGACTAATTGTGGAATGATAAAGTAATTAAAAGCATCAAAAGGAAGTAGTTGATAGGAACATTTTCCCTTCTCACATAAGTTTTACGTATGATTAAGAAGAGACTATCTCTATAGCCCAATTGAAGAAGGCATCGGTCTATCATATTTTAAAAGTCATTCTTTAAAGGATTACAACCAGAAAGAAGGAATAATTTTCATTTTACACAAATCAATTCATAAAAGCATTCAATATATTCTTAATACAGCAATCAAAAGATAAGTTTCATGATTTATAAATTGTAAAGGATACAATTCGATCTCCCTCAAGACCCAATTGCCATCTTGAGAGATCACCCTAATTCAAAGTACAGCTATAGATCTGTTATAAGAAGACTTAAGCCGGGAGTTTGAGTTAAGGAATAGGTACACCCGCCTTGGTCCTGCAGAGCCTAAAGTGCAGGGGAAGAGGATCATAATTGATCACTCTCGTTCGTTGACCAAGTCAGTTCGAAAGTCCAAGCATTGGGTTAGGCAAGCTCATAGGACTTCCAATCTGTTGATTTGGGAACCAACAAGTCCTTTTGTGGGATTAATAGCATATCAACTAAGTTGTGTCCAACATTAAGTCACATGTACGCATTTTAAACCTTGGGCTCACTACACTTTATCACGCAATTTATTACATTGTTTAGCATTTGGGGTTCCCTTGTTCAAGAGATGATAGAATACTCCGTATTTTATTTTGCACATTGCAGTGGTCACAAAACTCACATCAATAGGCTTCCTTCATTTTGTTCGTCGACAGGTTCCTGCAGTCTTTGGCTAGGTATCCAACTTTGTTGCAGTGATAGCAGACTACACCGGTTGCTTTCCATGGGCTCACCCTTCTCGTGTTAGGTGTTTTACTCCATGAGTTACTGTGACCGTGTATCCCACAGTTTGCAAAATTAGTTGTGCCCAGGTTTTTGTTTTTCTTTGTGAATACCGATCTTGGTGATCTGAATGCCATTGTCTTTGATTTGCATTCTTTAGCCTTGTGTCCAAACTTGTTGCATGTATAATAGTAGCCCTTGAAGCTTCCCCTGCTTCCACTGGACACAGTTGCGGGGCTGGACCAGCATTCATTGGTCTTGTGGCCATTCTTGCAACAGTTCTTACAGCAATTGTTGTTTGGCTTCACCGATGCATTCCTGCAGTCATTTGTTCTATGACCCGGTTTCCCACAATGCTTGCAAGAGGTGTTAAAGGTCTTCTTACCTTTTTGTGTCAACGGCTTCTTCTTATCCTTCTTGCTTGTCTTAGCTCCAAAGGACTCACCAGTCTCTTTGGTGTCTTTTCCAGTGTATCCAAGACCAGTGGGGTCTTTGTGCTTTCTTTGAGCTTTGAGTTGCTCATCAAGCTTGACCGAGCTTTCACTGTATCTTCTTAGGGTTTCATTTATGTCTTCAAGTTCTTTCATCTGCCCCTTCAGTTGATATAGCTCTTGTGCCAGTCTTTTGCATGCTCCATCCCTATCATGCCATCCCTTTTGCATGTTAGCATTCTCTTGGGTGACAATTTGCATGTCTTCTTGGAGTTGCAAAATGATAAGTTCATTCGCCCGTACATCTTCCACTACCCGGTTCCTTCCTTTTTCAGAGGTTGTTAATGACTTGGCTGCTGTGTTTCTTTCATCTTCATCTTTTCTCTTTTTATCAATCAGTTCAGTAATCCTTAGGGCATTCTCTTCTTGCTCCCTTTTAAGATTAGAGATCTGACCAGTTAGGATCTAGTTTTTTTCCATAAGCTCAGAGACTACCTCCTCAGCTTCATCAGATCCACTCTACCCAGAGAGTTCATCAATGGTCTCATTGCTCTCATTCAATTGTAGAGCTAGCTCCTTTCTTTTTGCAAGTGATCTCCTTAGCCTATTCTCCAGAGACGCAATGATGTCATTGGCTTCCTCTAGCTGTTTCTGATACCTGTAACCCTCCATGATCTTTCTCTCAAGCGGTTAAGCTTTATATATGAGAGCCTTAGGTCTGATACCAATTGTTGTTACTAAACCGGTTACTGAGAGGGGGGGTGAATCAGTAAATACTTGTTAATACTGTAATTCGAAACTTGTTTAATTATCCTTTACCGATAAGCAAAATAAAACAATTATTCACAAGCATAAAAGAATCACACAGATCAACACAAGTATTTATACGTAGAAACCCTCGGTTAGAAGGAAAAAACCACGGTGAGACAAAGCTCACAACTTCACTACTGCAGAATGAAGGCACCCTGTTAGGAGCTTACAAAGCACTGGTGAAGGTGCTCTACCCCGTTAAGGGATTTTATAAAAGATTGGTTAAGATCTTAACCCTGTTAAGAGTTGTCTGGTTAAAGGACTTTTAATATCAACAAAGATATTACCCTATTAGGGGATTTTACAAAGAAATGATTAGGTCCAACCTGATAAGGGATTTAAAATTTGATTTCACACCTTATAAAAGAAATGATCTTCTAGGACACTGATTGTCTGATCAGATCATACCTATTGATCTCTTCCCCGATTTACTTGGTTGTTGATCTCTATTTCCTTTCACCTCTGTGACTGTAGCGCTTCTCTCAAAAGATATCTCTCCTCTGCTATGTGCATTCACCAATCAACAACACTTTTTCTTGCGTCCTATGACCTGTATTTATACAAGAGTTCGCCCTAATGAAACTCTTAACTCATAGAACCACCAAGGTGTAAACTTAACCATAAATCATGCAACTAGCAAAAAGCTTTGCATTCCGATCAGGAGTTTACGTTGAAAACATTTGTAGAAATAAAGCTAACTCTTGTTAAAAAGCTAACTCCACTTCCAAGCGATAATCCGGTTTTAACTCAAACTGCTCCGCAGAATCCGGTGCGAATTTTTATGCAGTTATGACCGGTTATGACCAGTATACTCTTATACCCGGTTCATCCCTGTATACAAAATTAGACCGGTATGTACTTATTTCGGTCTACCCGTGCACCCTTCTTCTTAAGCTATCAACGCATATACTCTATTTCTAGTCTACCAGTGTCTCTAAAGTAACGTGAGTGACCGGTGAACCTTTACCGGTGGTAATGGAGTTTGTGAATTACACTAATGACAACTTATATTGCTAACAATTTTAACATCAATTCAAACACAATTTGATAATTGCAGAGCAAAGTAATAACAAGGCTATGGAACTTGATCTATTGAGAGGCGATTTTGAAGGATTAGCAAGAGGATACGCTCTCAGGTCTGATCATTGGAGGGTGAATTTGGAGGTGAGCCCAGGCATAAAAAGTGAAAGTCCAGAATTGTGCAAGAAAAAACATAAAGTCAGAACCCCAAAAGGTGTGAAAATCAAAGGTAAGGCTAAAATTTTCCATAAGGGGTGTGCAATCAGATATTCAAGGTGCAAAAATCAGGTATTAAAATGTAAAACATATAATTTTGGGGTGTGAAAACCAGATAAATTGAAATAAAGATCTGTGAAAACTCAGAAATAGAAGGTGTGGTTACAAGGGGTAATGTCACATGAAACTCAGAAACAATCAGAATTCAAATAAAAATTAGAAATTGCTTTCATGAAATGCATGAGTTGGAATTAGGATGTTAAGGATTTTAGATGTAAGTTAGCAAATCATTTGTAAGAATCTGAAATTGCCTCACATTTGGACTCCTTTCAAGCTCTTGGTCAAAAGTTTCGATGCTCATTTTCTTATAAAACACTTTACTTCTAACACAAATATTTTCTCTTGTTGTACAAGGATTGCTATATGGAAATGATCATTGAAGATGACGTTTGAAGGAATGCACACAAGAGGAGGATTCAAGGGGATCAAGCTTGAAGAAAGGATGGTGTTCAAGATCAAACATTTCAAGGATCTGAATTACTTCATGGGCGAAGGATGCTACATGATCCTTGGATTTCCTTTGGAAATTTAAGAATCAACATGTAGACGATTGCAACATCAGAATCAACATGGAAGCAATCACAACACGAACCACCATGAAGGTCAAATGTGCAAGGAAGTTTAAGAAAGAAAGTTTCAAAAGAGTTAATCAAATTTGGAAATGTTGAGTATCAAGACATATGGCTCGAAATGTTAAGGTTTCTTTGTGATAAAGAAGATTTCAAGATAAGCAATAAGATGCAGCATCTACCCGTTTTTGGTCAATCAAATGATCCCACATCACCATCATGTCTAGATGCATCAAATTTGCTATCAAGGATAAACATAACGGATACATGCTTCTAGAAGCAAGTTTGTTATGATCCTGTGGCATGGAATTTTCCTATTTGCCCATAGTTGATGCTCTATTTTTCATTGGCGAGCATTTAATAATTGTAGGTGGTAGTTATAACAAACCCTTATTAGATTGCTTTAAATTATCTTGGTCGTTGATCTTGAATCAATCTAGGTTGTTGGTTGTAATTGAAAGCCCTATATAAAGGCTTACTCATTTCATTTGTAAAGGAGACTTTTGTGAATTGTTAACAAAATAATTGCAAACTCAATGAAGCTTCGTGAAGTTGTGTTATTTTGGGTTTTAGCATGGTTTCCTATTTCTCACTTAGTTAGAATTTGTTTCTGTTGAGTAATTGAATGAAAGTTATTGTTGATCAATGATGAAACCTTTTATGTTCATACCTTTTGTTACTTGTTAATTGCGAGTCACAATGTAAGGTTAGGCTGAACTTATTGCAAGGCATAACTTTGCTTCATGCACATTGATTCACATGTTTTATGGTTTTAATGTATGTAAGTGATTCGAAAATCATTCATATATCCTTTGAAGATTTGTATAAACTTTGCATAGTTGTTCTACTTGGCAAAGCAAAGTTTGGTTTGGTCTCACTAAGTCATCAATAGTCTTTTGCATTGGTAGAAGATCTCTAAACTCAATCACTTTTGCATTTTATTTCAAAATCATTGTTGAGATTAGTTGAAGTGCTCACATTGCAAAATCATTCGCCATTTGAAAGAAGTTGAAAGATTCACAAAAGAATAGCGTAAGTCCCCTCGCGATTATCAGCAAATCACATAATTAAGTTGAGTTGAGTCCAACATAAACTCACATGTTCGCATTGTAAACCTTGGGGATACTTCATCTGATCACACATTTGTTTCATTGTTTAGCATTTGAAGTTTCCTTGTTCAAGAGAGGATAGAATACCTAGTATTTTATTCTACGCATTGGAGTGGTCACAAAACTCACATCAACAGAATTGGCAATAAGAGGGCCTTGTTCAAATTCATTCATGTAGTTATCAATAAGTAGAGATGATCTAAAATGGTATTACCCCATCACAACACCTTTCCAATAGTTCAGCCAGGTTTAGAGTGGGAAGGAAGACAAGAACATATTATTTCACAGCTAAGTTCACTAACTTGGAGAGAAAGGAGTAAGACACAATAGTACCTAAGAGTTCAAAGGCCTCGAGTTGTTGCTGCACCAAGCAACCCAGCTCCTCAAGAGAATCAAGAAAGAAGAGCTTGAACATCAAAAACTACAAGCTGGATAGAATCAGTTCATTTCTGTCAGAAAGGTTAGGAGTCTTGAGGCCGACTTCAAAACAACAAGATTTTATGGAATTACAATTCCCCAAACAGAAGTGACATAATCCAATTACCAATCCTAGTGAAGTTCTTTCTCCAAGTCAACAAGCACCGGTTCAATCAAGTCATGTTAAACCAATTCAAGTTCAAGCAGCTACAGTTCAAACGGTTCCAATACAACCAGTTCATACAACAATGGCAGCTCCTAATGATGCAACACGATTGGTTAATAACCCTTCTCCGCTGATTTTAACAAATTATCATGATATGCCAAAGAACCCAAAGAACTTTTGTTCCTAGTTTCAAGTGAATGATCCAAATAGAACAGCTCAAGAACATGTCAAGATTTTCTAACATGCACTGCATAATAGTAAAATTGAATATGGAGACATGGCATGCAAACTCTTTCCTTATTATTTGGGAGAAGAATCTTTTTGCTGGTTTATTCATTTGCCTGCATCTTCCATAGACTCATGGGGATTATTGAAGGCTGCATTCACTGGCAAGTTTGGAATTCCAATTACACCATCACAGTTATATAGGCAATTTGTTGAAGTCAAGAGGCAAGAACTTGAACCAAATAGCTCCTTCAACAATCTATTTTACAGGGCATACACAAAGTTACATGCCCCCTATACCATCAATAATACATCAGCAAGGGAAATCTATTATTCTGCCTTGGTTCACCACACTGCCATGTTTGTGAGATAGTCTCATCCTCCTCCAATAGATTTGAATGCAGCTATTGCTAAAGCAGTTGAAGTAAAGGATTGGTTCAAAATGTGTCAAGACCATTGATCCATATGGGACCACCAACAGCAAATAATCAAATTCACGGCCTCAATCAGGCTTTGACAAACTGCACTCCAGGTATGAATGTGAGGTCCCACCCCGGCCCATCATAGTATAGCAAACATTTTCATATTTTCATTATCACGATGATACACTATTTTGGCATATTAGACTTATTGGACCATGATTTTATATCTTTCGACATTATGTGATGATTTTTATATTTTGTTGATGATGATGTTAGACACACTTTTATATGCTTATGATATAGATGAAACACTAAATTCTGAATCCTACGTTTCGATTTACATTGACTTGTGAATTATGATTCAAAGTGAATGGGATGTTAATCGGTTTTATATATATGTAATGACTTAGTTCTGCAAATGCTTTAGGGTTACTTGAGATAGTAGAATTTAGAATATATATATTGCATATGGAAATTGAATTTCAAATATTGTTTCGAATTAAGATGAAGTTGTGAAATGCAAGTTACTAATGAATACGTGTTTAAATATTATCATGGATTTTGCATTGTTATATATATATATATATATATATGATTTATTAATTTGAGCTAATTAGACAACTTTATTTTAGTTGGACGTATTTTACAATAATTGATTTAATTAAGTCAGATTAATTAAATGATCTACTTATGACTATAGTATTCTACCTAGGTAAAAATTAACGGAATTATTAATGCTGCAAATAGATAGATATAATTTCGATTAAATTAATAGTGAATTTAATTGGAATATAATTTCCACCTTAGCATAATAAAATTTAAATGGGTATTTGTTTCTAAGGGTAAATTTTATTATTTAATTAATCAAGTAATTAAACGAGAGGTAACCCATGGGATTTAAATTAAAAAGGTTAAATGATGTATATTCACTATTAGAATTATTTTAATGCAAAACTAATTATTAATCTTTTTGGGCATAAGTGAACCTTGGGAAGGGAATTAAATTGCTTAATAAACCCGCTTAACATTTTAATTATTATTTAATTTATTTAAGGATAATTAATTTGGGTTAAGTTATTAAATCTATTTTTTTGTAGAATTAAGTAACATTTACGAGGGACGTTGACCGTTGTCATGATTCCCCTCGACAGCGAAATTAGAAACTTTCGAATACCGAAGGATTGTATCAAATCCTTCGATGATGCAAACTTATTGATAACTTGGTAAACCTAGTAACCTATCGAACACTTATCACTGCAACGTTAGTTAATTAAGGACTTTTAAAAAAAAATTGTTATGTTTTTGCCTAAGAATTTGAGCATGACATTTTGGTATCAAAGCAGGGTTTCAACTCTAGGAACCTAAACCCATTACATTTCAACACATTATCTTTTAACTTTTGTCTGGGATGTCTCCGGTCACGCGTAATGCTCGCAAACGTGGGCGAGGTGCTAGGGGTGCCCCTGCGGCAGTAGAGAAGGTAGAGCAAGAAGTAGAGGATGTTGGAGAGGGGCAGAGACCTCCTCCCGAACAACCACCGAACCCAAACCAGGAGGTATTGAATGCACTCCATAACCTCATTGGGATTATTATAGATAGGCTACCACCAGGAGGCCAACAGGCAGTAGCACAAGAGCAGAGTGTTGTGAGGTTTTCACACCATCGCCCCACAATTTTGGGGAACCCCTATTTTAACTTGCTCGGGCATTTTTCTCAAATCAAAGAATGAAGGTAACATTTGGAGCAAATTTGAAGAGCCGAGAAATGAGGTTCAAGAGAATGAATGGTGGCTTTGAATACGATAAAAGGCTGAGTTTTATCAAGTTTATAACTTGATTTCCTAAAAACAGAATGATTTTGCCAAATTGAAAATATGGATTGGATAATTCAATTTATAAGCAATCTTGGTTTGGCGTTTTGAGCAAAATTTGGGATTTTGTGGACTAAAGTTTTTGGAAATTTGGCGAAATTTTGCAAATTGTGGAAATTGAAAAAAATGGAATTGAGCAATTTAATCGTGCAATTTTGATGAAATAATTATTTTTAAAAAAATCTAAATTCTAAGTGTCAAAATTGCAACTTTAATGTTCACTTTTCATAATTTGGTAACAGGGTTCCTGCGAGTTGGTAGGCATGTTCCTGCAAGTTGGTAGGAGTGCTCTTGCATCTTGGCAAAATTTCAATTAACTTGATGGAAGCTCAACATTTCAAAATGGTAAGATCAACATGAGAAAATGATTTTCTTTTAGCCAAGTGGAATTATTATTATTGAGAAAATTATTTTTGGCTAAGGAAAATTGCAATTTGCAAGGAGATAAAACGGTTACAAGTTGGGAAGCAAGTCTTTACAAGTTGGCAAGCAAGTTATTACGAATTGGGAGAGGTGGTGTTGCAAGTTGGTAGAGGTGATTGTACAAGGTGGAGAGATCAACTCGACAATTTGGCAATTTCAATGGCAAAATCCTTATGCTTGGCAAATTTTCCTTTCAAAATGGCCCATTAAATGTTTTTTTTATTTTCAAATGATAATTTGCGCTGGATTTTATATTTAATTTTCGAAGGAAAATTAAATGCCAATTTATAATTTAAAATCAATGCCATTTTAAAAATCAATGCAATTTGAAAAATCAATTTCCATTTTAAAATATCGATGCCAAGTGATGCCAATTTGTAATTTTAAAAGGATCAAAAATCTGAGAGACCATTGTTTTGCAAATTCAATGCCAGGCAATAAAATCGAAAATTAAGGTGGACCATTTTATTAATGCCATTTTATAGCTTTAAAATTTCGATGCATCTTGGGGCTGTTTTGTTTCAAAGTTAGTATTAAATAGGGACAGATTTATTTAGAAGGCTGAAACATCATGAGGGCCCCATTTTAATGAAATCCCATTCCCAAGGAAGAGGGGTTGGCCTTGCCATTTATTTATCTTCCCAGCCAGGTCGTCCCTCTTCAGCAAGTATCCAACGTGGGGAGCACATAAATATGAAACCTGGCCATTTCATTTGGCAAATAAAAACAAAATTAACTCTGCTCTCCTCACATGCGAATTGCCTCCTTCATTAACAGCAGTTCACCTTTGCTTAAAGACCGAATTACCTCTTTAGGTTGCTGCGAATTCTCCCAGCTGGAGACATATAAATAACGTGGGCTAGCCATTTCATTTTGCAACCCAAACTGCAATATACCTCAGCAAGTTTGCAATTTTTTTCCTGCCTCTTTGAGTGCGAATTATCTCTGACTTTGCAGCAATTTCTTTTGTCTCATGTGCAAATTATATTTGCCTTCAAGTACAATTTTTCTTTCCCTCTAGGAGTTCAATTTTTTCTTCTCCATTTGCACCGATTTTTCTTCCTTTTTGGACTGCGATTTTTCTTCCTTTTTGGACTGCGATTTGCCTCTTCATTGGTGTGTGAATTGCCTGTATTATTGGCTGAGATTTTTTCTTTGATTTGGACTGCGATTTATTATCTCTAATTTGGCAGCAAATTACATCTTTTATTTGGAGTACAAATTACCTCTGCTTGGCAGCGATTTATATTACAAATTTAAAAGCACCTCTTGGCCAATTGGGAGCATCTACTCGGCAATTCGATTCGATCAAGTTGGCAACTTGAAGGGTCTTCGTTGCCAACTTGGGAGGCGATCTCTTGCAATTTGGACAGCAGCTTCTTGCATCTTGGCGAACTAAATTTGAACTCTTGAGGTTTGGGTAGTTTTAGTTGTATCATGGATGAAATATATTATGTGATTATTATGGCATGGCAGCTAAAGCTTTGTTTTTGTGCATTTACATGTAGATTAGATTAATAATTTGAAATATGGAATCACAGGTTCAATTTCGGAGCTTGGACTTGGATAGTTGGAAGCATGGACTCCGCAATTTGGAAGGGAGCTCGTTGCATTTGGGGATCCTACTTGAATCCACTTCCTTGATTACTTAGTCGTAGTTTAATTCTTTTAATCTTTCAGTTTAAAAGGTAAAGTATGCCAATGTGAGCACCATTGTAATAAGATTAATGGACTTCAACTTTGTTTTGATTTGAAGTTCACCCCGAGGTGGTGAACTTCGTAGTTGTTTTTTTTTTGCTTTCCTAGATTAGGTGTTGTTTCTTTCAAACTACAAATTAACGACAAACTATCAAACTAATTAATTAACAACTGCAACATCACTAGTTGGAAACTTTAAAACAAACAACAAATAAGCAACAATTGAATAATTAACACAAATCAAAGGTTAAAATGAACATTCATGCTAATTTAGATAATTAAAACGAACAAATTTACAAACTAAGTTACAATTGACGCAAAGGCTAAATTGACTAAGTTAATTGAATAAACAATAATGACTATCTTGTTGTTCCTAATCGGTTACTGAGAGGGGGGGGGGGGGTGAATCAGTAAATTCAATTTCTACTTCTCTTTTAAGTAATCAGATATTCTTGTCAATACAAAAATCAAAAGAATATTATGACAACCATAAACAGAAATTAAATGCACAGGTCAACACAGCATTTATACGTGGAAACTCTCGGTTAGAAGGAAAAAACCATGGTGGGACAGAACCCACAAAACTCCACTATTGCAGTAATAAAGTTGCCCTATTAGAGGCTTACAAAGCACTGGTGAGAGTGCTACCCGATTAAGGGATTTGATACAAGACCTGTTAGGATCTTGACCCTGTTAAGAGTCGCCTTATCAGACGACTTAAAACATCAATAAAGATGTTACCCGGTAAAGGGATTTATACAAAAGAACCTGTAAGAGTTCACCCTAATTGAGGGATTTAAATATGCTTCACAACTAAAGCAATGATCTTATGATGACACTATATCTGTCAATTCAGATCATACCTGTTCACCCTTTCCTCTGCTTGGTTGTTGAATCTTTCTCTCCCTTTCACCTTTTGTGACTGTGTTTCCTCTTAGAAGATTCTACTCTCCTTCACTCTATGCTCTTGATTTTCAACAACACACCTTCCATGTCTTTCGACCTGTATTTATAAGAAATTATCTTATTAAAAATACATCTAATAGTTCTGCCAAGCTGTAAACTCTCCCATAAATCAAGCATACAAAACCCTTGATCAAAAAGCTTGCAAGTTGATCCTTAGTTTACCTCGAAACACTCGCAGAAAAAACAAAGCTAACTCCATTTCCACTGAAAAAGCTAACTCTAGTTTAACTGAAAAATGCTCTGCATAATCCAGTTCGGATTAGCATGCACTTAACCGGTGTATGATTTGTATCCGGTTAGTCATATGTTCCCTGTGTGTTTCCCAAGACCGGTTGGACAAAACCTAGACCGGTATAAGCGTGACCGGTTAAAGTACATTGCTTTCTTGCTCAATCTACCCGGTTCATAATCATGAGTACCAGTGTGATGTACCGGTGTTCCGGTGGGATTGATGTTTGCCAATGACTTTACCAATGACAACTAACTTTATGTCAACATATCTAACTCAGTTAACTTAATATTATATACAATTTATATTCAAGGGAAGTAATTAGTGGATTGTGGTCTTTGTAGGAAGCATGGCTGACACGAGCTCCTCCAAGGCACTAAGAGCAGCTCAACTCAAGAAGGACTTAGAGGACATGATGCCTAAGTCCCTCTTTTCCTCCAAGTTAAAGAAGGTTGGTGACACCAACATAGGAACAGTGAACATGATACAAATGAGGGATCGATTGCTTGGAAGTTCTTCACAACTTGCAAAGAGGATGCTTAAGAGTGGAATCATACAGGCAACAACTTTCCCTCCTACCTTGGCTTGTCCCGAATTGATCATGGAGTGTGCCATCCACTATGACTACCAATCCAAGTTGGTGTGCTACAGTGAGGACAAGAAGGTGCTTACTAATCTAACTGAGCCCGTTGTCGAAGAAGTATTCCATATCCCACATCACAAAAATGGTATCTTGGTGACTAGAGAGAAAGCAACCAAGCATTACAATGATAACTCAGATTTTTATGCCTCCTTGTTATGTAGAGAATGGTTGAAGGAGCCAAGGAAGTCATTTACAAGGTTACCTAAGTTCTCGAGATCAGAATTCAAACCAGAGTATGGTGACCTCGTGGTGATGTTGAGCAGAGTCATGGGAACAGCTAAAAGTGGGCAATTCGAGACATGGATGTACTACTTTATCGAGGGCATTGAGAGTGGTAAGAGAATGTTTGATTGGTCCATGATCATAAGTGAGAACTTGGATCTACAGTTAAGAACAGTACAAGATCAAAAGGTATTCTACATGGGATCCTACCTTTTCTATATGATAGTAGGCATGTACTAGCAGCCAGGATTGAGAACTTTGGGCACAGTTGAGAAGGAGGCCAGACAATACTTGGTGCATGAATGCTATCCACAATAACATTTGCACAACACCAAGAACTTTAAGATATTTTATGATGCATTTGCCATGAAGACAGTGAGAACTTTGCAAGAGTCACCTCACAGGAGACTCTCTCTCGAAGCAGAAAAGTTAGTGAAAAAGTTTGGGAGTTGGTACATTCAGTTTCCAAAGTTTATAGATATTAGATTAGCAGGAAATAATTATTACCCGAAGAGACTTCCAAGATATCCACCTGACAGACTAGTATTGTTGGAAGTAGTTAGACAGCTAGCACATTATGATAAGATCCAAAACCACAAAGGCAAGTCAGGAGCTATGTTCTCATTGACAATTGGAGCTGATGGTTGCCACAACTCCATTACTTTGGCAGCAGTGGAGACAGAATTGGAATACTACCGCTTGGCACAGTATAATGCAAGACAGAATTTTGATCTAAATGCGCTAGTGAAAACAGCATATGGGAATCCATACAAGCATGTTCATCATTTAGAGGACTATTGGGCCAATGCAACTGATGACTACGAAGTAAGGAAAAGAGTCTTCTCCAGACTTACAGTGGACATGATGAGAAGTTATAGATGGAGAAGACTTAGCATCCCAGATCAGCTGGAGGAAGATAAAAAGACGTTAAGAGTAGATTATAAATCCATAAAGCAAAGTGAATTGGATCCCATTGATTGGACAAGTGACCAAGACCCTTCATTGGAAGCACTAATGAAGCCCGTTGATTTATACACAAAGGAATGGTACAACACGAAGATGGCTCAATTGGAGGAGCGAAGAGTTCACCTCACTTATGAAAAGATGAAGTTAGTGGAAGAAATTTCGGAAGAGTCAACTAGGCAGCAAGATGAAGTTGGCAGCCAGCAAGTAGAAACGAATAACAAAAAGAGAAAGGATATAAAAAGTACAAAAGGAAAGGAAAAGGAATTTGAGGAACCACCAGCCAAGAAGCAGGGTGTGAGTACAGTGCCCTCAAGGGAAAGAGCAACTACAGCTCAAAACATGGTTGCCGAAAAGGTAGACAAGGAAATAGCAATTGAAGTGAGTTCAGGTTCATCCAAGGGATACAGTTACAGCACAGATTATTCTCCCCTCACTTGGAATCAGCCTAAGGGAAATTCTTCTCCTACAGGTAGTGACAAGGTTGGATTGACTGATGTGGAGGCCCTATCAATTGAAGAAGGAAGTCAAGCACCAAAAGGAACTAAGGAGGTTGTGCCTGTGGACGAAGAGCCAAACTTAGAATTGGGAAAGTGTACAGTGCCATCGTGGTTGAGAGATCTTCTCAAGCCTAAGGGGAAGATTACACCTATTCGACCTATTGGGAACATTGAAGAGTTGATAGAAAGAGAAGTAAGCGAGAAAGAGAGCCAACCTGCAAGAACAGTGGCAAGAGTTATCAGAGGAGAGTCAGCTACTCGCAGGGTTCAGGTTGCAATTCCAAAGGTGAACAAAGCAATAGGTGATATTCAAGCCCATGAGTATAACATAGTTGAGCATGAGCTGGGAACTACAACAAAGGAAATTGACTGTGAGGAACTCCATGATGGCATCAATTCTCTCAAGGAGAAATTAGATCAAGAAATGGAACAAAATGAGAGGCTAAGAGAAGAAAACCAGAGTTTGAAGGATTGTTATAAGGGTGCCTACAAGCCAATCCAACAGTTAGATCATAGTGCTATGCCACCACTTGCATTAGCACAAGGAAGCACTGATGATACGGAGGATGCAAGGGTCACTCTACAAGAGACTCGATCTTGGGTTGACAGAATTATTCAGGATGGGTTGGTTTTCTTGCCATATTTTGTGGAACAATTCCAAGCATTTGTAGCTCTTAGAGCAAGGTTTCATGCCTTTTATGGTATTTGGAAGGATTTCCTCCGAGTCAAGGACAAGACTATTCCCCAGTTGCAGGTAGTGATTAACACTTCAGATAAGTTATTAGAGAAAGCCAAAGTGATTAAGGTAAATGAAATGAGCATTATTGAGAATTGGTAATTCGCCTTACTTCATAGATTGGAAGTGTTGGAAGGAGTTGGGAATGAGATTGCTCATATCGAGTCAACAGTCTATGGAAGGATATCACACACCTTGGGTGCAGCAGGAGTCACCTTTGGCATTGAAGAAATTAGAGATGAGGATATAAACATGAATACTTTAGCAGAGAGATTGGGATCTTTTGGAGGAGCCATCATCAGAGCAAAAGATTTGGAGGCTCTCTCATCCCTCAAGGTTCTCATTGAGTTTACTAGAGATCGTTCAGCTGAGCAGGAGAAGACACTTCAAATGACAAAGAAGATGATGGATGAGGTTGAGAGGAAAATTTGATGCACCCCTTGCCCTTCCTTAGACGACATCAATAGCATGCTAGCCAAGTTCATCGACTTGGCTAAGAAGATGAAGGACAAAGGAAAGACTCTCTTAGAAGATCATTTGATGTAAGTCCAAGTGGCAAATTTTCCTTTCTTTTTGGGTTGGGTACGTGTCTGATTCTGATTGGCTAACCATTTGGTGCCAATTCATTGGTTGCCACCTTTGTAATTTTTTCATTGGTCCAGTGAATGAGGTGTCCTCTTCTCATTGGCCGATGGGGTGGTAACTCTAATCAGGGTTTATGGGATGTAATCTGGGCCCTTGATTTTAAGTTTTTGCCTCTTAATCTTGGCCATTCATTGTACTTGAGCCTCTATATAAGGCCATTTTCTCTCATTTGTAAGGAGTTGGAAGATTGAAGAAAATTGTTTCTTAAGTAATGCCAAAATTGCTCTTCTTATCATTGTTGTGTTTTGCACGGTGATTGAGTTGGAACACTTGGTGTTATTGCATGGTTTCTACTTCCACAATTAAAAGAGGATTTTATTTCAAAGTTGTTAAAGTAAGAGTAAAAGTAGATAGATTGTGTGGTGATATTGGTGGATGTTTGATTGATTGACTCTATAAAACTAGGTCACTAGCTCCTTGTAGATGCAAGGTGCCTTGTGTGGTAATCTAATAGTTGTGCTCAAGATCAATTGGCATTGGATCCTTGATTTGTACTCTAAGTTGAATTGAGGGGAAGGTGTTGATATGAAAACCACTTGAGATCCTTTGAAGCTTTGCACTAGGTGGAGTTGAAGTCGCAGGCAAGCCTCCATTTGGTAGGAGTTCTAGCCCATCCATTAGTCTTCCCATACATAGTTAGAAGTAGAAGTAGTCTAGATAGTAAGAGTTGAAGAGCAAAGTTGGAAGTGATATAAATCACAGTTATATTTTTATTACACATTGTGAAGCCAAATCTTTAAAAGTAAGTTGACATCCTTGAATGAATTACGTAAGCCCGCCTAAGAGATTAACCAACAAATCACATCATTTCAACTAAGTTAGATATCCACAGGTGTAAGGAACCTTGGATTCATTCCATGATCTTCGTTGCAAAGCTTAGCATGGGAGACGACTTTATTCAAGACAGGGTTTAATGCTCTATGTTTCTCGAAGCATTGAGTGTTTAGTCCTGCATGTTGTGTAAGTGGAACAAAACTCGCATCAACACAAAGTAGGAGCCCTCCTCCTAGACTTGTAGAGGGTCAACCAAACCACGAGGGTGAGTTGGTGCATATAACAGAGCCACCACTAGAGATAGTACCCCGAGTAGCTGAGAGAGAACCCCAGGATAAAAGGGATCAGATTCGAGAGTTAATTCGCCTTCAACCACCCTTGTTTACAGGATCTACTGATGGGACTGAGGCTGAGTCATGGCTCTTGAGCTTAGAGCGGTGCTTTGGATTGCATCCCTATGGGAGCAATCTTAGAGCCCGTTTTGCAATACATCTCCTAAGAGGATCAACCTCTACATGGTGGAGAGGAAGAATTTAAGAGCAATCTGATTATTGACACCATTACTTGGGATACCTTTGTGGACAGATTTAGGGACAAATATTTATGAGAGCACTTTAGACAGCGTCGTATTGATGAGTTCCATGACCTACAGTAGAGGGGACTCACAGTATCCCAATATGAGAGTCGGTTCCTTGAGCTTCTACCCTATGTAGACTATATGAAGAATGAGAAGTTGTGAGTCAATCGCTTTGTCAAGGGACTTAATGAATGGATATGAGGACAGGTTCGCACGACCACTCCAAGGAACCTTCGAGAGGCCATACAGATGGCATTGATAGAAGAGGAGAGTTGAGGTAGGACACGTGATGCTTGGGATCGGTCTCAGAACCATAACTCCGCACCTGAGACATCTGGATATGAGAAAAATCATTGGAAGGGTAATAATAGACAGTCATCAGGGTCTCATAAGATCCCTTAGCAGCATCAGCCTCAGCAGAATCAAAGACAGGGACCACCACAGGGAAAGCAGGGCTCTAAGCCCAAGCAATGGAAATCACAAGGTCCTAGGAGAGACCAGCACCCACAGATTTCAGATGCACCTCCGGCTCGGACTCATCAGTCCTCCACGGGTGGTTACAGTGGGTCTAGTAGGACTAGTGGACAGCAATACTCTAGGCCACAGGGAGTTTAGACTCAGACACATGGGCCTTTGTTATGCACATGGTGCCATGGGGCACTTAGCTAGAGATTGTCCACAGGGTCAGATGGCAAGTAGTCAGTGTATGGCAGCATCAAAGCCTACAGTTTGGGACATTGGTTAGTGGCACAGGGTATTTGGAGCAGTTGATAACCGCCAAGCAGAGCATCAGGACACAGTAATAGAGGTTGCAGGTATGATCAGAGGTAGTAGCGATACCATTTTGTTTGATTCAAGAGCTACTGATTCTTATATATCTCCATTGGTTGTGGAGCGTTGCGAGCTAGTAGCAGCTAGGCAAGATGTCGGTTGAGAGGTTGAGTTAGCTTCAGGAGCTAGGGTGTCAATCAAATCCTTGGTTAGGGATTGTTAGGTACAGATTGGTGATTTGACCACCAAGTTAGATCTTTGTATCACACCTCTTGGATCCTATGGCATTGTACTTGGCATGGATTGGCTTTATGCCCACAGAGCCAAGTTGGATTATCATCAGAAGAAGATTCAGTGTTTAGATGACCATGGTACTCTTACATTGATTTCCCAGATCCAGAGACCTATATCTCTTCATATGATCTCCACTAAGCAGCTTAAGCAGAGCATGCGAAAGGGATGTTAGTTATTTGCCATGACCATCAATGATAGGGAGGATGAGGAGGAAAATAAACCTTCTCTTGATGACCATCCTATTCTTCAAGAGTTTGCAGATGTGTTTCCTTCCAAGCTACCCGATATGCCTCTTCAAAGAGCGGAAGACTTTCACATAGATCTTGTTCCAAGAGCCGCTCCAGTTTCTAGAGCGCCGTACAGGATGACCACTAATGAGCTCAATCAGCTCAAGATTCAGTTAGAGGAGCGTTTAGAGAAAGGGCACATTCGCCCTAGTGTTTCTCCTTGGGGTACACCAATTATCTTCGTCAAGAAGGATGGATCTCTTAGGTTGTGCATTGATTACCGGCAGTTAAATAAGTTAACCATCAAGAAACGATATCCACTTCCTAGGATCGATGACTTGTTTGATAAGCTTCAAGGTGTACGAGCTATGGCCACTACGAGTTTACTGTGGTTCCATTTGGCCTCACGAATGCTCCACTAGTATTCATGAGTCTCATGAATGGGGTATTTCGTACATTTTTGGACAGTTTTGTAGTAGTGTTCTTGGATGATATATTGATTTATTCACGAGATGAGCAGGAGCATGAGCACCTAAGACAAGTTTTATAGTGCTTGAGGGATAACCAGTTATTTGGCAGCTTGTTGAAGTGTGCTTTCTTTAGATTAGAGGTCCACTATCTTGCACATGTAATATCAAGAGATGGGATCGCAGTTGACCCATCGAAGATTAGACCCATTATGGATTGGCCAACACCTACCACTATGACTAAGGTCAGGAGTTTCATGGGTTTGGCAAGTTATTATAGACGTTTTGTCGAGGGATTCTCTAGAGTGGCACATCCTATCACATCCCTTCAGAGAAAGGGAATGAAGTTTGAGTGGATGGAGAAGTGCGAGAGAGCCTTTCAAGACCTCAAAAGAGCACTCACCAGCGCACCTATCCTTGCAGTGCCAGATCCTTCAACAAATTTTGTGTTGTGCACAGATGCTTCCTCGGACGGTTTGGGAGCAGTCCTTATGCAGAATGGTCGAGCCCTTACATATGAGTCTAGGAAACTTAAGACTCATGAGCTCAACTACCCTACCCATGACTTTGAGCTTGCAGCAGTGGTACACACTTTAGTGAGATGGCGTCACTTTCTTTTGGGACATTGGTTTGAGTTACACTCAAGTCATCAGAGTTTACAGTATATTTTCACTCAGTCCAACCTTAATGCTCATCAGAGAAGGTGGATGGAGTTCTTGTGTGAGTATGATTTTGACGTCCACTACATCAAGGGGAAGGAGAATGTCGTTGCAGATGCCTTGAGTAGGAGGCGACATGAGCTTTCTTCTATGACCATTGGCACAGATTTGAGGGATTGTATACTACACTACTTGCATGAGGATGAGATGTATGCAGAGATTTGTCAATTGGCTCGATCTCAGAGACCCCTTGAGGGTAAATAAAGTTGGCCTTTGAGGGTCCGATCTCAGAGAAGCATTTATGTACCTTCTTCCAGAGGATTGCATGATTTTATTATACTTGAGGCTCATAGAGCACCTTATGCAGCGGATCCCAAGGTTAAGAAGTTACATGCAGATTTGAGGCAGCTTTATCATTGGCCAAGTATGAGGTTGCATATTGCTAGGATTGTGGCTAGATGCCTTGAGTGTCAGAGAGTTAAGGTGGAGCACTGCCATCCAAGTGGGCTTCTTCAGCCTCATGAGATACTCAACTGGAAGTTGAACATCATATCTATGGATTTCATTGTTGGTCTTCCTATGTCATCTTGTCGCCATGATGCCATCATGGTGACAGGTGACAAGTTGACCAAGGTAGCCCACTTTTCACTCCTTCGTACCACATTTACAGCACCAATAGTGGCACATGTCTTCTTACAAAATGTTGTCAAACTTCATGGCATTCCTCATAAGATCATATCTGATACAGATTCCCTCTTTACTTCATCATTTTGGATAGAGTTATAGGCAACATTGGGTACCAGGCTCAATTTCAATACAGCCTATCACCCTGAGACAGATGGACAGACAAAGAGAGTCAACCACGTGTTAGAGGACATACTTCGCATATATGTGATGGACCATTAGGTCAAGTGGAAGGAGTACCTTCATTTAGTCGAGTTTGCCTATAATAATGGGCATCATACATCATTGGGTATGCCTCCCTATTATGCTTTGTATGGTAGGCCCTACAGGATGCCTTTGAGTTGGGATAGGATTGAGGATAGGGTAGCTGTTGGACCGCAGCTAGTCAGAGAGATGGAGCAACAAGTAAACTTGATCAGGCAACGTCTTAGAAAGGCCCAAGATAGACAGAAGAAGTATGCGGATGCAAAGAGGACTGAATGTGAGTATATGGTTGGGGACAAAGTTTTCTTGAGAGTTGTAATGTCCCCTTCTCAACAGTAGGCCATTTTGGCGTTTGATTAGTCTATCTTCCCATCCGGACAAGCTAATGGCTTCTTTTCAGAGGATGCCAGCTAGTCACAGGTTCCAGTGGGCGAATATTTAATCCTTGGGCTCTATTTCTAAAGTTAAATCACTTTATTTTATAAAGTGATATTATAAAGTCACTTTATGACTTAAAGTTACTTTATTTTATAAAAGTGACTTAAGTGAGCTTTTTATCCCACATGGCTTAGTTTTGCGTGCTTTCCCTCACTTCAAGGTTATAAAAGAAAAACGTACACCTTGGGAAAAGCACCATGAGATATTAAAAACAAAAAGGTAAAATTTGGTTGCATTTGTGACTAGTTATTTCCGAGGACGCAAACCCTTTAGAAATTGTGAAGAGATTGGACATAGCCCCAGCATCTCTTCAAGAGGTGGAATCATTCAAATTTCATATTGGAGATTAATGTGTAAGTTTTAGAAATCAGTCTTGATAAGTAATCTTAGTTTCAATTTTGTAAGCCAGGAAGATTGATCCATTTCCAGACTTTTGGGCCTCATATATTAAGTTGAGCTGACATTGGTCTAGGAGTCATTTCGATAAAGGAAGAACAAGAGATTAAATACTAGTGTAAGCAGTTCTGCCATACTGGGAGATGATATATTCGGGTGGCTACGCACTTACTGCATATTCACTCACCCTCCAGCTCGCGCAAGACTGCATAATCGGGAGCAGCAACATCCATTTGGGACATAATCCTTGCAATACCCAATCGTGCAACACTACAGTAATTGACAGGGTGGACTCCAGTCGAAACGCCTGCATGGGGGCTCACATTGCAAACCGAGAGTACCTTCCTTACGATGTCACTCACATCGACTGTGCCTTTCATTGACGGCACCAGCAAAGAGGCTTGGGGTTGTAGTGAGTCGGAGGAGCAAGGAGCAACGCATAGTCTTCACACCCTGCATACGCACCTGGACATAGCTCACGCAAATCACTCCAGACGCGTTTCAGGCTAGCACCGTGTTAGTTGGTGGTCACGCTGCCTTCTAGCCTGTACGCGCCCCATCTCTCAGCTATCGCAGGGATATTTACGGATGGAGCGACCATCTAACCACCGACATTCGAACTCTTGAATGCCGGTTAGTACTCAAACTATTGTGTATTTGCTCTTGAAGGTTGAATGGTTGAATGGTTGAACAATTTGATCTCACACACTGTTGAAATTTACTATTATTTGCTGGAGTTTTTTACTGCATGGTTTGGAATACGCATTATATAGGATTTTTGTTTGTTAGAGAATATTTTTCCAAACATCTAAAATTGTAGCTGGAAAATGTTAGTTTGATAATAAAATTCCTATACACTGAGTACTACGACTTGAACAAGAAAAACACATGCACATTCAAAAATTAAACAAGAAGTACCAAAATATATTTATATAAGCACATTCAACCAAAGTTAATCAGAAAATCCTCAACCGAGATTTGGCTTAGATCATTACAGTGGTATCAGAGCTAGCATTCTTGCCAACCTAGTGGGCTTATTTTCAGATTATAGCAATGTTGTAGAGGCATGCATAGCAAGCACAGGCAGTATAACTTTAAACACAACAAAGTTCAACACAAACAGCCAAAGCCTTCAGTACAGGTTGATATAAAGGACAGTCATACCGAGGCAGACAAGGAGATTATATTTGAACAAGGCACTCGCGGTACAAGCATGGCGGAGGAAGATAGAGAGGTCAGGGAAACAATGAGGGCCATTCGTGAAGGACAGGATCACATCGCTGATGTGTTACATCAGCTTACAAGGGTTATTTAGCAGTTGACTGTAGCACCAAGGAGACCCCAGAGCCATCATAGTGGTGGAAGCAGTATAGTCGGGTCACCCAGAGCTGCTAGAGCAGGCACTCGTACTACAAATAGGCCCCTTATGCCTACTTTCACAAAAAATAATACAGAGGAAGAGGTAGTCGAGCCTAAGGCAGCAGCCGAACTTCCTGATAATGTTTTAGCCATGCACGATGAGTGGGATATGCTACCTAATAGAGTCAAGGCTGACTTGACTTTTGTTCAGTACATGGCACAGAAGAGGGAATTTGGCAAGGCAAAGCAGGATAGGAGACCCAGGGGTCAGAACAAAGATATAAAACATGCGATGAATAAATTGGCCCTTCCTATATTTGATGGCAGCGGTAAGACATCCGCGACAGCTTGGATTCACAAGCTAGACACCTTCCTGACCCTTAAACCCATGTCAGAAACGAAAGCGATTAAGTTTGCGACCATGCATTTAGAGGGTGCAACATATGACTGCTGGCATCATGGCCTTGTCACCCAGAATGACGGGCTGATTACATCTTATGAGATCTTCAACACTAAATTGATTACCCGTTTTGAGAGGAAGGACATTGAGGTTTACTACAGGGAGTTAGCCCAGCTGAGACAGAGTGGATCTTTGGACCACTACATTGATGAGTTTCAAAGGATATCCGTTATGGTTCCCGATATGTCTAAGAGGAGGAAGGTAATGTTGTTCATTGAGGGCCTACAGGACAGATTTAGAGGATTAGTTAGAGTCCTCAAGCCGGGCACACTAGATGACGCTATTAAGTTAGCGCATGACTTGGATTCGCCATCTTCTATTTTGCAGCCACCCAAGAAAACTTTCAGCGGATCCTCTTCATTCCAAAAGAATAAAAATCAGAATAAAAGTACACCTCCTAGACTTGACTTTCAGACAAGGAATGAACTGAGACGGAAGAAATTGTGTTTCACATGTAGAGAGCCTTGGGCTCCAGACCACATGTGCCTTGGAAAAGGCAAGATACACTACATTGAGGTGGTTTCCGATAATGACTGTGAGCAACAGGAGGGCAGCGATGTTGAGGACAGCGAAGAGGAGGCTCAGGAAGAGCATTCAACAGAGGGGAAGAAGAGGGAGGTTTACCATGAGCAGCCTCCTATTACTCTAGCATCTCTCTCAGGTATCCCCACGTGTCACTCTTTTCGTCTCAAGGGAGTGGTTAGAGGACAGCGAATCATTTGCCTTCTAGACACAGGTGCTACTCTCAATTTTATCAGCGCCAATTTCGTTTCAGGACAGGACTCCAGATAGACAGCATTTCAGAGTTTGAGGTAAAGGTGACCAGGGGAGTTTTGTAAGCTAGGAAGATTGATCCATTTCCAGAAATTTGGGCCTCATATATTAAGTTGAGCTGACATTGGTCTAGGAGTCATTTCGATAAAGGAAGAACAAGAGATTAAATACTAGTGTAAGCAGTTCCCCCATACTAGGAGATGATATATTCAGGTGGCTACGCATTTACTGCACATTCACTCACCCTCCAGCTCGCGCAAGACTGCATAATTGAGAGCAGCAACATCCATTTGGGATGTAATCCCTACAATACCCAGTTGCACAACACTACAGTAATTGGCAGGGTGGACTGCAGTCGACACACCTGTGTGGGGGCTCACATTGCAGACCGGCAGTACCTTCCTTACGGTGTCACTCATACCGGCTGTGCCTTTCATTGACGGCACCAGCAAAGAGGTTCGCGGTTGTAGTGAGTTGGAGGAGCAAGGAGCAGCGCATAGTCTTCACACCTTGCATACGCACCTGGACATAGCTCACGCGAATCACTCCAGACGCGTTTCAGGCTAGCACCGTGTTAGTTGGTGGTCACGCTGCCTTCTAGCCTGTACACGCCCCATCTCTCAGCTGCCGCAAGGATATTTACGGGTGGAGTGACCATCTAATCTCCCACAGTCGAACTCTTGAATGCCGGTTGGTAGTCAATAAACTACTGTGTATTTGCTCTTGAAGGTTGAATGGTTGAACAATTGGATCTCACACACTGTTGAAATTTACTATTATTTGCTGGAGTTTTTTACTGCATGGTTTGGAATAGGCATTATATAGAATTTGTGTTTATTAGAGAATATTTTTCCAAACATCTAAACTCATAGCTGGAAAATGTTAGTTTGATAATAAAATTCCTATACACTAAGTACTACGACTTGGACAAGAAAAACACATGCACATTCAGAAATTAAACAAGCAGTACCAAAATATATTTATATAAGCACATTCAGCCAAAGTTAATCAGAAAATCCTCAACCGAAATTTGGCTTAGATCATTACAAGAGTGTGGCCGCATAAGAGCCCAGTCCGTTTCAAAAAGGGTTCTAAGCTTGCACCTCGCTTTGTTGGACCTTTTGAGATCTTAGAGAGGATAGGCCCAGTTGCATATCGTCTAGCCTTGCCACCTAGCCTGTCACGCATCCACGATGCGTTTCATGTTTCTGTTTTGACGAGATATATTAATGATGAATCTCATATTATTGATTGGGATACCTTACAGGTGGAGTCAAACAGGCAGCTAGCTTTGGAGCCCATTCGTATATTGGCTCGTCAGACGCTGGCCCTTCGAGGCCAAGAGCTGGACCAGGTTAGGGTCTAGTGGGATTGTTATGATGAGGTCATAACATCATGGGAGGACGCAGCACGCATGAGAGCTCAATATCCCCACCTTTTTGATAAACTCCAAGAGGAAGTTCATGCCTAGGGGGGAGGATGTCAGGTCCCACCCCTGCCCATCATAGTATAGCAGACATTTTCATATTTTGATTATCACGATGATACACTATTTTGGCATATTAGACTTATTGGACCATGATTTTCTATCTTTCAACATTATGTGATGATTTTTATATTTTGTTGATGATGATGTTAGACACACTTTTATATGCTTATGATATAGATGAAAAACTAAATTTTGAATCTTACGTTTCGATTCACATTGACTTGTGAATTATGATTCGAAGTGAATGGGATGTTAATTGGTTCTATATATATGTAATGACTTAGTTCTGCAAATGCTTTATGATTACTTGAGATAGTAGAATTTAGAATATATATATTGCATATGGAAATTGAATTTCAAATGTTGTTTCGAATTAAGATGAAGTTGTGAAATGCAAGTTACTAATGAATATGTGTTTAAATATTATCATGGATTTTGCATTGTTATATATCTATATATATATATATACATATATATATATATATATCCATATATATACATATATATACATATACATATATGATTTATTTATTTGAGCTAATTAGACAACTTTATTTTAGTTGGAGGAATTTTACATTGATTGGTTTAATAAAGTCTGATTAATTAATTGATCTATTTATGACTATAGTATTCTACCTAGGTAAAAATTAACAGAATTATTAATGGTGCAAATAGATAGATATAATTTTGATTAAATTAATAGTGAATTTAATTGGAATATAATTTCCACCTTAGCATAGTTAAATTTAAATGGGTATTTGTTTCTAAGGGTAAATTTTATTATTTAATTAATCAGGTAATTAAACAAGAAGTAACCCATTGGATTTAAATTAAAAAGGTTAAGTGATGTATATTCATTATTAGAATTATTTTAATGCAAAAATAATTATTAGTGTTTTTGGGCATAAGTGAACCTCGGGAAGGGAATTAAATTGCTTAATAAACCTACTTAACATTTTAATTTTTATTTAATTTATTTAAGTATAATTAATCCGGGTTAAGTTATTAAACTTTTTTTGTGGAGACTTAAGTAACCTTTACGAGGGATGTTGACCGTTTTCATGATTCCCCTCGACACCGAAATTTGAAACTGTCAAATACCGAAGGATTGTATCAAATCCTTCGAGGATGCAAACTTATTGATAACTTTGTAAACCTAGTAACCTATCGAATACTTATCACTGCAACGTTAGTTAATTAAGGACTTTTTTTATAATAAAAAAATTGGTGTGTTTTTACCTTAGAATTTGGGCATGACAATGAATCAAATTCCTCGGCTTGTATATCAAGTTAAATCAATTCAGTTAGTGCTTCATCCAAGAGTTCCTATTTCTCAAGCACAGTCGTCTCAGCCTGTGTACCTTCAAGGTTCATCATCATCTACAAGGACTCAAGAAGAAAAGGATAGGATGAAATAGTTGATTGAACAAGTTCAAAAGCTATCTACCGAAGTCAGATATTTGAGAAATCAAAATAATCAGATTCAGAGCATGAAAAAGAACTCTCAAGGCCAACGGAATAATTATCAAAGAGACTACCAAGGGAATCACCAAGGAAGCAATCAAGGCGATGCCCAAGGGAATAGCCAAGGATTGAATGGTAACAATCAAGGGTTCCAAAAGAAGACATGGAACACGGCACCTAACAATGGAAATGTGCCATCACCTTTGGACAATCCACCAACTTCCAAGAAGCAACCCACAAACAAAGTATTCCTAGCTGAGGCAGCATTGTCAAGTTGGTGTAGACTGCACAACACAAACCTACATTCCAAGTTGCAATGTCATGAATTTAATTCAAGTAGTTGTCGATATTTTTTGAAAGGAGATAAAGAATACAGAGAACCAAGAGAATCCTCATGTGACTTGATATGAACTAGTCCCCATAGTTAGATATGATAAAGCTTTTCTTTTGGAAGATTTCAACTTTCAACCTAAATACAAGAGCTATGAAGAACATAATAGTAGACTCTTGTCAACATCAGCAAATAGTAAAGTGGAGGGCCACGTTTTGAATTTCCATCTGAGTTAGCAAACAAATCAATTGAAGAACAAATTACAATTTTCCTCCATTGCACAATAGCATTTTGGCACAAGGGATAAAAGAAGTGCATGCATTGCAACGATCATCAGGGAATACAGGTCCAAGAGTATATCAAAGGAATTATAATTCCAACGAACCGTTGACCTCGTCAATTCCTCCAAACAATTTCAATACACCGCCACATCCTAATGCAAGCAACGTTCCAAGCTATCCAAAGGATTCACCAGAGTATAGGCAGGGCACGAACAATGCACTGCCCAAGGATGGACTAAAGAAGTTGGATCAATGTGTGGTAGAAGAATTGAAGAAAATAAAGTTAAGTTTTCCATTGTTTGAATTAATAAAGAGTACCTTAGATAAGAGAAGCCTTCTTCAGCAATCTGAAAGTTAATACTATTCAAGGGAATAATGTTCAAACTAAATCAAATGCAACTCAAAGTACACCAAGAATTTCCCAAAGCACATTGAATGTGGCTAAAAATACCAATGTTGTTCAAGACATCCTACAGTGATCAAGATGCACACAACATTGTTCAGAATTCTTTGTAGCCAATTTATGTCAATCAGAGCTCGTCAAATGCAATGAACAACGAAAGTGCAATCAAGGATCAGAATACTACAAAGAAAGAAAATCCATCAAAAACGGAAAGTGTTGACAAAACAAAGGAATAAGAAATGAAACCGGTCACCTACAACGAAAGTCCAGTTGAACCAGCCCCTTTCCTTCTATCTCTCAAGATTTTTATAAAGCTTTTACGCAATTGCTTAACTAGCCCCTTTCCTTCTATCTCATAGAATTTTTGGAAAGCTTTTACACAATTGTTTAGTGGATTCAGGAGCGTCCAGCAATTTGATGTTGTTGGCTATTTCTAGAAGATTGGGGTTGACTTCTACAAGGACAAACAAAAAGGTAATACAAATGGACAAGACTGAAGTTCCGGTGATAGGAGAATTGAACAATATCCACATGCAATTAACATCCGATCCAAGAATTGAGCAGATCATTGAGATTTCAGTAGTTGATATTCCAGATGGATATGGCATGCTTTTAGGTAGAGATTGGACTAGAAGGTTGAATGGATATTTAGGGACCAACTTTTCTCACATGTGGTTACTATAGAGAGGGATTCCAAATCAGATAAGGATAGAGAGCACACCAAGATTGAAACTGATGATAATAGAATATGGTGAGAACAACGAAATTTTATTTTTGGAATCGGACCTTGGTTTCTACCGCCTGAAGGTTGAGGAAGTTCTAATGTTGCATTGTTCCCGAAAAGAAAAAGAAGTACAAGAAGTTACAAGTTCTACAGAAATAATAGTGGAAAGTGACCATGATTCTTCTTTGGAGGAAAATGAAGGTATGTTTGAAAATTTCAGGAATTTTGTTCTCAAAAGCGTTAAGCAAGGAATCAAATTGGGATCTCCCGCTTTAGGCCAAGATTTGCTGCTACCCAACTGGTGTAGAATACATAATGCTCATCACTCTAAACTTTCTTGCGCAATGTGTAAGACCACTTTAAAACAAGTACAAAAGAAAATTCCCAAAGCATTAGAATTAGAGGATTTCCAAGCACCTAAGAATATTAGAAACAATCCTAATGGAGGTTCATCAGTAGAAGAAAGAGGTGAAACATGTGAAGCTAGGTCAAAGCGAAATCAAGATCCTTCTCAAGTATGCAACAAAAATGTCAATGCCAATCCAGATTTACCCCAAAAAATTCAAGTAAATAATCAAGTGTGGACATTAAGATTTGACGGATACAAATCCAAGAAGGGAGTCGGAGTTCGTTATGAGTTAATTAGTCCATCGGGACAAGCATACTTAGCAGCCCACAAATTACAAGTTCCATGCACAAATAATATGGCCATAGTTACACCGCCCTGGGGGACAGGGGGACAAGTTTTCGGGATGGGGGGACAGAGGGGCCTCAATTTGGGGACAAGGGGCGACAGCGGCGGGGGACAAGGGGCGGGGGTGTATATAGTATATACTATACATGTGGTACTTAAAATGCTAGTTATGAAAAGATGTATAACAATATAAGACATAAAGATGTAAAATCATTGAACATTGAACATTGCATTGTGATTGATCATTGAACATTAAACATTGAACATTAAACAATAATTTTAAATTTTAAATTTTAAATACTCCAATCAGCAAATGGAAGAGTTCTATATAAATAATAATAGCAAAGCCAAATACTAAAGTCTGATATCAAAAGTATGAGTATCTATTTCATCATAAAGATGATAACATTGAGTAGCATGATATGATATATCAAAACAACTACAAACTAAAAAAATTAAAAACTTGTATTTTTTGGCTTGCCATGACGGGGGACGTCTGGGTGTCCCCTCGAGGTCGAGGGACGCCCGGGCATTCCCAATAGGGACACCGGGATGTCCCCACATCTCCTCAGGAATGGTAGCGGGACGGTGGCGCTGTTGGGGACGCCGTAATGCCATCCCCCTGTCCCCAGTGCGTCCCCGTTCTGGGAACGCCAGGGATTTTGGGGGGGACACGTCCCCGGGTTACTATGAATATGGCTGAATATGAAGCACTCATTCACAGCTTATTGCTCATGATCAACAAAGGAGTGAAAATTTTACATCCATTCGAAGAGTCTGACATAGTTGTGAGACAAGTGAGAAAACAATATGTTTGCCATGACAAAAGACTGACAAGATACCGCAACCGAGTATGAGATCTCATATAAAGTTTTGATGCATTCAATATCAAGTTCCTACATCGATCAACAAATCAAGTGGCAAATTCATTACCTCAAGTGGCAAGCTCTTTGGCAACTCTCACCATGGAAGGATTAAAGAAATTCAAAATTGAACTTACATCAATACCATTGATGCCAGATAACATTACCAATTTCCAGGTATTTGATGATGACAAGCATACTAGAGTTTTTGACAAATTCCGATGTATTCGCAATGCAGATAATTGATGAAGGGGAAATTGAAGAAGCTGAGTTGATCCAAAAAGAATCATGAATTTATAGACCAATACCATTCTAAAGGGTATTGTTGTGAGGTTTTCACACCATCGCCCCATTGCAAATGGGGACCCCCTCTTTTCGCTTTGGGAGTACGTAGTGGTTTCTAGGCTTAGTCTTAGTATGGCAGCGTTTCCCAAGTCTAGAAAGGAGGCAAGTTAGTTGAGGTGTAAGTCAAACTTAATTGCAAATCAGGGTCTTATGAGGCAAGTTATAATTTGCAATTGGTTGAATTTTGATCTTGATTCAAGGTAGAAATGTTGGGCGAACATCTGAATAAGATTGAGCATGGATGAGAAGCAAGGGTGCGGCATGATTGCTACTAGTTGAATTTCCAACACAAACATTTTGACATCAACCTTACCGTATAAGACCAAACCAAGGCTAATCCTCGCCCCAATTGTGGGGCTCCTAACACTCAAATCTGAGAAAAGGTGAAGGACAAATGGTTAAACAAGACAAGTACTTTGGTTGTAGACTTGAAAAGAAGGAATGACTTTCAACAATTAAAAAAAAATTGAAGTCAACTTCAAATGTATAAGCCCAAGACCAAGTCAATCTCCCCCTTGCAACTTTGAGCCCAACATGAAGACATTCTCTACTCAAGGTTTGGAGACCAAGGCCTGATCATTTTCCGCCAAGCAATCACTCCACACCATGCTAATTTCCGAAAGAGCAACTTGAGGTGCGCCCAACAAAAATGCAATTTCTGCCCCAAGGGTGGAATGAATTCAAGGCGCCCAAAGAGTGGTCAATTTCCACCCAACACCATATATTGTGTCTAAGAACACATCAAACTCCGCTTCTATGTTGGTTGACCAAGCCCAAGAACCACACAAAATCCACTCAGATTGAGAGTGCGCCCAAGGACTGAGCATTTTCCACCCCAACGTATGATGCTCGAGCCCAAGCAACGCACATTTTCCAACTTGCACTAAGTTGTTTGAGCCCAAGGACTGTGCAATTTCCAAATTGCACAAAGGTAAGCACCCATCTCCTAGTCAATTTCCACTTGAAAGCTTGTGTAAGCCCAATCCCAATGCAAATTCCACTAAAGTCATGTTGTAGGCACCCAACAAATAGTCATTTTTTGCCCCCTCGAGGGGCAATGCCCAAGACCAAATTAGCAGCTTCAAACCCACACAGAAGTCCATGGGGCACACCATTTTCGTGATTTTCTTCCGATGCTGTAGTCTTTCTACCAACTGCTTACGGTGACTATGCAAATGGCCAATCACTACCTGCTTATGTCCTTCCCTTCAATGCCATACGCTATTCAACTGTTCTTTATTGTTGTCATCGTTTTTTTTTTTGAACGTTCTCCTCGCTGCCACTAGTCCTTGCCGTCAATAATTGCTCTCAGGCGTACGGAATTGTCAAACTCATTCCTAGCCTTCAATCTTGTCCTCCTGTTGACTGTCGTACCAAATGTAATGTGCCAGACAACCATATTATTTAAAAGTTTCCAGGTGGTCGTGCAGTTGTTTCCTTGTGACCGTACGGTCTTCCTACGTATGGTCTTTCTTTCTGTCCGTAAGGTAGCTGTAAAATCCCTCTTTTTTCTCATTGTGTCGTACGGTATTGTTTGCGCTTTATCTCCTTAACACCATACGGTGTTTTGCAATGACGAATTCCCTTAGCTCTATGTCATACAGTAATTTGGTTGTACGGTCTTTTAAGTACCGTACTGTCAAACATCATACAGTCATTTTATGCCCCCTTCGTTCGCGTCCTGCGGTTAAACACCGTATAGTGAGTTGTACTTTTCATTATTTTTTGCTTTTGCGTCGTGCGTACGGTGACTTGACATCACGTTTCTTTCCTTTGGTCGTACAGACTTTATGTGTCGTATGATCAAACACCGTACGGTGGGGTTTCATTTTAGTGGTGACTTTTGCATATGGTCATATGGTGTCTGCTCTTTTTTACTTTTGTTTTTTCTTTTTTCTTTTTTTTTTCTTTTTTATATTTTTTTTCATTGCCTTCCGGATGCTTCTCTAGTCCCTTGTATGGACGGCTCTCGAGTCGCCTACCTGACCTCTCGAGTCCCTTTCCATCCTCTCGGGTGCTCTATCCCTCCTCTCGAGTCTATTATCGTCGGGTAAGGTCTCAATTTGGACCCGTTGATGGCCTCATGTATCTCTTGTCCGTTAAGAGTCCACAACTCGACAGCCCTGTCGTAGCCGGCTTCTTGAAATTTTCCTAGCTTAATCTCGTTCTTTAGAGTATGCAGTCGTTCCTTTAAGCTTTCCCTGTCGCTGAGTCTATTTTTAATGGCGATCCAAAGGCTTGGAACCATAAATTCTACAGGGACCACAGTCTCTTGCTCGTACATAAGGAGAATAAAGATTTTGAAGGCTGTAGTCTTCCACCCAGGATTCCAATCGTCGTCGAGAGGAATTATCTTAGGTTCCTCTTCCTCGCCCAGATTCATTGGTTTGACAGACGGCTACTTATACTTAATGGGGTTTTTCTCATCAATTTTATGCGTCCGGACTTCACTTACTTTCGCATCCCTTTCCTTGTATTCACCGTACTCCAGGGGAAATGTTTCCGGCTCTTCCTCAATACTTAGTATATTGCATGCTGGTCAGAAGAGTTCGTAATCCTCTATTTGCCAGTGGAGGAGACCATTCAGTGAATTTGCATCATCCTCTGAGTATTCCCCCAATCTTAGCACACCTTCACTATTTGGTTCCATTTCGTCCCTTCCCTCATCCCTTTGATCGTTTTCACTATCAGATTTTGAGTCTGAAAAAGAGGCTATCTCTTCGCTTACCATCTGGGTGCGAAGGTCGATGGTGAACTTCCTCCCCCCATTCTATATCAAGAGGGTGTTTTTCTTCCAATTGTGGTTTACCTTCACCGTCACCAGCCACCCTTGACCCAGAATGGCATCGTAACCCTTCTTTTTCAAAGGTATCACCACAAAGTCTAGTACAAATGGTTGCGAGCCAATGGTGACCTATTGTGCCATCAGCGTTCCGAGGGGTTTGATACCCTGCTGATCGGCGCCCAATAAGTTGAAGGTTTGGGGCCACAAGGTTGGCTTGCGCAATTTCTTCCATGTCTCCTCCGAAAGGACGTTCACTCCTAACCCTCCGTCCACAATAGTGTCTGTTAGGATGGAGCCAAGGATGCCCATCTCTACGACTATCGGGTACCATCTGTTGTTTACAGCAAGTATCAGTGGGTCAGTTGCAAACCCTCTGGGAGTGTTCGTACGTGTGGTATTTGGCTGCGTGGCCAAGTTCCCCAACAGTGTCGTTCCCAAGTGAGGCATGGTGTGAAGGAGGTCCTGGAGTTTCACCGGTACCTCTTATTGTAACATTTGTCTCAGAATGTTTTGTTCTGCATCCCTCCGGCCCGAGGTGGTGGCCATCTCCCATGTCTCTTTTTGTGCTTTCATTGTCTTCTCTATTTCTTCCTTACCCTCCCGTGTCCCTTGTTTTGCTTGTGATCGTGTGATGGAGACCCCAAATTTTGGGCAATTGGCATCCTCGTGGTTGCCAGGATCACACTGGCGGCATAGCCTCTGCGAGGTGTCGCCCTTGTCGCAGTCCCTTGCAAAGTGGCCCCACTGATTGCAAGCTCGGCACTGGATGATCGGCCGACCCTTGGAGTCATATTGTATTCGACTCATTGTGTTGGTGTTGTTATTGCCCCTTCCACCACCGCATTGATTGCCTCCGTACCCGCCCGAGGATGCATTATTGTTAGTCTCTGCCCCCGATGTAGACGGTTGCTCTTGGGTAAATAGCACTTGTTGATTCCTCACCTTCATGTTGTATGGGCATTCCTTGGTGGAATGGCCCATGATCTGGCAAATGTCACAAAATGCCTTTTTGGAACATGAACCCGTTGTATGGCCGCTCGCCTTGCAATCCGTGCACTACATGTCATCTTCCCCCTTGCTAGTACCCCCTTTCATGGTCTTCAACTCCTTCATCATTCTCTCCATGTCCTTTTGGAGTGCCCTGACTTTTTTCTTTGCTTCTCCGTCACTGCCGCTATCGTCCCCTGAAGTGTCGTCCTCGTCCGACAAAGAGGACTGGTTTTTCTTCTTCTTCAACGTCTTTTGTTCACTTTCTAGGTCCATCGCCCGGTTATATGCATCGACATACGAGGTGGGAGGAACTATCTTCATCTTCCTCTGGAAGTTTGATTTCAGCCCTCCGACGAACCATCTCTTCTTCAAGCCGTCGGCTGGCTGACTCTCCATCTTTCCCACAAGTTCTTTTAGACAGCGGCCGTACGTCCGCATGGTCTCCTTTTTCCCTTGCTTGGTTCCATATATTTCAGAGACGATTTCATTGTCGTCTCGCAAGAGCCTAAACTCCTTTTCGAATGCCCTCTTCAAAATGTCCCAGGTGGTCACTCCACTTTTGTCTAAGTCAGAGTACCAATGGATTGCTACCCCTCGGAGGGTTGCCGAAAACTTTTTCATCCATTCCGCCTGGTCAGCGACTCCATTCGCGGACCAAATTGTCTCACATGTGTGGCAATGCCGAACAGGATCTTCTTTTCCATCGCCATGGAACTTGGGTAACTTCTCCGTGTTAGCCGCCATATTCACCTTCAGAGGTGGGACGATGGTATGTACCACTTGTTGCATTGCCAGTTCAGTCGCCAGAAGTGTTTGTTGTACTAGTTGTGCGATAGGTTGGGATAGTCCTGCCGGCGTCGGTCCTCCGGAATTGTTTGGTACCATACCACTTGATGTCCCCGAACTACTGGAACTGTCCAAGCGTGGTGGGCTACTGTGATCCTCATGCCCCTCTGTCACTTCGATACTCTCAGCGGCAGCAGTATCCTGAGCCTCCCTTTGTGCGGCTTCCTCTTCTTTCTTCCTTCGGGCTTCTCTTGCTTCCGTCTGTGGGGTTAAGGTTAAGGACCCGAACAATCTCCTTGTTTCCTCTAGGTGGTCCTCGTCACTTCTTCCAACCTCCCGGTCAGATTCCTCCAGACCCTCGCCTTCACTTACTCCCTTCGGTAGTCCTTTGACGCGTTTTTTGAATCTTTCCCTTCACTCGGCTTGCTGCTGTGCAAGTACAGCTTTTCTAGAGGCTTGTTCCACCTCGAGTTCCTTCTTAAAATTTCTATTTTTATTCAATTGATTGGGCATAAATTCTATTCAATCATTGATTGTCAGAGCATGCTCTTCTTCAAAAAGTTTTGTGATTCCGTCCTCATTCATCCTCAAGTGGTATTCCCGTTCATCCACTCATTTTGTCACCTGCAAATTTGTTTGGCAACAGCGCCAGATTTTTGCCTGCTGGGGTAAACTTAGTATTGCACAGACATGGTACAGGAAATATAATAAACACAGAATATATCAGAGAATAATAGATGCTTTCATTAACCATTCCAATCGTATGAGTACATTCACATCATAATAATAATCATAATTCCTTCACCCATAGGTGGTACATATTTATCTACCCGAAGGGGTGTGACCAAACGTCACCACTCAACCCAACTACCCTTTGGTAATAACTAATTACTGTCAGAACAACATAACTAATACCCGACATATAATAAAGTAGTCTTTCCGGCTAACAGACAAAACCAAAATCTACTCAGCATACATTTGAGGCGCCCAAGAGATAAGCATTTTCCACCAAGACTAAGGTGTTCAAGCCCAAGAGCTAGACAATTTCCGCTCTGACCAAGATAAAGGAGCCCAACGAATGGGAAATTTCCGATTTGTATGTTTATCAAACTCAAGAGGCCTATCATTTATGTACCTCATTAATTGCAATTCAAATTAAATGCAAAGTCTCAATCAGGTCAACTAGGGGCCAAGAGTCGGTTGAAAATTCAATAAACCATGTAACGAGGTCAGCCCTATAGCCCAAGTGGGTGAAGTTCCGTTAGGGAGGGTGATATAAATATAAGACAATTGCCTCCATTTAAACATCAAGCTAAATACAATTCATTTTTTTTTTAAAAAGTAGAGTAAACTCAAATCAAAGCAAAATGGTAAACAAATCAAAGGGGCAAATAGGGGAAATAAACTCCGAAAGTTCTTCACCTTCAACAAGTAAGGGACATGCATGCATATGAAATCAGACAAAACTTATGTTTTATGGACGTTTACTGCAAGACAAAATCAGATTGGATTGGGCTTCACTTGCCAAGTTAAAATCTTAATTTAGAGAAGGATGGTGTGTCATAGAAACATCTTAATTTTATTCACATCCATAAGCTTCACACATGTTTTTTGGGTTTTGCAGGGATACGTGGAGGTGATTTTGGAAGATGGAGTTTGGGCGAGTGAGGAAGGGAGAACTTGAAGATCAGATTTTAAGAAGGGCGATTTACAAGCAAAGGTGAAAGGAAGAGTTGGAATCACAAAGTTTGATTCACAACTACAAGAGATTCTAAGATCAATACAAAAGACGATCCAGTACCATCATGAAAGGTGAAGATAACATGAAGCATCAATAAGTCCACCACAAGTTCAAGTTCAAGTCATCAAGATGGAATCCAAAAGGTAGGGTGCACAAGGTGATGTTTAAATGAGCCTACAAATGAAGGAGATCATCACAAACTTGAATTTCCTTCGGAAATCCAAATTCAATTACAAAGATTCAACTATATGAAGCACCTATATCACTTCTACAAGGCCATCAAGACTTAGAGTACAAGAAAGTTCAAAGTATTTCATGAGAAGATTTCCAAGAACATGGAGAAAAGTTAAGAAGATGAAGCAATTTGGGAATATGAGCCACTACAATCAATCGAAGATTGAAAAATGTTGACTATTAAGAGATATTGCTAGAGATGCAAAGACTTCTTTATGATGATGGAGAAGTAGAATTGATGAAGTTCACAAGATAAGCAAGCTAAGGTGGCGCCGACTCATCCTCAACCGATCAAAGGGTCCCAATTCCACATGTTCAAGCTCATTCAATCAAATCATTTCAAGTGTACATGTGAAGTCCACTTAATGTTTCTACCTAACCAATTTTCTCATTGATTCATAAAGGCAATATAATTTTCTTATTGGCCCACAAGTTGGTGCCTCATTGTAATTGGTTAAGCATTTAATGCTTGTAGCTGGTAGTTACATTAGGGTTGTATTGGCATAATCTTGGCCATTGCTCTCTAATTAATCTTATCCATTCATTGTACTTGGAGCAACTATATAAGTCTTTCTCAAATCATTTGTAAAGGAGAGACTTGCAGAGATTGTTGTTAATATACTGCCAAAATTATTCCTTCTTCACTGTTGTTATCATAGTGAATGCTTGTGAAGTTTTGGAGTATTGCATGGTTTCTACATTTCCCCACTTAGAGTAGGATTTTACTTATGTTGAATAGAAGTAGTAGGTGAATGGAAGATATTGTTGTTGGTGAGCTATGGTGAAACTATGTTCATATCTTTTGGTACTTGTTGATTGCAAGTAACAGTGTAAGGTTGGTCTGAACTTATTGCAAGCACTTAACTTCAATTGGAGATGTTCATTTGGATTGCGTCATCATTGGATATTTGAATGAGTGTTGACAATATGAAAATCATCTACGCGTCCTTAGAAGATAGCACCATTCTTTGTGTAGTTGATTTGGCAAAGCAAGGACTAGTTTAGTCTCACATCACCATCTATGTTATCTTGCATTGGTAGAGTTAGATTAGCTTCCTACACCCTTATCTCTTTGCAATTAGTTTTATTAGTAGTTGAAGAACCATCATTGCCAAATCATTCGCATTTGCAAAGTTGATAGTTGCCTATTGAATTAACAGCATAAGTCCCTTGTAATACCCAGCATATCACATCATTAGAACTGAGTTAAGTCCACAATTAGGAGGAACCTTGGGGTTGTCTTAGTTGATCACACATTGTCATAAGTTTAGCATCTAAGCTTCCTAATTCAAGAGAGGATTTAATATTTGGTGTTTCATCCTGGTATACTAAGTGTTTCATCCTGTATGTTGGAATGGTCACAAAACTCACATCAACAGGTATGATACAATTAGAAATAATTTTCAACCCCAACAAGTTAAATGCACAAATGCACTCTAGTATCAGCAAACAGAAGGAAACGAGTATGAAAAAATAAACATAGGAACAAAAGATCAACATGGGTCGCCAAAATGGAGAAATAAAGTTGTGTAGACTTTCAAAAACTCAATCGTGCTTCAACAAAATACAACTATCTGTTGCCATCTCTAGACGAAGTTTTGCAAATTGTGAATGGATCTCAAATGATGTCCTTTTTGGATGGATATTCAAGATACAATCAAGTGATCATTCAAGAAGACAAATTGAAGGCTGCTTTCACAACAAAGTGGGGTACATTTGCATACTGGAGAATGCCATTTAGCCTGATCAATGCCGGTGCAACCTTTCAAAGGGCAATGGACATTGTTTTCTGGGACTTAGTTCGAAAATGCATCATCCTCTATATGGACGACCTCACAGTGTTTTCTAAAAGAAGAGAAGAACGTGAGGAAGAGTTAACAAGAATTTTTCAGAGATGTAGAAGATATAGGATTTCTCTTAATCCAAACAAATGTATGTTCGGTGTCACCACGGAAAAATTGTTGAGACATGTGATTTCAGAGAACATGGTGCAGGGGCACCACGTCCACCATCAAATTTTCATATTTTTAAGTCATAATTTAGTTAGTTTCAAAAGTTCATGAAACCATGTCAAAATAGATTTATTAATTGTCATTATTCGATAAAGATGTTTATGAAATGAAAAGGCCAAATGGGAATAGGAAGGGTCATGAAGAAAGTGAACGGTTTGTAACCATTTTGAATCTCTATAAAGATAGCAATGTAATGGAATGAAAAGGGGAGGTAGTTAGAGAAAGAATCGACATACAGATAGGCTGCAGCATATTGTGAAAGTTTAGAAACATATGGGCTCTCTGGTCTACGACCAGAGAGCCATGAATGTTATATTGCCTTGATCATAAATGGAAATGTGTATTTTATCAAGTTCTATGTTTCCTATTGTCGATTTTTGGTCTCTAAGAGTATAACAGTGATGTTGAATCTGATCCCTCTTTATTAATCAATATGCAAGGATCTGTTCAGTTATGAATATATGTCATGAGTCATTTTATTAATATGGGTATGCAGTTCGGTATTCATGGTTCTGTTTTACCACAGTTGATAGATATCGGGTTCTTAAGTTGAACAGAGAATATATGTAATATTAATGTATTCAAATTGATAGTGTTCGGTCTTGAAACAGTTTCAAGTACTGTTACAATTTAGATTATGGCTTCGGTTTAATGGAAGGATTCAGCAACACAATGTATCAGGTTCTTAGGGTTTATCTTCAATGAATCGGTTCTTTATAAATACTGTTATGTAACAGTCTGATTTGGGGCGTTACGAGCCATTATAGTTGCAGGAAATCGTTCATGAGTTTCTCTGTTTGGTGTGTCTAAAACGGTTTCAAGAAACCGTTACGTTATGCAAGTTGGTGTCAACTTATGCAATGTTATCAAAGGAAATAGCAAGGCTGACTATGCCGCAAGGAGCCGATGGATAATATTTCACAGTCACGTTGAACTCAGCATTTGCTAATGCAAAAGGTGGTGGACATTATCGTATTCAAACTCGAAACCGACCCACATGTTGATATGAAATCTCAGTCCATGAGTGATTTGCAAATATGCAATATACGCGAAGGAATCTGTGATCGATGGTTGGTGAGTTCTTGTTCAGTGATTTTAAGACAGATAATATAAAGTTGATGATTATTATTTGACTATTGAATAGATTACAAGCCTCTAAATCTATGTCTAGGAAGAAAGAAAGTATTAACGTGCAGATTTGATAGAGTACCATTGATGCTCTCTGCATCAGAACAGAATTGTGATAGACCTAGACCTTGTAGAGGCAATTTCAAAGAGAAACGTATCTACAAGCAAAAACGAGTTGAAGTCATTCTTTGGGAAAATCAATTTTGTAAGGAAATTTATAACTGGATTTGCTGAGATAGTCAAACCGATGAATGACATGTTGGAGAAAGATGCAAAGATGGAATGGACTCTGCAAGCAAAGAGAGCTTTTGAAGAGATCAAGCAAGCGATTGTCGATGCTGCAATTCTTGTCAATCCAAACTACACAAAGTTGTTTGACTTATGTTTGTTTGCTTTGGATCACACTTTTGCGGCGATACGCAAAGGACGAAAGAGAAAGATGAACATCCTATTGCCTTCATGAGTGCACCACTCAAGGATGCAAAGCTAAGATATCCAAATGTGGAGAAACAAGTGCATGCCTTGGTCACAACAATTAAGAAATTCAAGCACTATATTTTGAGAAGTAAAGTCTATGCCATAGTTCCAAACATTGTAGTAAAGACACTTTTGATGCAAAACGAGCTAGGAGAAAGAAGAGGAAAATGGTTCACCACTATCTAAGAATATGATATAGAGATCCAACCAATGAAGCTAGTCAAAGGAAAAGCATTGACACAGACTATAGCATTTGATGGGCCCGTATTTGTGCAATAATTTTATGAGCTCGAAGATATATCTCTGAATAAATGATATAAGGGCATTAAATGTTATTTGCTAAGCCATAAATGTCTTTATCTGAATCCTGTACAGAAAAGGGCATTGAGGATGAAAAGTAAAAGATACATGCTCCAAGGATCAGTTTTATACAGAAGAAACCATGAGGGAATTTATTTACGATGTGTTGGAAAAGAAGCGAGAACCATGGAGCATTTTCACAATAAGTTCGGGAGTGGTCATGGTGCTAGTTTGGCTATGACTCACAAAATCATAAGATCAGGATATTATTGGCCTACCTTCTTTCAAGGTACTCATGACATGTGAAAACATGTAGCTGCTTTCCAAGAGAAAAATCCTAACATGCCACTCCATCCAGTGATTGAAGTATGACCTTTTGCGAAGTGGGGACTAGGCTTTATTGCTATGATCAATACACCTTCCTCTGCACAACATAGGTACATTCTAACCTCTACTTATTATTACACTAGATGGTCACAAGCTCAAGCTTTGAGACTTTGCACTACCAATGTTGCGATCAAGTTTTTAGAAGAGAAATTATTACCGGGTTTGGATGTCCTCATACTTTAGTATGCGATAATGGTCTTGTATTCTCATCTCTTAAGTTTTCAAATTGGGCTTTTGATTATGGACTTTTCGATGTGAGCTTTATGCCACTACAACATGCAGAATTGAATACTTAGCATTCCAAACAAAACACCGAATCTCCAACTCTCTCTTGAATAAGGAAGCTCATAAGCTAAACAATGTATGTAGATTGTGTGATCAAATGAGACAACCCCAAGGTTCCTTCTTATTGTGTCCTTGGCTCGGAATCCTTTAGCCTTGATCCCTTTTCTGCCTGGGGACTCCTTGAGGGAAAAATTGACACTCATAGGGACAAATTGGAGTCCTTAACAACTTGTCCTTGAATTGAATCCTGTTTGATCCTTATGGAAATTTAATGCAGATAGGGACAAGACAATCTCCCTATAAGATAGTCCTTATTCTTCAAGCATTTGATCAAGTGGAAAGTTGACTTACAGAAGGACACATGAATGTCCTTGTAGCCTTGTCCATGTTCACATTCCTATACTAACCATTGGTGTTGGAATCGTCCTTGCATATGGAAAGACTTAACTTCGAACATCCCTTGGTGTACTTCTTTGATCATCATCATGTTGAACCTGCATTGCGGAAGTCCTAGACCTTTTGCACTTTGCATCTCTAGCTCCCTCTTTCACTTAAGTTTCTTTACCCATGTGTCTTTGGTATTGCATCAGCTTCTTCTTGTCTTCGTGCATCCTCCTTCATCATTCCTTGTGTTAATTAATCCCTTGATGGAACTTGTCCTCTTCATGGTTTTCGGATTCCTCTTGTCCTTCAACTTGAACTTGTCCATGAATTCTATCTTGCCTTTTAAACCCAGACTTGTCACATGTCCCTGCTTGATGAAGGCTTGATCTTGAAATTATTACTTCAAGATCAAACCTTGAATTTTCTTTATCTTGTCCCAGCTTTGAAGTATTATCTTGCTTTGAACATGATCTCCTTTGATCTATATGAAGCTATTAGTTAGTACCTTATAAATAAATCTGATTCAGAAACTAACTCCATACCTTACTACTCCTGATTTTGCTACTAATTTGGAGCTTATAACTTAGAAAAATCAAGGAATTAAGGCTACAAATGAAGTTTATAACTAAGGACAAGAGCTTAAAATTCTGAAGACAAAATCTAAAAACCATGTCTGCAGACTTGTCTCAGGACAATTGATTCCAAGAGCACAAGACTAACCCTTTGTTGCTATAAACTTGAAATAGTCAGAATTTTAAAGTCATGAAATTTGAGAAGTTTTCTAAAGACACATGACTGAGGACTAGGTCTGCACAAGGTGTAATCAGATTGTTAAGGCATTAGAATCATGGCTAAAATGACTCCTTTAAATTCGCCCAAGCAATGATCAGACCATCTCATTAATGCACAGATTCTGATTTTTATGAAGACAAGTCTGTGACCTGCTCACCTGTTCACCTTTTACTCTGAAAATGAAGGGGTTACTTTGCAAAAATGCTTCCCTTGGACCCTGCAATGTATTTTAGTGGGTGATGAGTTGATTTGAATTTTTCTGATTTTTATTGAAAATCGATCCCTAGATGAATTTTCAGACTTTAAGTCTGAGAACAATGAACTTACAGCCTTATTTGTTTCTCGGATTTAAAACAATTATAAACAGATTGTCTCTATTGATTGAATTTACAAAGAGCTAGAGGCTCATATATACAAGACTGAAGTTACAAGAATTAGAAACTATCTAAAGATAGAATACAAACGATTTACAGCAGGATAGAGCATTACGAAAAGGAAACTAGCTAATAATAGTAACATTCTAATACCCTCCCATAATGCTCAATCTGTCAATAACACCAATAGCCTCCCTGAATTTTACAAACTTATCAGAACTAAGAGACTTGGTGAAGATATCAGCGGACTGCTCTAAGGTAGGAACATACAGCAGCTGGATAGATTTGTCTTCAACCAGCTGACGAATGTAGTGACAATGTGTTTCGACATGCTTGGTTCGTTCATGAAAGACCGGATTCTTGGCCAGTTTGAGCACTCCCTGATTATCACAGAATAGAGGAGTCGGTTCTAACTGAGGAACATGCATATCTGCAAGCATCCGCCAAAGCCAAACTGCCTCACAAGCTGCTTTAACTGCTCCTCGATACTCTGCTTCGGTGGATGACAGAGCCACTGCTTGTTGTTTCTTACTTGTCCATGTGACAGCACCAGATCCCAAATTGAACACATATCCAGCGGTAGACTTACGATCATCAACAGAACCGGCCCAATCTGAATTTGTGTAGCCACATAGTGTAGGATGAGAACTCTATGTACAGAAGACCATAATCAAGAGTACCACTAATATAGTGCAGGACACGCTTTGCAGCTGTCCAATGGTCCATCTTGGGCGCTGTCATAAAGCGGGATATGTAGCTTACCCCAAAACTAATGTCAGGTCTGGTGGCAGTAAGAAAAATGAGACTGCCCACTAGTTGTCTAAACAAAGATTCATCCACAACGGGTGAATCGGACAGAGTTGATAATTTGAGCCCGGGTTCCATAGGAGTGAGAGCAGGTTTGCAATCCTGCATTCTGAACTTGTCCACAAGACTTCTAGCATACTTGGACTGAGAAAGAAAGATACTGTGCTCAGTTTGCCAAACCTCAATTCCGAGACAATAGTGCAAGAGTCCCAAATTTATCATATCAAAAGTGCAACACAAATCCTATTTGATTTCAGTGATCAAATGTGCTGAACTTCCAGTGATGATTAAGTCATCCACATAGACAACGATAAACAATACATCATCATCTACTTGTTTGATATACAGGTTTGAATCCGATGGACTCCTCTAAAAACCATGATCGGTTAGATATTTATCAATTTTCATGTACCAAGCCCGAGGAGCTTGTTTCAGACCATAGAGAGCTTTGACAAGTTTACAGACTTTGTGTTCCTGACCAGCAACCTTAAATCCAGAAGGTTGCGTCATGTAGACCTCTTCCTGTAAGTCACTATTCAAAAAAGCACTCTTAACATCCATTTGATGAACTTTCCAACCAAACTGAGCTGCTAAGGCAAGAACAAGTCGTATGGTACTCATTTTAGGTGTGGGAGCAAAGGTCTCCTCATAGTCAATACCTTCCCTTTGTGAGAACCCTCGAGCAACAAGACGAGCCTTATACTTGTCTAAGGTTCCATCAGCTTTGTATTTTACCTTGTATACCCATTTGCAGCTAATGGGCTTCTTCCTTGCAAGAAGATCAGAAAGGACCCAAGTGTGATTTTTCTGAATACTCTGAAATTCAGCTTGCATAGCCTTTTCCCATTCAGGGATACCTTTAGCCTCGGAATAAGTCTGGGGCTCAGAGATACTATGAATGTTAGCCATAAGAGCAAAATTAACTGTTTGTTTGCTCTTATTTCGAGAAACTCTACCTTCGATGAGCTTTAACCCACCATTTGGGCCGGAGAGTAGAAGAGCCAATCTCTGGAGGAGCTGGGGGAGGTTCGGGAGCAGCAACAGGAAGAGGATCATTTTCAGGAGCCTCAACAAGATCAGCATCAGGTGCCCCAAGGCGAGCATTATCTGTATCATCCCTCCCATCAGATGGTGCTAAAGGAAGAGGAACACTGTGAGGCTGTTCCTCAGAACACTGCTCAAAAGAAGACAAAAAAGGTCCTCGAGTTTCATCAAAAACAACATCACGACTAAAGATAAGATGATTAGTATCGATATCTATCAATCTGTAGGCCTTATGGTTGTCATTGTACCCTGTCATCATGAGTCGCTGACTCTTGGAATCTAATTTGGAGCGTTTAGCATCAGGAATCCAAACATAGGCAAGAGAGCCAAAAATCTTCAGGTGGCTGATTTTGGGCTTACGACCAAACCACAACTCTTTTGGAGTTTTGTGTTTGACAGCCTGAGTAGGGGAACGATTAAGAAGGTAAACAGCAGTAAACATTGCTTCGGCCCAATACTTATTAGGAACACTCCTGTGTTGTAACATAGAACGAGCCATCTCAACAATTGTACGATTGCGACGCTCAACAACACTGTTTTGCTGAGGAGTGTAGGGTGTGGTAAACTGGCGTTTGATGCCATGTTCAGCACAAAAATCAGAGAATGCAATAGAACAAAATTCCCCTCCATTATCAGTTCTAAGAGAAATGATACTGCATCTAGACTCATTTTCAACCAACGACTTAAAGTTGTGAAATGTACTAAAAGCATCTGATTTTTGTTTAAGAAAGCACACCCACATCTTTCTACTAAAATCATCAACAATAAGCAAAAAATATTTGCAACCAGTAACTAAAGGTGTATTCATAGGACCACAAATATCAGCATAAAGTAATTGAAGTACCTGAGAAGCACGCCAAGAATCTCCATCTTTGAAGGGAGTCCGATGTTGTTTTCCATCTTGACAAGCGTCACATACTCCAAGAGGCTACGGCTGAATCGGAGGTAAGCCAAAAACAAGTTCCTCCCGAGACAGCTGAGAGAGATACTGGATGTTGAGATGTCCATAACGCTGATGCCACAAAGTACTAAGAGATAAGTCACAAGCTGCCATAGCTATTTCAGGAGAATCACCATTGTCAATAAGCCGATATAGGCCATGATCCTCTAGACCAGTAGCAACTGTAAGATGATTCACACGATCAATAATGGAACATTTGCGGACACTGAACACCACATCCAACTGAGGAGAATTTCTCATGATCTGACTTACAAAGAGCAGATTGAGTGCCATACCAGGAACGTAGCATACATTGAGAAAGATGAGCTGACACCCAACAAACTGTATTTGAACATTGCCTCTGCCAATAATTTTGAACTCTTCTCCTCCACCAAACACAACTGAATCATTGTAGGGGTAGAAGTCTGTAAACCAGTCACGCCGATGAGAAAAATGACGTGAAGCACCAGAATTGATATACCAAGCAAACGACCGAGCTAAATCAAAAGGGCTTTTAGCCATAAAAGCATAGAAAGCAGACTCCTTTTTTTCAGAATGTTCAGCAACATTTACCTGTGGAGTTGACCCTCCCAGCTTCTTTTGTTCGGAAGCGAGTCGCTAACGACAATCTTTCATGTGGTCGTACTTATGACAGTAATGACACTGAACACTCTTCTGCTGAGAACTACCTGAAAATTGAGATGAACTGCCCTGGTGTGATGACTGAGAAGGCTGAAATTTAGCTGCAAAGGCTCGTTCTGACGAAGATGAGGAAGCACGACTACCAAACTGCTGCTTCCAATGATCCTACTGGAGAAGTTTGGTGCATAACTCTGGGAATTTCAGATCAACATTAGTTGAGGTAATGTTGAGAGTCTCTATGAAATGCTCATAAGATGTAGGTAGACTTTTCAGGGTAATAACTACCATATCTTCTTCCTCCATCGTCTGACCGATGGCTTCAAGCTGATCATGAATGTCCTTAATCTTCGCGAGATGTTCCTGTAAGGACATACGTTCATCCATCATAATGGAGAACAACTGATTCTTCAGAAAGAACGCGCGACTCTTGTCGGATGTCTCATGCAACTCCTTCAAATATTTCCAGATGTCTGCAGCAGACTTGCTAGAGGGAATCTGAGGCAACTGATCATCTATGACAGAGAGCTTGAGAAGCATAACCGCTTCTTGATTCCGATCATCGAATTTATCCTGATCTGCTTGAACGGAGGTCAAACGGGTCTCTGTGCCTAGAAAAAGCGCATCAAGACGACAGTACTCGAAGATGGTCAACATTCGCTGCTTCCAGGTGTTATAATTGTTGTCATTAAACCATTGACTATTTTCTATCATCAAGTTGGTCAAAGACACCATCAGAAACAATCTTCAAGAACAGAATTTAACAGGCACAGATTTTTGGCTAACCCAGAAAAAACAATAAGTACCCAGAAAAGCTGACAAAAAACCCAAAAGGAATCTGAGATCAAAAGTCAAATCAGCTAGCTCGAAAATTGAGGCACGGAAAATGAGGTACCCAGAAAATTTTAACAAAGACCCAGATAGAAGCTCGAAAAACCCACGACGAAAATGTATTCGAAAAAAAATTTTGCTCTCGAAAATTAGGGTTTTCGCAAAAAAAACGGCTCTGGTTTCGAAATACCACAACAGGAGCCAAGAAAAAAAATTGCATAGGCGTGAGTAGTTGCAAGTCGAAAGGAAACCAAGTCGTGTGAGCACCTGGTGTCGTGAGGTTGAGCCACAGGTCGTGGACGAGCACAAAGTTGTGGACGAAGCCGCACTAGTCACGCCAGTCGTGTGCAAAGCCCTAGCCGCACCAGTCGCGTATGGACACAGGCCGCGCACGAAGTCTCACCAGTCGCGTGCAGAGTTAAAGCCCTAGTCGGCTCTGATACGAAGGTTTCACGAGGGTATGAAGATAGGAGAAAGCTTCAACAATCTCGACCCAGAAAAAACGTGAACAAACTCACAATTTTCGAGTAACTAGAAAAACGTGAACAGACTCGCGATTTCAAGCAACCTTGCTCTGATACCATAAAACAATTATAAACAGATTGTTTCTATTGATTGAATTTACAAAGAGCCAAAGGCTCATATATACAAGACTGAAGTTACAAGAATTAGAAACTATCTAAAGATAGAATACAAATGATTTACAGCAGGATAGAGCATTACGAAAAGGAAACTAACTAATAATAGTAACATTCTAATAGGATTGGTCTCAGACTTCATGTTTTGCTCTGGCTATATCCTTTCAAACAACCTTGTTACTGATCTTAGCATCTCTGATTTTTTTCTTGCAAAATCACGGCCTAGGGTCCGCAGACTTTTTGCTTCAATTCTGCCTATGTCTTGAGGGATGCTTGGCCAGCATTGAGCTTTTCTCTTGCAACGTCTTTCCTAGGGCATCATTGACTTCCTAATATCATATTACTACCTCCAATGATGGCTGCTTTGATACTTGACTGTAAGCGCACTTATCTCAGACTTGTACAAGTCTAATCGCCTCTTGCTAGCTTCTTTTCACTTTCTTCCACCACCTTTTCAAATCGCCTAGCTCTCCATGCTCTTCTTTGCTCTGGATCTTTGGTCAACTTCTCTCATAATATTTTATTGTTGCTGTTGCTACGCTTTTTAAAGGAGTTTTCTCTTTGAATTGCACCCACAAAGCCAATGTGGGATAAAAAAAATTTGCCTCTTAAAGACTTGGGATTCGTGCAAATTGGGTTTCACCTCATTTCTCTTGAATTTTACTGAATTTCTTTTCAAATTCTCAATCCGCATGATATTCATTGTTAACAAAAGCCCAGCCCCAGTGGAAATTCGAACTAAGCAAGGTCAAATTCATGTCTTTTTATTTCCAGCTTTGTGGAAATTTGAACTTGCTAAGGACAATTCAGATCCTTAAAATTTGCTTTGTCCTCCGAATTCATCCCTTAAAAGGAAAATTTGATGCTAATAGGGACAGCTGGTATCCTTGCTAATTCACTTAATTCACTCCCTTAACTCCCAAATGGGGAAAATCGACCCATTCAAGGACTTGTCCTTTAGTGCCTTAGTCAAAGTCCAAGGGGAAAATCGTTGTGTACAAGGACAAATTGGATTCACACTACTTTTTCATTGATTCACACAACCCTCCAAGGGGAAAATCGAGCTCCTTAGGGACTATGGGAGATTTCATGGGTACAAGGACAATTTGGGTCTTTATTTATCCAAGTGGAAAACATAGTTGTTCAAGGATAAAGTGGAAATTTTATAAGGACAAGGTCAAGTGGAAAATTCATATCCTCAAAGACTTTCCTCATTTGAGGCTCAAAAATATTCTAAGTGTTGAACTAGTAGAAAAACCACTTGCACGGGGACAAAGGGGAAAATTCTTGTCCACAAGGTCTTTCCACACTACTATTTTCCCAAAACTTTCTAAGTATGGACTTAGGGGAAAATCAACATGCATAGGAACTTTTGCATTTTGCCATAGTTCTCCATGTCCAAGAAAGAAAATTCAACCTCCTAAAGGACAAGTGGTCTTGACACTTAGTTTTTTTACTTGTGGATGCCCTCTTTCAGTGGAAAATCGACCCTTTTAGGGACTTTCGCATTTTCTCAAGTGGAAATATACCACTTAGTTTTTTTACTTGTGGATGCCCTCTTTGACTGGAAAATCGACCCTTTTAGGGACTTTCGCATTTTCTCAAGTGGAAATATACCTTTCATAGGGACTTTGCCCATTTTTGGAGTGGAAGTTCTATTTTCATAGGGACAAAGTGCATTTTTTAAGTGGAAAATTGTTTCTTTAAAGGATTTTACACATTTTAAGAGTAGAAAATCAATTTTCATAGGGATTTTTAAGTCCTCTTGCCATTAACAAGTAACTATGACATATTTCAAACCAATTGACTAACTAAAATGTCCCAAAACTTAGAAAATTTCTCTCAAACCTTCGCAACTTGACCTTAATGAGCCCCATCGTTGATGCTCTTGTTTGCATCTTGGATTTTAATGTCTTGATTGTTTAACCACTCCTGACCCTTCGAGCTATGAGACATCACTTCTACTACCAAAACTCTACAACTATGCGTGAAAAGAAGGGGTCCCTATTTGCAATGGGGTGATGGTGTGAAAAGGTCACAACAGGACCATGGTATACCATTGAAATTTTCATCAAATTATTATCCTCGAGGTAATGGTTTGGTAAAATCCACAAATAAGAATTTGCTAAGTGTCATTAAGAAATTACTAGATAAAAACCCAAAAGATTTGCACACAACTGAAATTTTCTCTTTGGGCAAATAGAATCAAGAACCTTAGCCAAGAGTTCATTAGGGACCTTTCCTTACCATTTGGTGTATGGACAAGATCTTGTTTTTCCAGTTCAATTGAAAATCCCAACTTTACAATTTATGTATGAATACTTGGAAGATGAGGATCAAGTCCAAACAAGATTGTCCCAACTATTACTGTTGGATGAGAAAAGAGACGTAGCACTAGAGAACTTTGCAAAACATCAAGAGGTTGTGAAACCTTGGTTTGATAGGCAAGCAAGAATCAAATCATTCAGAATATTCGATTTCGTTCTACCTTGGGATAAAGCCCATGAGAAAAGGGTGAACACAATAAGTTTGACAAACTATGAAAAGGTCCTTACCAGATTTTTGAAATTTTGGGGGATAATACGTTCAAGCTAAAGATGTTAATTGGTAAGGATATCCCATTGCCTGTCAATGTGCAATTCCTCAAGCATTATTTCCAATCCTAGGTTTCCCTATGGAAACTAGTATGCACATAGTTAGAGTAGTTTTCCTTTTCATCTGTTTTGGTATAGTTGTTTTGAGGAGTCAATTTATCAATTTGCCTTGAGTCATTTGGCTCAAGATCTTTAAGTGGCTCGGGTTGCTTAGTTTAGCTTGCTTTAGTTTCTTTAGTTTGTTTAGTTTTAGTTTAGGTATATATCCGCCCTGGTCAATTGACCCAAATAGTTTTAGTGGTTTGGTTGTTAGTTTTAGTTTGCTTTAGGTTTGCCTAGAGTCATTTGATTCCAGTTATTTGGTTTGCTTTAGTTTAGTCTTCCTACATTCCAGGTTTAGTTTTGAGGGAACCCAATTTGTGAGAAAGGTCGTGTATTTAACAACATAATTTGGTATACTTCCGTTAGGTATATTCGGTTCATTTATTGGATATCTCTCTATGAAGTTCTTTTGAATCTAAGATTGTTCTTGCTAACCTCATCATCTGGTTAGGATTTGTCCTCAATTTGGAAGGGAATCACCTCTTGTGTTTTGAATACCTGAATATTTCAATTACTATATTTTATATGCATTAATAATTTCTCTAAGTCATTGAAGTTCCGTAGTATTAGAATAATATATCTATAATATCTTGTTTATTATTATTTTGTGTTTAGTTTTCAAGAACCAAAATAGCATAAATAAATAATAGGAAAATCAAAACACATAAACTCTTGAGACACAGAGATTTACCCTTGGAAAACCCTCCTACTCGAGGGAAAAACCCAACCATACCCAAAAAATAGATCCCTTAATAAATACTCAAAACTGAATACAGAGCTCTCAAGCTTAATCAGAATAAAGATCTTTCTCAAAGATTGTTGACTCTCAACAATCATCAGAAATGTAGTATTTACAATGCAAGCAAATGATCTCTTTAATATCAACAGTACACAGAGCACCTTATTATATCTTACTGATACCAAACACAGAAGAACTTGCACACACAAAATAATCTCTCAGAATAACTGTAGAAGATACAACAGCATAGACACACCAATATCACTCTTGAATCCCATCACTAAAAAATGTAGAAGAATGACGGTCCTTATACATGATCATCGAATACGAACTTGTCTCTTTAGCATTTCTTTTGTCAAATACGAAAGTCACATACTTGACAACGCTTGAGCTTCCATCTTCATTACTCTAAGCGGTGACAATTATCAAAAATTGTCATTTCAGCTCACACTTGTTGTAAGAGCCATGTCAAATACCGGGCAGTGACTCAACAGCCACATGGAGTCACTTTAGTCGATAATCAAGTCTCAAAAAAAAGATCGAAACAACAGCCCAAGCCAACTTTAACACTATTCATGATAATATCGAGTTGAATGAACTGACGACGGTGACCAATAAGTGCCAATTCATTTCTGGACTCTTCACTGCCTTTAATAAACATCACCAAGGATATGAAGATGAAGCAAGATACTTGGAATCTTGACAACCGAGCCATGCAAACTAACAACAGTTACACGTGATGACACCTATGCTCTTAAAGGCTTAAATAAGGAGAAGGCATTAAAACCGATGTCATTAGAATAAAGGAAGACATACGAGTGTTAATCTCTCAAAAACATGAACCAACTTCATATTATAACCAGAAGTCCAAACACAGAAATATGAAAGATTTCTCTCGCAGCTACCAGAACATTAACAATCCCTCTTAGCAAGAGAGAGATCTTTCATATGTCATGGTGTCACACAACATGACAAACACAAAGAGTTGCAACCAAAAAATGTGTCAACAACAAAACCTTATTATAAATTTTCTCAACATGATATTGTCATCTCAGCATGACATGTACTATGGCTACTCCCAGAGGGTGAAGAAACACAAGCTAAGTCATGGAGTCTCTCACATGACATCCATCATGGATACTCCCAAAGGGTGGAACACGGACTTTCACCTCAAACTTCTCTCGCAGAGAAGAATGCATTAGCAAGGGCTTGCACCTCAAACTTCTTTCGCAAAGAAGAATGCATTAACAAGGGCTTGCACCTCAAACTTCTTTCACAAAGAAGAATGCATTAACAAGGGCTTGCACCTCAAACTTATTTCGCAAAGAAGAATGCATTAAGCATATAATAGGAGCAACAGAATGCTTAGACTCGTCAACAAAGAATCCCTTTCAACATGACCAGCAATCTCACTGACTTGAATATCAAAATAAATTAGAGCTGATTTCAACGTTTGACCAGCCAAGGATCTTTTGCAGTCACATTGCTACACAAGCTTGTTGATCCTTTGCAAAGGACTTGGCACTCTCCCTCTATCACACTAGCTCCCTTTGAATCTCATTTCTTCCTCTTCAAAGAAACAAATCACAATGACAAACTATATAGGTTCTTCCTCTTAAATGATGTTATGTGTCACCAATTCCATAAATTGCATGACTTCGCATGTAATCTCTCATCATCCTGTACCTTCTTGATCCGTCCTAGAAGCATATTTTAGAGAGATGAGTAGAAGTTGATAGAATCAAACTATCCTTAAAATAAGTATACATATCAATGCTAAAAGCATACACTATTCCCAGTGTTATAACGTGAATTAACATTAACTACATAAAATTCATGATCAATATTCAAATACTTCCTAAATTTCCTCACAATCCATCGATAGATCTTTCGCCATCACAAAATTATAGTGCAGGCAGAGAGTGAAAAATTCGAACACCAACACATCTGCTATCCTCATAGACATGAATGCCAACCCTATAAGCATAGACAAGCATGACAACATACTCCCCGCTGATGTCAAAAATGGAAGCTTCTTCATAGATTCTACCCCCCAAGGCTCTTCAGCTACACGTTCTCATAAGAATCCTACATTTCTTGCATCTCTTAAATTCCCAATTTTTCTATTTTGATTCTGGATCTTTACCAAACCCACTCCGATACCATGTTAAGTTTTCAAGAACCAAAATAGCATAAATAAATAACAGGAAAATCAAAACACATAAAATCTTAAAGACTCAAAGATTTACCTTGGGAAAACTCTCCTACTCGAGAGAAAAACCCAATCACACCCGAAAAATAGATCCTTTATTAAATACTCAAAACTAAAGATAGAGCTCTCAAGCTTAATCAGAATAAAGATCTTTCTCAAAGATTGTTGACTCTCAACAATCATCAGAAATATACTATTTACAATGCAAGCAAATGATCTCTTTAATATCAACAATGCACAAAGCATCTTATTGTATCTTATTGATACCAAACACAAAAGAATTTGCACACAGAAAATAATCTCTCAAAGTAACTGCAGAAGATACAATAGCATAGACACACTGATATCACTCTTGAGTCCCGTCACTAAAAAACTGCAGAAGAATGACGGTCCTTATACATGATCATCGAATACGAACTTGTCTCTTTAGCATTTCTTTTATCAGATACGGAAGTCACATACTCGACAACGCTTGAGCTTCCATCTTTGTTACTCTAAGCAGTGCCAGTTATCAAAGATTGTCGTTTCAGCTCACACTTGCCATAAGAGCCATGTCAAATACTGGGCGGTGACTAAACACCCATGTGGAATCACTTTAGTCAATAATCAATAGTCTTAGAAAAATGATCACAACAACAGCCCAAGCCAACTTTAACACTACTCATGATAATATCGAGTTGAATGAACTGACGACGGTGACCAATAAGTGTCGATTCATTTCTAGACTCTTCATTGCCTTTAATAAACGTCACCAAGGATATGAAGATGAAGAAAGATACTTGGAATCTTGACCACCAAGGCACGCAAACTGACAACAGTTACATATGCGATGACACCTGTGCTCTCAAAGGCTTAAATAAGGAGAAGGCATTAAAACCAGTGTCATTAGAATAAAGGAACACATACGATTGTTAATCTCTCAAAAACATGAACCAACTTCATATTATAACCGGAACTCCAAACACAAAAATATGAAAGATTTCTCTCGCAACTACCAAAACATTAACATTTTGATGGTCAATATTGTAAATCTTGTAATTATTAGAATGTTTATAATATTGTTATTATTCTTTCGTTATTAGAATGTTTTTAATAACAGTTGTTTCGTAATAGACATCGTCTTTGTAATCTATAAATGACCGTCTTGCTCATTCATTAATTCATTCAATATTTATACCAATTACCTGTGTAATATGGTATCAGAGCCAAATTAATTTTTTTCAAAAATTTATTATTTTTTAATCGAAATTATCTACTCTAAATTTTCAAAATTATTCTAGATTGGTTCTTGCATAAATTAGTTTTTGTAGAACCTGATCTTGTTGCACCTCCTGCTACTGATGTTGGCACTTCTACTCTCTATCCTAAATGGTGGGCCAAGACGATTGGCGATCTTCATGATGATGAGCTCATCGAGAGTGGAACTGCTCGAAAGAAGAGCAAACCTTTTGATTCTATCAATTTTTCTTTCGTGGCCAACATTCACAGTGTGTATGAGCCTCAAACATACACAAAGGCAAAAGGGATACCTGAGTGGGAAGAAGCTATGAAGATTGAGAATCATAGTTTGTTGAAAAATAACACTTGGAATCTGTCAGATCTTCCTTCTGGGAAGAAACCCATCGAATGTAAATGGGTCTACAAAGTCAAATATAAGGTTGATGATACTTTAGATAAGTACAAGGCTCGTCTCATTGTCAAAGGCTTCTCTCACCATGAAGGAATTGATTATGAGGAGACCTTTGCTCCAACAGCAAAGATGAGCACCATCAGATTAGTCCTCACTATGATAGCTTAGTGTGGCTAGAAGGTCCATCAAATGGACATTAAGAATGTCATCCTGAATGGTGAGTTATAGGAAGAGGTTTACATGACACAACCTCTTGGATTCAAGGTTGTCGGTAAAGAACACCAAGTACTCAAAATGGTGAAAGCACTCTATGGCCTCAAACAGGCTCCTCGGGCATGGTACATGAAAATTGATAAGTAACTCACAAATCAGGGTTCCCAGAGGAGTCCTTCTGACTCTAATCTGTATGTCAAGACTACTCGCAGTGATATCATCCTTCTGGTTATACATGTTGATGATTTGATAGTCACTAGCAGTTCGGCATCTTTGATTTAGGGAATCAAACAGAATTTATGCCATTCTTTTGACATGATCGACCTTGGGCTTCTCTACTACAACCTAGGTGTTGAAGTTTGGCAGCAGTTTCATGTCATCTTTGTCTCTCAGTCTAAGTATGCAAGGGCTCTGCTAGACAAATTCAGAATGCAGGACTACAAACCTGCATCTACACCTATGGAGTTTGGTCTGAAGTTGTCGGCCAAATCTGGTTTTCCTATTAAGAATGAATCTGCATTCAACCAACTAGTAGGCAATTTGATCTATCTCACCGCCACTAGACCTGATCTTGGCTTTGCAGTGAGTCACATATCCCGCTTCATGACAGCTCCTACTTCAGATCATTGGGTTGCAACAAAGTGTATCCTACGTTATGTCAAGGGCACTTCAGACTTTGGCATCCCCTATGGACGAACCAAAGATCCCAGACTCATCGGTTACACAGATTCGAGTTGGGGAGGCTTTATTGATAACAAAAAGTCCACTTCTGAGTATGTCTTCAGTTTGCTCACAGGTGCTATCACTTGGACCAGTAACAAGCAACTGGTTGTATCTCTTTCCTCAACAGAAGTTGAATATCGGGGAACAGTCAAAGCAGGTTGTGAGGCAGTTTGCCTTCGAAGGATGCTTTCCGACATCCATATGTCTCAAGCAGGCCCTTCACCCCTCTTTTGCAACAATAAAGGGGTGCTCATATTAGAATATTATAATGTTTCTTTAATGGTCATCTTAGTTAGTCTTTAGTGTATTAGGTAGTTTCTATTTTTGTCTTTAGTTCACGATTATTTCTTTTACAAACATCGTCTTTGTAAATCTATAGAAGGAGCTTTCATCTCCTCTGTTTAATACAACATCGATTTACCATAACATGGTATCAGAGCGGGTCGAAGGGATTTCATAAAATTTGGTGAATTTTTTAAGAAAAATTCAAGCCTCTTCTGATCTGGAATGTTTTTTCCAAAAATTTGTTTTTCGATTTTTTAAAATAATAATCGTTGGAGGTATTTTATAAAAATTATGTGGTTCGTTTGCGAAGATTTTTTCTGAAAATCGCAAGCTTGGTCGAGGGATTTGATCACGTGATTTCTTGGTTTGAGCAAAAGTCTTTGATTTTCAAGGGTTGCAGGTACTTGCATGTGCTTTTTGTGAGTTGCATGTTCTTGCATGTAGTTTTACCATGCGAAGTCTCGTGTTTTGCCGCGTGAAGGTTTCTATGATGGGTTTTAATAATTGTTTCCTCAAAAATTATCTATTGTATTTATAATTTTTTCCTCAAAAATTATTTATGGGGTATTCTCCGATCCGTGTCTCGGATTCCATGTTTTGTTTTGATTGATTTTACACCTCAAAAATCATGTTTGGTTTTGGTCAATTTTCCGCCTCAAAAATCATTTCTAGTTTTTGTAATACGCGAAGTTCGTGTGGGATGTTATTTCAAGGTTTTTACAGTTTTTTCCGAAAAAATGATGCTTTGTAATCTTCAAATCATAGTTTTTTGCAGATAGTTTTTGGGCATCCTACTCATCTGCAATAGTTTGGAGGGTTTGGCAGTTGTTCTCAGTGTGTCTGTCTACAGAGAAGGGCAGCTCAGTTATCCAACATCAGGTTGGATGTTTTTGTAATGATTTTTGTTCAACGGTTTGCAAATTCAGGGAGGGTTAGTGGAAGAGTCCGTAGTAGGCTCTACTCTCTTGTTGCAAACCATTCTAAAGAAGGGGACAGCCTTCTCTGTTTTTTCTTTGGCTATTCTTGGTCATTAACATTTTGCAGATCCAAGGAGGGTCTCAACAGTAGCAAAATGTTCTGAGAATTTGTGAACAAAAGACACCAGTTAGACGATGACCATTAAAGCGGGGTATTAGAATATTAAAATGTTTTTTTAATGGTCATCTTAGTTAGTCTTTAGTTTATTAGGTAGTTTATATTTTTGTCTTTAGTTCACAATTGTTTCTCTTAGAAACATCATCTTTGTAAATCTATATAAGGAGCTTTCATCTCCTCTGTTTAATACAACAACATTGATTTACCATAACAGCTCAAACTTGCCAAAAATCCAGTCTTCCATGAGCGAACCAAGCATATTGACATTCATTGTCACTTCATCTATCAACTGGTTGAAGATGGATTCGTGGATTCGCAGTATGTTCCTAGAGCGGAGCAGACTGCAGATATTCTCACCAAGTCCCTCCTTCCAAATAAGTTTGTTAAGTTTAGTGGGCTCCTTGGTGTAGTTGACAGATTGGCCATTAAGGGAGGATATTAGAATAATATCTCTGTAATATACCTGTGTAATACTTAGAAGTCGTGACTAGTTTAAAATCTTAACTCCTACTTCAGTGCCACTGTATTTCTCAAACCCATTATGCACTTCACTGCTTATGAGCCAAAATGAAAATATGTGAAAAAAGAAAAGCAATATCAAAAAAAAATGTAGTATCAAAAAAAAAAGAGAAAAATGAAATGGAAAAGAAATATTTGGCTTTGGGAATTTGCAAATACCTTTACTGGGGCTATGGATGTTTGACTGGCAGTAGAGCAATGTTTGTGGGAATTACAACAATAACCTCATTGGGGCTATGGACACCTAACTAGTAGCGAGGCCATATCCAGGATGCTTTGAAGTATAGATAACTCACATAGTTCCCCACGATGGATTCTCGGACTCCTAAATGGTCCTAGGAGATGGAATGAATACATTCGCACACACTTAGACAATCGAAGACAAAGGATTTTTTTCCAATTTGTAATTTTTCTTCCATTCTACGTATGCTTCCTAGTCACTCAATAGGTGAGAAGGAATGAATCGAAGATTCTAAGTTGCAAGTAAGTCTTATCCTTGAAATGTTCAAGAAAATTTCATCAGTGGAGTCACCAGATGTTGTGACCACTTCATACATCGTCCCATTATAAATGGGGACTCCCTCTTTTTGCTTAGTGGTTTGGTCATTTTAGGCTGAGTTTTTGTTGTGGTAGTTGTTTTGCCCTTTGGGTCTTTTCCTTAGGAAGTGAGCAAGTGATCAATCCTTAGTTTAAGATTCATCACTTAAGGTTGCCAAGAGAGTCAAGGTAAGTCACGGGAATGATGAAGTGGTCAACCAAGTTAGATCGAAAGCATGGGGAATGATGGAAATTTCTCGAGGTTGTAAGTCAATTGGGGTAGAAATATGCAAATGTTAATGAACTTGAAAGACAAGGTGCTTAGGGATCTTGTTCAAAACACGAAAATCCCTAATGATTCTTGCACAATCAATTGAAAATCAAGTTAAGTTCTTGACAAATGCATGTCTTAGGCCAAAACCTTAGGGCCCGTCTGTTTGCTGGAATTAGACTAGAAATGGGATTGTCAAATCCTAGAATTTACATTTCGGATGTTTGTGTTCAAAATATGAAACTGGAATAGGGATTTGTTAATTCCCATTTAACCCCAAAACCAGCATTTGAATCTTCCATCTAAATAGGTGGAATTGGAAAATCAATTCCAATTCCACTTAAATGGGAATTGGGGTAAAGAAAAATTTATAATATTTTGAAATCCATATGCAAACAACATTTTCCATCATCTCAATATGAGTTCAGGGTGAATTCCAAATGAACCAAATGGTTCCAACCATTTTCCGGATTTAAAACTTCCAGAATTGTCAAATACTAGAATTTGACAATTCTAGCATTATTTAATTCTAGCAACCAAACGGACCCTTAGAGATTTCTAGCTCATTTGGTGAAATTTGGTCAAGTCAAACTCCATTTCCAGCTCCTTGATGGATTTCTGACCTCTTTGAAGGGCCAAAACCTAAGAGATTTCTAGCTCATTTGGTGAAATTTGGTCAAGTAAAAGTCCATTTCCAGCTCCTTGGTGGATTTGCAATCTCTTTGAGGGGCATTTCCACCTCCACCACGAATAATGAGCCAACTTCAAGATTGAATGCAAAATGGCTAAGTCATTAACCATTTCTAGCTCCTTCACAAAATCCCAACCTAGGGAAAAAAATGGTATTTTAAGGTCAAATTTGATGAATCAAGTTAACAGTTCAATCCAAAATGATGAAGGGATGAAAAATGACTAATCTTAATTCAAAATCTAAGAAGTAAAGAAAGAAGTTAAAAGATTCACGAAATAATAGCATAAGTCCCCTCATGATTACTAGCAAATCACATCATTAAACTAAGTTGTGTCCGACATAAAGTTGCATGTTCGCATTGTAAACCTTGGGGTTACTTTATTTGATCACACATTTGTTACATTGTTTAGCATTTGAAGTTTCCCTGTTAAAGAGAGGATAGAATGCCTCATATTTTATTCTGCACATTGGAGTGGTCACAAAACTCACATCAACAAAATCCAAACTTAACTACAATGGCCAAATAAAGTCACATCGGGGAGCTTGATGCTAGAGGAAGGTAAGCAAAATAGGAGTCATTTTAATGTTCAAAATTGTTTAGTTTGGTATTTTGGGTATCAAGCTACAAGCATGTTCGAGAGCTCGTAAAAAGAATGAGACACTATGAATCTGTAATGTCCCTATTTTGAGCTAGCATTGGAGTTAGTGGATTTAACCTATCATTGGGTCCTTGTAGGTTAATACTGGTGATTAGAAGACCCTGTTATGGGTTTTGGCCCCTTTTTGAGGGACTTACTATTTATAGTAAGTCAACTTATGGTTCTACTGAGCTCAGAGGATTTAGAGGAGTTATATGATGCTTTCAAATTTTATTTTCGGCTTCCGGTTTGGACTCCAAGATTCTTGGAGGGAGCGTTTATTTTTAGTAAGTCACCCTGTCAAGTTCATTCATCATCTTTCATCATCAAGATCACTCTTGTGTTGTCAAATTTTGATTCTGATGCTTCCTCAGTTGTTTTCACAAGCTAGGTGAATTATGATTATTATTTAATTAAATCGGCTAAGGCAGCGATTTTTATTGGGAATGTATTCTGGGCATCTTAGTGTTATAGCTCGTTGGAACCGGGTTGAGAAGTTTTAAATCCTAAGCTCATAAAACAAGGACCCTATGTGTCAGAATAGCATTATTTTAATAAAAGGGTCATTTTCAGCATTAAAGTGAAGAGAAATATAATAGTTTATTCTATTTCAAATGTGCACATAAAGCAAAGTCTTTTGTAAGTGAAAAGTGTGTGAGAGAAGATATCTTTTATTATAAAAGCAATGCTTTGGGCAAAAAGGAATTCATTCATGGACTTGTTTTTGTGAAAATTGGAAGTGGAGAAATATGGCTAGGGTTTGAGGATTGATTCCTCATTTTTGCAATTTGAATCATCACTGATTGATGATGAATTTTGCTTCTAAAATCATGAAATTTCATTGTTGGCTCTATGAATTCCAATTTGCTGCTGAAGTATATCAAATTTGAAGAGATTTGAACAATTACTAATTTAAAGAGAAGGCAGCGCAAGGTATTAAGGTTGCAGATTTTAATTCAAAGGAAGCTGCGTTTGTATTTGGAGGTTGGCATAATTCTTTTTAGCCAGCTTGTGCTTCATCAAGTGGTTGCGTGACTTACTTAGCAGCCTGCGCATCATCTTTAAGAGGCTGTGTTTCTTCCTGGCAGCCCACACACATTTTAGAGGGTTGTGTTTACTCCTTGAAAGCCAACGTGCATTCCTAGGAGGTTACGTTTCAACTCCAGCTGATTATCTTGTCACAAAAAGGTGCTCATTCATTTTGGTTAATTGTTATGATCTATGACAATTGAATTAAAATAAATTTGATGAATGTGATCATTAAAGTGAAGTGTTGAAATTTGAAATTAATTATTTTCTATATTACTCAATTCTAAAAAATTTCAATAAGTTAATTATTGTTAAGAAAAAAAACACAAATTTGGCAAGCAAATTCAGAAGAAAAAAAATATCTTCAGCTAAGAGCCAAGTAGGCTCTTCACAGTGGTATCAGAGCATTGATCTTGCCATCCTGAAGGGTATGAGGATTTCGCAAAGGCAAATAGATTTGTACCGAAAGTGCACTATACCCTGTAATGGACACCCTTAAATGCCCAAAAACTAAACCAACTGCTGATAGGAATTTTGTCAAACAGTTTGCATCCAACTCCTAATTCCTCCGTTTACTAATTTAACCCTTAAGACTTCAAAAATGGGACGTTTATATTGTTTGCTTGCATGGAATTGAAAAAACACTAAACATAAACCAAAGAAAGTCCAATGATATGCAAATTTGAAATTGTATTGCTGCTGATAAGATGTTATTTTCAGAATTTAATAAAATCAAATACATGGCAGAACTTCAACTCACTAATTGCTCTGATATTATTGACATAATACTCCAGCAAATGTTATTTAAACCTGTTGCTACGGTGACATGAACAATGCCGCATGAACACTACCCGCGTGAACAGTGCTGCTACAGTACTTTGTCTTTCAAACAGTCCAATACCTTCATAGAATCATTCCTTCAAAGTAGCGTAAGCATCGGATGTGTAAAGAAGAAGATATGAGCAAAACATCAAATTTGCCTATAGCTAAAAATGCGCCCAGTCTGCCTGATAATGAAGCTGATAGCAATGGATTCCAAAGGCCAAACCCCAAGGGAATGACGTCTAGAATGTCACGAGAGGATAGATGTCCTCTAATGCCAAGAACGGATCTGCAACTCACACATCAATTTCTTCTCATATTCAACATGTTGAACAAGGGCGACAAGCTCTCCTTATATTTCCACTTCATAAGGTCAACCCACTTTTCACAAGCAATGTGGGATAAAGTGTTTTTAAAATAAAATAAAATAAAATAACACTTTATGTCTCCCTTGGGCTTCCCTTCTCAAACACACAACCCAACATGAATAATATTAAAGTAACACTTTATTATTTTAACATTTAATTTAAATGTTACTTTAATAAACTTCAGGCATTAAAATAAAATAGTAATTGGGCTCGGAAAAATATGAGTGATAGCTCGTCGGAAAGCTCTCATCGATGAGCATCAAATCCAATCACTAACTCTGACATCGCCCATGCCCTACTTACTAAAAATAGTAAGTTTGCCCGAAACCATGTAAATCAACTCTATTCTGGCCCAAACTGGAAATGACTAGACCAAAACATCTTAGGATCCCACTGACCTCTTCGTTAGCCTCCGGGACCACGCAGAAATAGGCTAACGGTCACACAGCTGGACAACTGCTAAAGTGGGGACATTACAGTCCACCCCCCTTGAAATTGCTTGTCCTTAAGCAATCTCAGTCCTGTCTGCTGTAACACCTGTTCACTCTCCCAAGTAGCATCCTCCTCTGGCAGGTGTCTCCATCTAACTAAATATTCTTTAACCACCCTGTTCCGCAGAGTCCTCTCCCTGGTGTCCAGAATAGCCTCAGGAACCAATACGAGCTTCCCCTCCTCATCCAATGGTGGCAAATCTGTAGAAGGCACAACTCTCTGACCAATGGCTTTCTTAAGCCTCGACACATGAAACACCTTATGCACCCGACTGCCCTTTGGAAGCTCAATCTCGTAGGCAACCTCGCCCACCCTACGAATCACTTTGTAGGGACCATAAAATCTAGGCTTCAACTTCTCTGCTCCGCTCTTCTTGAGTGATGACTGTCTGTATGGTTGTAGCCTTAAGTAAACCATATCCCCAACCTCAAAGCTGCGCTCTATCCAGTGCTGATCAGCATACAATTTCTATTGATTCTGGGCCTGTTGTATATTCTCCCTGAGCACCCTCAAGATATCTTGACTATCCTGCAAGAAGTCTTTGGCTTTGGGCACTTTGTTGTCCCCCAAAACCAGATCCATGAAGCTAGGTGCTTCATAACCATACAGTGCCATGAATGGAGTCATCTTGATGGACATATGATAAGTGGTGTTATAACAGTACTCTCCCATATGTAGCCATCTGACCCAAGCTCTCTATTGTGCAATCACATGGTTCCTCAGATATCCTTCCACCCATTTATTCACAATCTCCGTCTACCCATTTGTCTGCAGATGATAACTAGTGCTAGGTGTTAGATTTGTGCCACACAACCCAAACAATTCCTGCCAAAAAGCACTCATAAATTTACTATCCCTGTCACTAACAAAACTAGGTAGCCCATGTAACCTGAATATCTCTCTGAAGAAAAGATCGGCCACCTGTGTTGCTATGTAGGTGGACGGAATAGCAAAGAAGTGAGCAAACTTCGTCAACCGGTCAACTACCATAGATGCAATCTCTCCCCTGTACTCGTGGTAACCCGATGATGAAGTCCATGGAAATACTTTACCATTTCCTATCCGGAATGGGCAAAGGCTGTAACAACCTTGCAGGATATGTGTGCTCTCCCTTATTCTGTTGACAAACTGCACACTCCCTGACATGCCTCTGAATATCATCCTTGAGCCCTCTCCATGTGAACCGCTCACGGATCTGCCTATAGGTCTTAAAGACCCCTGAATGTCCAGCTGTAGGTGCATCATGAAATGCCTTCAGTATTACCTCCCTAAGCTATGATGAAGGAATCAAATATATTCTATCCTGGAACTTGATCAATCCATCCATCACCACATAACGATCATCCTGTATGGTGCCTGCAATCACCCCAGAAGCCCAAGTGTCCCTTGCATACTCTGTTGTAATCTTATTTCTCCAATCTCCTATAATCTCAGCTAGAGCACAAATATGAGGTCTCCTGGATAAAGCGTTTGCCACCACATTCTTCTTACCTTTGACAAACTCAATGTCAAAGTCATAAGCCTGCAACTTTGTAATCCACTTCTGTTGTCTATCATTCAAGTCACGCTGGCTCATGAAGTATTTGATGCTGTTGTGATCAATCTTGATAACAAACTTCCCTCCAACCAGGTAGAACCGAAACTTGGCCAATGCATGCATAATGGCCAACATCTCCCAGTCATAGATGGAATAGCTCCTCTCCACTCCACGGAGCTTGCTACTCTCAAAAGCAATGGGATGCTTCTCCTGCATCAAGATTGCCCCAAGCCCATCACCCGACGCATCACAATGAAGCTCAAATGGCTTCGTGAAATCCGGTAGAGCTAATACTGGACATGATGACATCACCTTTTTGAAATGATCGAAGCATCTCTGAGCTACCCCTGTCCATACGAAGGCCCCTTTCCTGGTAAGGTTTGTTAAGGGTGCAGCAGTCTGTGAAAATCCCTTAACAAATCTCCTATAAAACCCATAGAGACCAAAGAACCCCTTAAGCTGTGTGAGGTTCGTAGGAGTAGGCCAATCAACAATAGCTCTAATCTCTTCAGGATCTACCCGAACTCCATCTGCGTTGATGATATGCCCAAGGTGTAGAAACTCAGTCCACCCAAACTCGCACTTAGATTCCTTGGCATATAGTGACTCTTTCTCCAAAATGGACAACATCTCAAGATGTTGTAAATGCTCCTCCCAAGTCTTACTGAAGACCAAAATGTCATCAAAGAAAATCAGGACAAATCCCTTAAGCTGCCCCCTGAATACTTGATTCATGCAACTCTGGAAAGTAGTAGGGGCATTGGTTAGCCCAAATGGCATAACCAAAAACTCGAAGTGGCCATAGTGACACCGAAAGGCTGTCTTCTCAATGTCCTCCACCCTCATCCTGATCTGATGATACCCTGACCGTAAATCAATCTTCGTAAAGAAGCATGCACCATGCAGCTCATCAATTAGCTCATCTATCCGCTGGATGGGATATCTGTTCTTAACGGTCTTCTTGTTTAATGCCCTGTAATCGATGCACATGCGCATCGTCCCATCCTTCTTCTTTACCAATACTACTGCTGAAGCAAAGGGGCTCTTACTAGGCCTGATATGCCCCATCTCCAACAAATCCTTAATCGCCTTCTCTATCTCATCCTTGTGTTTCTTAGGATGACGATAGGGAGTAATCATAACTGGTTTGGCTCCCTCGAGCTCAATAACATGCTCTATCCCCCTGTCAGGAGGAACACCATGCGGAATCTCGCCAAAAACTTTAGCGTGCTTGTCAAGTATCTCCTGGACATCTAGTGGATGACTCTTCACCTATGGCTCCCATAAGGCTGGAATAGCGAAAGATTTTGTTGTCCACTCTACGCCATCATGTCGAAAAAGTCTCTGCATTCTCCTCAAGGAGATTACTCTGCAGCCCCCATCTGAAAGTCCTCTAAGTACAACAGTTCTGCCCTCATGCTGGAACCTCATCTCCAATTTTGCTAGGTTGAGTGTGAACTCAACTGGCGAGGCCATCCATGTCATGCCGAGGATGACATCATAATCTCCCATGTCTACTACATAGAACTCATCCTCCAACTCATAGCCATCTCCAAACCTGATGTGAAGATTAGATATCTTCCGAGTGCATAATAATTTGTCAGCGTTAGCCACCATGACTCTAAACCCAACATGCTCCTCAGCCTGTAAACCTCTCTTGGCTACTAGTTGTGCATCTATGAAATTATGTGTAGCTCCAGTGTCAATGAGTGAGATCACTTTCCGCCCCTGGATAGTACCCCTAACCTTAAATGTGATTGCCTTCTGAGCCCCCACTAAACGTGCCAACAACTTCTCATCCTCAGGAATGTTGCTCTCCTCTGTACTGCTACCCTCATCTGAATCAAAGTGTTGATCCTCCCTCTCTAACTCTGACTCCTCTACTGAGAAATACTCCATTTGATTTGCCTTATCCTTGAGAGGACACTTATGAGATAAGTCCCAAGGCTCTCTGCAATGAAAACATAGCTTCTTTCTCCTCAACTCATTCAGGGTGTCATTATCCAACTTATTATCCCTTTTTGGCTGAGCATCCCTATGAAAATGTTTTTTGTCCTTCTCCTTATCCTTCTTCGTATGTGAATCCCTAGGCTGAAATCTGCTCCCAAAAGAAGGTGCTAAGTCACGAGCCTTCTTAGTGGCCTCCTGTAATGTAGCTGGGTCATGCCCCTTGACCCAACCCCTCAAGGGATCTAAGAGTCCGTCCATAAACAACACTACTAATCTCCTCTCTGAAATATCTGTGACCAACACAGCTAACCTCTGAAATTCACTGATATATGTCTCAACTGATCCCCACTGCTTGAGTTGTGCCAACTCCTTAAACTATAACTCGAGATCCTTGGTATCAAATCTCTCTATGAGCCTCTCAGTGAACTCCTCGTAAGATGTGATCTGATTATGCCCCAAGGTTACCATACCATGGTGCCACCACTCATGCGCTGGGCCATCCAAATGAATAGCCCCAAACTTGATAGCCTCCTCAAGCATAGGATTCAACTGCAAGTATGTATCTACCTTCTGCACCCAAGCTCGTGCAGTCATCTTCCCTGAAGCATCATAATAAGGTAAAGAAATTTTTCCAACTTTCTTTCTCAGCTCAAAGTTTTGATTCCTCCCTCTTGCTCTAGGCATGTGTCTCATCCTCAAGTCCATATAATATTTGAGGGAAATATCCACCTGAAACTCCGGTCCACTAACCTCCCAGTCCCTCCTGAACTGATCCTGTAACTCAATAATCTATGGTTCGTTTACTGGTTGAACCGAAACTCTGGGTGGGAAGGTGGGGAGAAGGGGTCTCGAGCTCGCTGTCCAAGCTAGGCGTGCAACGTGTCTAAAGTTATCAGCTCCATTCCCATTGTTGCCATGTCCATTATTATTACCATTAATGTTATTCTCAGGACCATTGTTGTTGCCTCAGCCTCCATTATGATCATCGCCCCCATTGTTATCGTTTCCCCATTGTTATTGTTTCCATTGTTGGCATCACCTGGATTAATATTGACGCCCATCTGTCTAGCCATAAGTTGCAGCATCATATCCATTCGCCTATTCTGCTCCTGTTGCATACACTGCCCCTACTCTAACGTATCCAGTAACTGTCTGAACATTACCTCCCCCTGATCTGGACCGGTATTCCTGCGTCCACCGAGTCCTGTATTCCTATTATCTCAGTCACCCATGCTACTGTCCTGATCAAAGAATATCTCCTCTGTGTCTGTATGACTAGATTCTATGTCCACCTACATGGATGAACTAGACTACTCACTTTGTGAGTTCGAATTTATGTTTTGTCTTGCTCTGGTATGGCAGAAGTTATAAGGCCCCTATTGCATGCTCAAACATAAATGCTTAGCCTGTTTTTTTTTAATTTCTGATTTTAGTGTTTTGGCATTTCGTCAAACACTTTTCCTTCTATTCGGTTGTTCCAAATTCCATGTAAGACCTCCATAGGATGGCAGGACTTATAGCTCTGATACCAGTGTAATGGACACCCTTGAATGCCCAAAAACTAAACCAACTGCTGATAGGAATTTTGTCAAACAGTTTGCATCCAACTCCTAATTCCTCCGTTTACTAATTTAACCCTTATGACTTCAGAAATGGGACGTTTATATTGTTTGCTTGCATGGAATTGAAAAAACACTTAACATAAACCAAAGAAAGTCCAATGATATGCAAATTTGAAATTGTATTGCTGCTGATAAGATGTTATTTTCAGAATTTAATAAAATCAAATACATGGCAGAATTTCAACTCACTAATTGCTCTAATATTATTGACATAATACTCCAGCAAATGTTATTTAAACCTGCTGCTACGGTGACATGAACAGTGCCGCATGAATAGTACCCGCGTGAACAATGCCGCATGAACAGTACCCCCATGAACAGTGCCACTACAGTACTTTGTCTTTCAAACAGTCCAATACCTTCATAAAATCATTCCTTCAAAGTAGCATAAGCGTCGGATGTGTAATGAAGAAGATATGAGCAAAACATCAAATCTACATGTAGCTAAAAACGCGCCCAATCTGCCTAATAATGAAGCTGATAGCAATGGATTCCAAAGGCCAAACCCCAAGGGAATGACGTCTAGAATGTCACAAGAGAGGATAGACGTCCTCTAATGCCAAGAACGGATCTGCAACTCACACATCAATTTCTTCTCATATTCAACATGCTGAACAAGGGCGACAAGCTCTCCTTATATTTCCACTTCATAGGGTCGACCCACTTTTCACAAGCAATGTGGGATAAAGTGTTTTTAAAATAAAATAAAATAAAATAACACCTTATGTCTCCCTTGGGCTTCCCTTCTCAAACACACAACCCAACATGAATAATATTAAAGTAACACTTTATTATTTTAACATTTAATTTAAATGTTACTTTAATAAACTTCAGGCATTAAAATAAAATAGTAATTGGGCTCAGAATAATATGAGTGATAGCTCGTCGGAAAGCTCTCATCAACGAGCATCAAATCCAATCACTAACTCTGGCATCGCCCATGCCCTCATGACTTACTAAAAATAGTAAGTTTGCCCAAAACCATGTAAATCAACTCTATTCTGGCCCAAATTGGAAATGACTAGGCCAAAACATCTCAGGATCCCACTGACCTCTTCGTTAGCCTTCGGGACCACGCAGAAATAGGCTAACGGTCACACAATTGAACAACTACTAAAGTGGGGACATTACATACCCGCAGGGGTAGAAATTCACCACCTCCCGAAGGTAATGAACGGGGCTCACAGATTGAACAGGCAGGAGACAGGAACCGGAATAATATTGATAATGATATTAACAAGGAGGCCAGAGATGCCTTTAGGAATATTGCAGATGGTCAACATCATGTTGCAAATGTATTGCAACAGCTTTCAAACACTCTTCAACGTATCACATTACCAGGTGATCGTACTAGAGACAGAGGTGCACAGAGTGTTTCAGTCAAATCACACAAGTCACGCACAGATAACAGGCCTGATTATAGAGCTGACCATACTGGTACTTATGACAGGCCTCTTCGTCCTACTTTCTTGAGGCCTGAGCGAGATACAATTAGTGTAGAGATAGAGCCGACACCATTCATTGATGACATGGTGACACACTTTGCAGAGTGGGACACTCTTCCAGAAGCAATTAAGAGGAATTTGAATTTTGACAAGTACCTAACACAAGAGAGAGAGCATTCTAGAGACTCTTCTCACGAGCATGAGGCTATGACAGACTTGCTTGAGGATAGTTGCATTGAGTCTCATCATTTCCATGAGACAGGAGCTCGTGATCATGAGAATGCTGATGGCATGATAGCCACCATTGATGGCAGCCCTACATCAACTGGTAGCAATGAAATTACTAACGGTACAGGTTCTGATTTTTATGACAGCAGTCCTATGTTCGAACCTATTGATGTCATGGATGACAAAGCAAGTGTAGAGGATGTTGTGGATATCACTATGGGTTTTGACTCACATGATGAGAGTGTTAGTTTTCAGGATTGCCTGCTAAATGCGAGTTCTAATTCTGATTTCTATGACAGCAGTGAGTCACGTTGGCAACGGCATGTGATATCAGAGGTTTTACAGGTTGGTGATATTGGCATTGATAATGTGGACCTTATTGATGTTATCTATGAGGATGATTCATGCTGCAGCGAGTCTAGTATATCATATCAAATATACTATGACTTATTGCACATAGTGAGGATTCTCAAAGACATGAGTCCATTCAGGTAGAGCAGATTTCACATCATGTCTCTCACAGTTTGCAATTTTTTAGCTCAGATCAACAAATGGGATCAGTTCACTTTGTGAACAGTCCCTTATTTGATGTGGATGTCGTTATGACTTATGACAATCCATTGTTTGAGCTCAGTGATGATCCCTTTCAGGAGTTGTACGATGATGATGATGTTGGGGATCCCATTAGTACACCTGGTTATCAGTCAAATTTTACAGGATGCCAGTCAGTTTTTACTGAGCAGTTTACAGAGGTGTACACAGTGAGGAGTGATTTTAGTTTCACTTTTGATCCTCATGTTTGGGATATCTACCAGTTACAGAGTTCTTCAGTGCATCCATTAAATGACTGGTATAATGGTTTCGTTAGCACGAAGACTGGGGGCAAGTCCAGTTTGTTGGTTGAGTTACTTCCGTTTGGGTTACTCTCGGTTGAGTTTCTCCCACGTGGTGATCCTGTTGCAGCATCTTCAGTTTGGGTGTTGAGTGCAGTTTCTCAGTTGCTGATGTTTGTACTGTTGATGCTGATGATTTCTTCACAAGAGTATGGTGAGGACAGGGACATTACTCCATTCTATCCTTGGGATCCAGGTGGACTTCTGTGTTTTGTATTCTGAGATTGCTTGGGGACAAGCAATTTCAGGGAGGGAGGACTGTAATGTCCCAATTTTGAGCTAGCATTGGAGTTAGTGGATTTAGCCTATCATTGGGTTCTTGTAGGCTAATACTGGTGATTAGAGGACCCTGTTGTGGGTTTTGGCCCCTTTTAGAGGGACTTACTATTTATAGTAAGTCAACTTATGGTTCTACTAAGCTCAGAGGATTTAGAGGAGCTATATGATGCTTTCAAATTTTATTTCCGGCTTCCGGTTTCGACTCCAAGATTCTTGGAGGGAGCATCTATTTTTAGTAAGTCACCCCGTCAGGTTCATTCATCATCGGGATCACTCTTGTGCTGTCAGATTTTAATTCTGATGCTTCCTCAGTTGTTTTCACAAGATGGGTGAATTATGATTATTATTTAATTAAATCAGCTAAGGCTGCCATTTTTATTGGGAATGTATTCTGGGAATCTTAGTGTTATAGCTCATTGGAACCGGGTTGAGAAGTTTTAAATCCTAAGCTCATAAAACAGGGACCCTATATGTCAGAATAGCATTATTTTAATAGAAGGGTCATTCTCAGCATTAAAGTGAAGAGAAATATAATAGTTTATTATATTTCAAATATGCACACAAAGCAAAATCTTTTGTAAGTGAAAAGTGTGTGAGAGAAGATATCTTTTATTATAAAAGCAATGCTTTGGGCAAAAAGGAATTCATTCATGGACTTGTTTTTCGTGAAAATTGGAAGTGGAGAAATATGGCTAGGGTTTGAGGACTGATTCCTCATTTTTGCAATTTGAATCATCACTGATTGATGATGAATTTTGCTACTGAATTCTGGAAATTTCATTGTTGGCTCTGTGAATTCAAATTTGATGCTGAAGTATATCAAATTTGAGGAGATTTAAACAATTACTGATTTAAAGAGAAGGTAGCGCAAGGTATTAAGGTTGCAGATTTTAATTCAAAGGAAGCTGCGTTTGTATTAGGAGGTTGGCGTAATTCTTTTCAGCCAGCTTGTGCTTCATCAAGTGGTTGCGTGACTTCTTTAGCAGCCTGCGCATCATCTTTAAGTGGCTGTGTTTCTTCCTGGCAGCCCACGCACATGTTTAGAGGGCTGTGTTTACTCCTTGACAGCCAACGTGCATTCCTAGGAGGCTGCGTTTCAACTTGAGCTGATTATCTTGTCACAAAAAGGTGCTCATTCATTTTGGTTAATTGTTATGATGTATGACAATTGAATTAAAATAAATTTGATGAATGTGATCATTACGGTGAAGTGTTGAAATTTGAAATTAATTATTTTCTATATTACTCAATTCTGGAAAAATTCAATAAGTTAATTATTGTTAAGAGAAAAAACACAAATTTGGCAAGCAAATTCAGAAAAAAATAATATCTTCAGCTAAGCTAAGAGCCAGGTAGGCTCTTCACAGAATCCCTAGCATCATGGAAGAAAAACGATTGTTCAGTTTTTGGGTGAACAAGAGATATGCAAAGATTTATATATCATGAGTCATTGAGGGATCAGCAAAATATGGAGCTTACACTGGGAGCATTTAATAAGAGAGTTGACAATAAAGAAGAGATAGAACTTCAAAGCGCTGAGGAAGGAAATCCTAGAGTTGCCAATGCTATGTGGATGAAAGAAAATTTGGTGATAATCGCAATTTTTAGATGGAACTTGTTGGTTGAGGAACACCAATTTAAAATAGCCGGGATGAGTATTGGTTGCAAAAGACATGAACCACAAACCATGTTGAGGATGATTCCAAATTTTAGATTTGCTTTCCTCAAAATGTTTAGCACACTCCACACTTTCCTCACAGCCAAAGAAGAGTTTTCAATCGCAGGGAGGAGTTTTCAGTCCATTACATGGTTGAAGTGCTCTCAACGACTATAGGACAGTTTCCAACCTTAAAACTGAATAAAGGAGTGCAGTCTTGATGTCAGAATATAGTATTCTAATTGATCATTTTGCAAAAACCTTATTTTGGATTGATGATAATTTTCATGAGCGACTACATATTTGCAGATTTATTTTCTTCTCTGAGCAAAAAAAAGGCAAGTGGACAGCCATAAAAAGATGCTGCAGTTGATTGTATCCAGTTAGGATAGAGTTGAACCAACTGTGTCTCCTAGGCTTAATGAATGGACAACGAGGAATACCATGGTCAAGAATCTAAAATCCTCGGGTAAATTTCATCACAGCAGTCTGGGAGAGATGATCATATAGGAAGATTGCACATATGGTGATAAAGACAATAAGAAAGTAGGAGCCAAAGGGAAGCAAGGATGGGTGAGTACTCCTGCTGAAAGGATAATCTATTATTAAATCTACAAGAGAAGCACACAGGATTAAGGTGCATCACTGGCATGAACTGGGCAATAATTAAGCAATATTTGGGGCAAGAAGGTTGTCGTGTCCCATCCAGGCCACCCAGCTGAGAAGGTTCTTCTGATAAATAGATAAATAGTAAGTGTTCTTTAACACTATATTTGTATTTTCAAAGATTAATATTATTAATAAAAAAATTAAATTTTCATTAATTGATTTTCAATCCTGGGGCAACCCTGAATCGATCTAGGGTTGAGCTTTCTGGAATTTAAGTTGGGCTAACCTCTTGGAATCCTATTATCCAAATTATGGTCTGTATATAGGTGGAAATGGTTTTCCTTGACACGGAAGCAAAATGAATTACATATAATTCCAAGTCGATTTCTACAACAGTACCTTGAGGATGCAAACCCCCATCACTGTCTACGTTTTAAAGCATTTATATTCAGATTGCTCTCCCAGTGCTAAGTTGAAGTTTAACTCCTAAATTTATTTTAGATCAAAATAATTTTGTGTGTTAGGTAAAGATTCAAGAACATGACACCAAATACCAACATGGAGCAGATCAGATCAGAAGTCTGCTGCAACAGAATACTCCTCCGTATAGGGCAATCAGTGCCTTCTCTATAAGCAGGAGCTAGATCCAGGCATATATCACTCAGAAGGTTTATCACAGGAGGAGAGAATCCACAACTGCTGACTTTTAAAAGCACCATACAACATTTCCAGGTCCCCGAGTGCAGTCTAGGTGTACAGACCCTGTGCAACAACTCATTGGTCCATACAATACGTACATGCTATCCTTCCAAGAAACAAGATCTTCTAGTAGCATTCATAGATCTAATTTGTTTGAGATGTATGTGCACTATATGTTGTGGAACAATCATCAGTTGAACAATTATGAGATGTATGTTGAATGACTTGTATCTTGATGTTGAATGTGGAATGGTTGTTCTAAGGGATAAACATTGTGTAGCAAAACAGTAATTCTGAAAGTGGACTCTTCTTTCTATTAAATTGTCTATAAGAGCTGTCATTTTATTTCTGTGTGGACTATGAAAGTTTCAAGCTTTGGTTTGCAATTATATCATTAGCAATTTAGGTTGCAAACCTAAGCTTTAACTCAGAAGGCCAGATCCAATTGGACAAGCTTCTAACTAAGATCTTGATGCAAGGGCAAATTTAACATAATAACCTATTTTGCTAGAGTTTGCAGTAGTGGGATGGTGATCATTTACTTTTTGGGCAGAAATTGTATATTTTCAAATGGAGGCACCCAGTGAGGCTTCCACGGAAAACAAATGCATTAGCAGTTTCGCTTCATTTATTGAGGCGGCTAGTGTGGATACTGATTGCTCTTTCTGGAACCAGTGACTCTAAAATACCATGCTCAAGTTTGGCAAAAGGGAGGTGGAAAACAAAAAAACTCCAATATAAAACTTAGAAGTATTTTTCAATTCGTAGAGGAGTTATGTTAGTTAAAGAAATCAGTAGTGTTTGTCTTGGTTGTTAAAGGTTTGTGTCTGGAAGACTCAGGGTCAACCACAGGATATTGTTTCTTGTGTTTTGATGGAGTTGTGTAATAGTTTTGTTGATATTTATAATCAACATCATCAAGTATTCTTGCAGTGTGTTTGTTAGCCAATTTAATCGCTAAGTCATATGATCATGTAAAGGTGATATCTGTTGATGACCATCCAGCAATTTTTTTTAAAAAAATCTCAATTGTTATACTTTTAATCTAGTTTTTTTTAATTTTCATCTGAGTTTTGTAAGCTACTAGAGTCAATCGCCCTCCATTGGGCCTTTGACAGTTGGACTGCATCAAAATTGGCATCAGAGCCAAGGATTCTTTCCTTGGGTTGTAAAGTACCACTAAGTGTTTGAAAAGATAGTGGGTACAATGGACTTCAAGTGGGATGTCGTTAGATGACGTGGAAGAGTTGAAGCCTCTAGAACTGTGGAGGTAGCTGAAGAAATGAGGGAGATCCTAACAAGATTAGCTTTAATAGAGACCACCCAAAGGAGGGAAGTTCATTTTGAAATGGGCGCTTGAAAATCATGGACAGGATTCCAGAATGGAAAAATATTTTGATTATGAATCAATTGAAAAATCCAAAGTAAAATTTTCCTATACTATTAAAAAACCATGTAGCCTTATGTTTGTACTATGTGCAGACTGAAAGACAAAGGGAAGGAAAAGAGAAGAACATAAGTTGGAATAAGATGGTGTCAAAAATAAAGGCCAAATTCTTGCCTTCAAATTATTACGTGATCTTATTCAAGAGATTACAAAATGTGAGAAAAAGAGAATCAGATGTAAAGGAGTACACTAAGGAGTTCTATAAACTCACTATAAGAGCTGGCCACATAGAAGATGTTTTAGAAAGAGATAGCAAGGTATGTAAATGGACTACAATTAAATATTCAAGATGAAAATAGTTTGTTGAACTTTAAAAGCATACAAGTTTATCAATGTGTCTTAAGGGAAAAAGAGCAATTATCCAAAAGATAATCAGCTAGCTCCAAAGGAAGAGACAGATTATCATGGGGAAGGGTTCAATTTGTTGAAACCAAAAGATTACAGAATAATGAAGGGGATTCAAGCACTTCTTGCAATGAAGAACATACTAAAGGTACTAGAGGTAGGGAAAGTACCTTCAGAGGTAGACGAGTTTTTGAAAGAGGAAAAGGAAAAGGTTTCACTTGTTATCAGTGTGGAGAAAAAGGCCATAGAACTTTTGCATCCTCAAGAACCCTTTGATTATGGAAGGAACCATGTTTATGATGTTTACAAAGGATCTCCATCATAATGTATAGTGGAACCTGAACATGGAGAAGCTCTTATGCTAAAAAGAATATTGAGAAAAAGAGAGAAAGAAGAACTTGAACCAGCATAGTGTAGAAATTTGCTTCAAACTGTTTGTAAATATCAATATAAATATTGTGAGATAATAGTAGATAGTGGTAGTACTGATAACTTGGTGTAAGATCCCACCTTGATTGCAGCAGAAAACAAACAAGAAATATGCAGTTGTATAGGATCTAAATTGCCAATCCTTAAACACCTGGAAGATGAAATGTGCTGGTGTTTACTGAGTTGGAATCACAAACTGACTTTAGTAACTCCCACAAGCAATATAAACAGCAGCTACAATCCGTCCAACGATAAAACATTCTTCGGAGCAAGGCATGGTGCTTCAGCAGTATTCCCCTTATGTGATGGTTTGTTGAATGATGATTACGGTTCAACCTTCATAGATAATATTTTCATGCTTGATATTTGTCTCACGCCCAACATAAAAGGATGGCTTACTGTAGTTGACACATCTCTTTATTTGATTGGCTCTTTACCTTTACCTCTGTGGCCAGGTTATTTCTCACAATTGTTCAAGTGTTCACACATCAATAATCTTTCACCCCTGCAATGTATAGAATGTTCACCAAGTGTGGCGTAATAAGAGGGGTGGCAGATATCATTCATGTTAGGAGGATATTTTAACTCGGTGACTTTATCGCCTGTGTCACTAATTCCAATAGTTGAGTTGGCATGATTTGTCTTATGAATGAAACCTCATGCTACCATTGGTGGCCAGGAATAAATCTTCGTACAAACAACAGCCATAGACACGGTTTTAATTCACCTTTATCACCATACAAGGAGACAGCTCCTGAAACCTTTTATTCCAATACAGGAACTAATTTGAATGAAAGGGAAGAACACTTATTTCCTGCCAAAAATGCATTCTTAAATGATTTCTAAACTCGTTTCAATCACCTGATTGACCTGAAACCAAAACTTCACAAATTTTTCCCTCTAATAAACATCCCAATCTCCTGATGGTGTTAAGTATCCATCCAACCTCAAGGGTTTTCGTCCTCAAGTTCTCTAAAAGCAAGAGTTCTTTGTACTCATTATTTGCCAACTTCTCCAATCACCTCTCCCTTGTCCGCCCCCTTTTTATGTCACCACCTTTCTCCGTTATTAATCAAAAATTACATTTAAGTACTGACTTTATTAAATAGTTTATTAAGTACCATTATACAGTCACATTATAAATTAATTAATTAAATAATTAAACGTGCCCAAAAGAATATAAAGACAGTTTAATATTTAATTAATTATTTCAATTAATTTCAAGGTAGACTAAGCGAGAAGTGGGGACATTACAATTGGTATCTGCCAGAGATGGAGGAACTTACAAAGATTCAAACACCCAAGGCCCTACATAGTATCATGGTTGCAAAAAGAGCACCAATTAATGGTAAATGAGCAATTCTAGTTAATTTTCATATTGGAACTTATCAAGATGAAATTCTGTATGTCATAATGCCTATGGATGCTTGGAAGACCAAGGGAGTATGATAGGAAAGCTATTTATGGTGGTGAGAAGAACACATTCACCATCACCAAGGATGGGAAGGAGTATATCTTAAAAGCATTTAAGGACATAAAGGAAAAAGTAAAGAGTGGACAAAAGGTATGTCTCATTTCAGAAAAACAATTTTTAAATTAAGTAAGAAAGAAAAAGTATGTTTGATTACTATTCTTAAGCTTGCAGGGAAAGTAGCAGCAGCAAAAAAGGAAGAAGAAATTTCCACAAAAGTTAAAAAATTTATTTGAATACACAGATCATGTCACATGAATTGCCAGAATGCCTACTTCCAATGAGAAGCATTAGCCATCAGATAGATTTGATTCCTGGAGCAAGTTTAATAGAAAAGTCTGCATATTGAATGACTCTGGAAGAAAACATAGAAATAAAGAGACAAATTCAAGAATTATTAGAAAATGGGCTGATCAAGGAAAGCCTAAGTCCATGTGATGTTCCAGCGGACCAGCAGTGTTAGCACCAAAAAAGACAAAGAATGGCGAATGCGCACAGATTCTTGAGCCATAAATAAAATCACAATCAAATATCATTTCCCATTGCCACAAATGGTTGACTTAATGAATTGTTTGAATGGAGCAAGGTATTCCATGAAGATTGATTTGACAAGTGGCAAATACCAAATTCAAATAAGGGAAGGTGATGAATGGAAAATAGCATCCAAGACCAAAGATGGATTGTCTGAGTGTTTGGTCATGCCATTTGGGCTAACCAATGCACCAAGTACATTTATGAGGTTGACTGATAGCCATATCTTGGTAAGTTTGTGATCATTTATCTTGATAATTTTAATTGTAGCAAAACTAGAGATCGTATATAACATTTGCAATTAATTTTACAAATGTTAAAAGAAAAAAAATTATTGACTAACTTGAAGAAATCCAATTTTATGAAGAAATTGGTATATTCGGGCTTTGTGATCTCTCAAGGACTGAAAATGGATCCTGAAAAGGTTAGAACCATTGTAGAGCAGCCATCACCTAGAAGCACATTTGAAGCAAGGAGTTTTCACGGTTTAGCTAGCTTCTATGGGAAGTTTATTAGAAATTTCAGTGGTATTTGTGGTCCAGTAAAAGAAACAGTGAAAGGAAAGAAAACTGACTTTCAATGGACAACAGCAGCAAAAAGGAGTTTTCAATTCTCAAGGAAAAGGCAACAGCTCAACTTATATTAGCCTTACCTGACTTAACAGAGTATTTCAAGTAGAATGTGATGCAAGTGGAACAGCCATTGTAGGGGTTCTAAGTCAAGAAGGAAGACTCGTCTATTTCAAAGTTAAATGAAGCCAAAAGGAAATTATCATTTTATTATGAAGAAATATATGTTACTATTCAAGCATTAAAGAAATGGTTTACATTAATTGCTTCCCAAGTAATCTGTTTTATACACTGATCATCATGCACTACAATACATTAATAGCCAAGGTAAGCACAATCAAAGACATGAATTGGGTAGAATTCTTGCAGAGTTATTTGTTTGTCTCAAAACATAAGAGTGGGAGGACTAATCAAGAGCTGACGCTTTAAGTAGAAGAATTCTTTTGCTAATTGAAATGAGAATTGAGGTCCCTGGATTTGAAGCAATCAAAGAACTATATGAAGAAGATGCGGATTTCAAGGAGGCTTGGATTGCATGTAAAAACCCAATGGAACAAGATAGAACTCCATGGCTTGATTGCTTTATCCAAGCGGGATTGCTTTTCAAAGGCAAAATGTGTGTGCATACCCCAAGGGCATAGAGAATTAATAAGAGAAAAGCATATTGGGGGCCTGGCTAGTCATTTTGGTGTAGACATGACCCTGGCACAAATTAAAGAAAATTATTATTGGCCCAGCATGAGCGGAGACATACAACATTTGGTTCAACAATGTCGAGTTCGCTACCTTGCCAAAGGAAGGAGACAAAATACCAGATTGTACCAAACTTTGCCTATTCCTGAAAGCCCATGGAAAGAAATAAGCATGGACTTTGTTCTTGGATTACCAAGAACCCAAAGAGGCAATGATTCTATCTTTACTATAGTTGATCAATATTCCAAAATGGCTCACTTTATTCCCTACAAAAAAACAAATAATGCTTCTCCTATTGCTAATTTATTCTTCAAGGAAATAGTGAGGCTTCAGGGTCTACCAAAAAGTATAGTTTCAGGTTGTGATATTAAGTTTGTGAGTCATAATTGAAGAACATTGTGGAAGAAGTTAGATACTAATAAATTTCAATTCAGCCTATCATCCACAAACAGATGGGCAAAAAAAAATTGTGAACAGATGGGATTAGTCCTAGCACAAGCAGAATTTACTTACAATAATTCAATCAACAAAAGTACAACAAAGACTCCTTTTCAGATTGTTTATGGATATCACCCAAGGGAGGTAGATACTATGAGAAATACTACTGATGTTGGCAAAACAAGTGCAGAAGCTGAAAATTTTGCAGAATATATATATCAATTACAGCAAGAAGTTAGAAAGAATTTGGAGAAGAGTACATAGAGATACAATGAACATGCTAATCACAACAGAAGAAATCAAGAATTCTAGTTTGGGCAACTCATGCTATTGCATTTAAGAAAGGAGAGAATTCCTCAAGGGACTTGTAATAAGTTATAATTCATCATCAAGAATCAAATCAAGACAAATGCACTAATGATCGGCAAAAGGAGTGGCTAAAGCAAATGCCTAAGAAAGAGAAGGAAAAAATTGAAGCTGTTATTGATTTCCAAACAACCAGGACAACACGGAACAAAGAATACAGGGATTACTTGATCAAATAGAAAAGCAGAGCTATAGAAGAGGCTACTTGGGTAAAAGAATCAGAAATTGCCAAGGAGGGAATTCTTGTTCCTAAACACCTAAAAAGTTCATTAGTCTTCAACTCGTGAATGTTTCCTTCAAATTGGGGCACCTGATGTAGGGGAAAACTTAGCATAATAACCTATTATGCTACTGTTCACAGTAGTGGAGCAGAGATCATTTACATTTTGGGCAGAAATTCTCTATTTTTGAAAAGAGACACCCAGTTTGGCTTCCACAAAAAACAAATTCATGAGCATTTTTCCTTCATTGATTCAGGTGGCTAGTGTGGATAATATTAATAACCAATTACTATTTCTGGAATCAGCTCCTCTAAAATGCCATGCTCAAGTCTGGCAAAAGGGACGTGGAGAATAAAATGGAGTCAAGTATAAAACTGGGAGTATTTTTCCTGTGCTTAGAAGAGGAGTGATGTTAGTTAAAGAAATTAATAGGGTTTGTCTTGGTCTCTGAAGGTATGTGTCTGGAAGAGTCAAGGTCAAGAGGAGGATGTTGTTTCTTGTGTTTTGATTGAGTTTTGTAAAAATTATGATGATGTTTGTAATCAAGGTCATCAACGATTCCTGTACTGTGTTTATGTGTGCCAATTTAATGGCTAAGGCATATGATAATGTAACGGTTATATCTGTCGATGACCATCTTCTAGTTTTCAAATAAAATTCTCAATTGTTATATCTTAATCTAGTTTTGTAATTTTCATTTTAGTTCTGTAGCATGCCAGGGCCAACCGCCCTTCATTTGGTCCTTGACTGTTAATCAGATCTCCATTCTAGTCCATCTCGAAAATTTCAGTGGAGTAGCTCCAGCCCAGATGTTCATCCTAGCCCACTTCAAAATTTCAGAGGAGAGGCTCCCGACCAGGCTGTCCATCCTAGCCCACTACAAAGGTTTCAGGGGAACAGCTCTTGCCTAGGATTTCCATCTCAACCCCCTTAGAGCTATGGCATTCTCCGATAAAAAGAACTAGATCACAATTCAATGTTGCAGTTTAAGTTTGATTTTCACCTCTTAACATGTTTTCCAATGGATAAATGATTTATATGTCACCCTTGTCTCACAGTTCTTCTTAAAAACTTTTCGAAAATATAATATCTCCCAGGTTACCTTCACAATTCTTACCGAGATGAAACTTACCCAATTACACCCTAATCTTCCTAAGGCTCTCCTAGCCTCTTTTCCGTTGACAAAGTTGTTTGAGAATGTACCTTCTTATATGTCATTCTTGTCTCACAACTCTTAATAAAGCATTAACCCAATTACAATCAAATGGATTTTCAGCTAAGAGCCAGGTAATTAATCCAAGACAAAAGAATTGTCAGCTTCTACTCGTTCCTGTTATTTTGGTTTCAGATGTTCCATTTAATTATCCCTAAAAAGATATAAGAATTTAAACCAAGCATACAATAGGATCAAAATGTCTTAAAGAACAAAACAGAATAAACATGTAAATGTAAATGGATTTTGGGAAAAACGGAAAAGCCGAGCGTTGGCTAGATACGGCATATACACGTATAATACTGATGTTCTAAGTAAAGAAAAATAATGGGTTTGCAATCTCACGGCTGTATGAATTGAGCTCCTTCAACTCTGTTCTCTTGCTGCTGCTTAATTTCTTCATTGTTGGGGGCAAACAGTTGCTGTCGGTGTTCTTTTTCGTTCCCTTCTTTTTTCACTCTCTCCTGATCGTTTTTTCCTTTCTCTTCTGTTTCTACTTCCTCTTCTTTTCTTCCGCCATCCCCTGCATTTTCTTTCTCTTCTCTCTTTTCTTCCCTTTTTTTTCCTTCTTCTGGTAAGACATAGCTGGAACAAGAAGAAGAAGCCATGGATGAATAGAACAGATTAGTCCAGCCCGGGTTACGAAATGTCCAGCGTCCAGGAACTTGCTTCGCATGCAACCCGGAGCGAGCAATTTAAATTAGCGCGAGACTGGAGGAGGGAATTGAGAAAAGATGAAAAGGCATTCAAATGAAAGGATCTTAATGACCACCTAGCGATTCTTTTAAATTTTGGTAAATGATTATTCTGTAATTAATCTAAATATTATCTATGTTTTCAACAAAATTAAAAAAAAATAGTGTGAGAAATGAAAGCTTTAGGTTAGTAATTTATCTATGTTGTTAGTTGAGTTCTTGATCTATCTGTAACACTATCTGTAACAGATTAAAAATCTTGGAGTTAAAATTCTTGATCCACTTGTAATAGAGATCAATAATCTTGGAGTTGAATTCTTGATCCATCTGTAATAGCACATCAAAAATGTTTGGAGTTGAATTCGCAAAAAATTGCATTGTTGATTTTAACCCAAGTTTAAAAATGAAGCATACAAAACTTGAATAGTTTGTCAATTACTCTACAAATATAAGTAAATAGTGACGTCTTCAAGGACAATAGGGACAGTTTCAATACTCTTTTGACCGTGAATTCGTGGTTTGATCTTTTCAATGAGGGGACGATTGAACAGTTGGGGGCACTCATCATCAAGCTTCACAAGAAAAGGGCAGAAATCAAAATTACTGGTGTGAGACAGTCTGTCCATAGGCTATCTTTAGCCTTGCGGCCGTTAAAATTATTTTCTTTCTTTTCTTTTCTTATAGGCTTATCTTGATGAGTGTCCTCATGAGGAAAATAAGATAACACCAATAGCTATTTGTCAATCCTCAACCATATTACTCTACACGAGTAAAGATAGGTTTATCTTCATCAGTGTCTTCATTAAGGAAATAAGGTAACACCAATAGCTATTTGTCAATCCTCAATCTATGACAAATTTCATCATCACATGTTAACCATCTTCTACCACCAATAAAAGTAATATGTTAAACTATTCAAATTCCTCTAGTCAAGTGTTAGGTTGATGGTAGATTTTGGTTTATGATTTTGGTTTATATTTTTCGATTTACACTTATTTTCATTTACTTCTTTAGAATTTTTTTAAAAATATTTAATGAAAATATTATAGATATCTTAAATAAAAGAATATAATATTTAAGTTAATAAAATAATTATATATTTTATTAAATAAAATAATTATATATTTTATTAAATAAAATAAAATAATTTTCAAGAAAATATTAATTTAAATTTAAAAGTTTGAGTTAAATTAAATAACTTGATAGTATACATAATAAAAGAAAAATGTAATTAATATATTATCTAAAATACATCTATATAATATCTATAGTATTTGACTGTGGTTAATACTTTTTTCGGCCCTATTTATCATAGTGGGATGTGGTTTTGAATATATTGTTGGCTAAATGCATGGTCTACATTTTAATTAAGGATAAGCATTATTATTTTTAGGTTAATATGCAACCTTTATTACAATACACAAAATGTTTATTATCTATTATAAACACCTAAATATGTCCCCATTTAATTAAATAAATGTTTTTATTTATTTAATTACTTTACCATTATTCCTCTATTAATTAAAAAAAAAATATTTGATTATCTAATTTCTACCTCATTTTCTTTATTAATTAAATGAATACTTTTATTTATTTAATTCATCATAATATAAATTCATAGGTATGTGACAAATGCCAATGGTCTCTTAATTCACTTTTATATTCTCTTTTTCCAACATGTCTAGCTTCATTGAATTCAAAGATGTGTTACCAAAAGACAACATCTCTACCTAATTCTCATCTTCCACTCAATCTTATCCCTCCATTTCAAATCAACCTCTTAATCTTATTCATTCCCACCCACACTCTTATCTTAACAATTTCATCTTTTAACATTTTAATTCCAATCCAATTTTTAGGAGGCTTACATAAAAGAAAACCTTTCATAGGAGAACAATGGTCACGTTATTAAGGGTTTATAATAATTAAAAAGTTAGCATACATATCTAGTTTACAATTATCCAATCTCTACCTCCTTTCTTCTATTAATTAAATGAATACCTTTATTTAATTCATTGATTTTTGCTCTCTTATAATTAAATAAACATTTATTATTTATTTAATTATCTAATTTTTGAGGATGATAGAACTAGCAGTGGTGGGAGTGTTTGTAGGGTAGGGCTTCAGTCGTACCTGCATTTTTCTTATATGTGCATAGTGTAAGGAGGGAGATTTTGAGGTTGTGTGGTGTGATATATGTGGGTTGGGGGTGTGTGTGACCTTTGGGCTATCTTTTCATTTTTTATAGGTTTTTTATTATTGGATTGGGGATGTGTATCATCCTAAATTGTAAGCACTTGTAATTAGAAGCTCAATTAGGCCCCATTTTAGTGTATTTGGGTTTTCATATTCATTATGGTTGATCTGTTAGGAATAAGGTGTCTCAACCTTGGATAATTCTTATTCTTATTATTTGTTTTGTAAATGTATTTTTTTGCAAATAATGTAATTAAGTTTGAGTGTACATGTCTAGTTGGCATGTTGATGTGTCGGCATCTTGTGCGTAAGGAGATCATGACTGAAACGGTCATGACGGATTCCTATGACACGTAAGAACTATTTAAGGAATGTGCTATGATAGGTGTAAGAGCATCTTATGACTTGGGCCTATTTGGGCGCCCAAGAAGAAGTGGTTGGTGTGTGTAAGAGAATATGCAAAAAATAGGTTGGTATGACAGATTCTCTTACACTTCTCTTGTGACCGTTATTTTTTGGTGGATTCTATGACAAGCTATCATAGTCTATTCTAGGGATGGACGCCTATTCTTGGGATTGCATGTAACAATTGTGTACATGTGGCTTTGTGCATGGGTCTTGGTGGTTGTGCCTATTTTTGGGTCCAGAGGAGTCTATATATATGATACTACTCCTATGGGAGAGATATAACAGAAATTTAAGTCTTGTTGGCTTTGTCTCTCATTTCCTGAAAGAACTTGCATTGCAAGTGTATTGTAATCTTTGTGTTGAAGATAATACATTGTGCAGGTTTTGGAGTGCTGGGGTTTTTTACCGAAAGGTTTTCCCCAGGGTATATCATTGTGTCATTCTCTATTTTTCTGTATGTATGGTATGTGGTTGCAATATCTTTGTTAAAGTAGTTAACGAATCTAAAATTGTAAGGATTTATAAGAATTTGCACAATACTCTCCTATAGAGATTAGCGTAGGAAGCTGTTTCCGCACCTGAGTTTCCTTACAAGTGGTATCAGAGCTTGATCAACTTTTGATCCTAGTTATTGGGTAGGGTTTTTTGAGCTAATCTCAAGTTTGAGTGGGAGTTTTTTGCAGAGCATTCTGAATCTTATTTGCAGATTGAGATGGCAAGTTCATCATATGGAAGAATGGAGGTGGAGAAATTTAATGGCACTAATTTCAAGTTGTGGAAACTCAAGATGGAAGACATGTTGGAAGATCGTGACCTATGGGAAGCGACTTCAATTGCTACAAGACCAACAACTATAGCTCAATCAGATTGGGATATCAAAGACCGCAAAGCTAAGGGTCTCATAAGACTCTGTTTAACCGATGCAATTCTTCTGAATGTTCTAGATGAGAAAATCGCAAATAGTTTGTGGGAAAGACTTGCGGCCGTGTATCAGGCCAAATCTCTGGTGAACAAGTTGTTCCTAAGGAAGAAGTTGTACTCTCTACGAATGGAGGAAGGTGGATCCTTAACGGATCATTTAAATGCATTTAATCTGCTAGCTGCACAATTGACATCAGCTGGTGTCAAGTTAGAGGAGGAGGATCGTTGCTACACACTTTTGTGTTCTTTACCAGATTCATGGGACCATCTTGTGATGGCTCTCAGAAGCACTTTAGTCACCTTCAAAATGGATGATGTGATGTCTTCACTGCTATCAGAGGAGATGCGGAGAAAGGCTTCCATTTCAGAAAAAGAAGCCCTTGCTGTTCGTGGGAGATCCACTGAAAGAGGGAAGTCTGACAATAAGGGTAGATCCAAATCCCGTGGGAAGTCAAAGACTTCCAATAAGTCCAAGGCAAAATGTTGGAACTATGATAAATCTGGGCACTTCTGTAAAGACTGCAAAGAGTCGAAGAAGAAGAAGAAAGGTTCAAATTCAGCTTCAGAAAGATCTCAAGAAGATGGCGATGCATTCATCGCAGCTTTGGCAACCCATGCATCTGATGATGTGTGGTTGGTTGACTCAGGTGCATCTTTTCACATGACCTCTCATCGAAACTGGTTCTCAAAATATGAAGAGTTCGATGGTGGAAAGGTGTACTTGGGTGATGATTCTCACCTAAAGATAGTTGGACGCGGAAGGGTCACTATCAAATTTCCTAATGGACGAGTAAAGGGAATCAACAGAGTTATGCACATTCCGGGTTTGGCACAAAACCTATTATCTGTAAGTATGCTAAATGATGTAGGTGTGCAAGTTGTTTTTTTGAAAGAAGGATGCAAGATGATGACAGGATCGTTAGTGCTTGCAAGGGGTACTAGGAGAGGTACCTTATTTCAGCTAGATGCATGTATTCCTCTATGTAATAGTTCTTCATCCTCACCATCTGAACAAGCAGTGAAGAAGTCTGTGGCTATTGGTTTCGATGGTAGTGCAAATACTTTGGAAGGTAAGCTTCCTGCAGAAAAGATAATGTTGTGGCATATGAGATTTGGCCACATTGGTGAAAAGGGTCTCAGAACCCTGAAAAATAAAAATCTCGTTGAGGGTTAAATGATTACAATCTCGAGTTTGACTTCTGTGAACACTGTGTCTATGGTAAACAAAATCATGTTCAATTTTACTCTATTTCTCACAAATCTTCTGATGTTTTGGATCTTATTCATTCTGATGTATTTGGTCCTGTAAAAGTTCCTTCAATCTCCAAGTCTATATTTTTTGTATCTTTCATAGATGATTATAGTAGAAGGACATGGATTTATTTCCTTAAAAGTAAGACACAAGTCTTTAGTCGGTTCAAGGAATTTAAAGCTCTTGTAGAGAATCAAACTAGTAAGAAGATTAAGTGTGTGAGAACTGACAATGGTGGTGAGTTTTGCTCAGTAGAGTTTGAACAGTTCTGTAAAGAACAAGGTATCGAGAGGCATAAGACAACTCCTTATACCCCACAACAAAATGGAGTTGCAGAGAGAATGAATAGGACACTGATGGAGAAGGCTAGGAGTATGCTTAGTGGAGCTAGTTTAGAACAAAGGTTTTGGGCCGAAGCTGTGGCCACTGCTTGCTATCTGGTTAACAGATCTCCTACATCAACCCTTGTTGGTAAGACACCCATGGAGGTGTGGTCTGGTAAGAAGCCTTCAATTAGACATCTTTGTGTTTTTGGTTGTGAAGCTTATGCACATGTTCCAAAGGAGAAAAGATCTAAGTTGGAAAACAAAGCCGTTAAATGTATTTTCATCGGATATAGTGCTGGTGTGAAAGGATACAAGCTTTGGGATCCCGTGACTAGTAAGGTGTTGTATAGGAGAAATGTTATTTTCAGAGAGCTAACATCTTCTCCTATTGTGCTACAACCAGATGAAAAAGAAAAGGAAAAAGATGTTGTTCAGTTGCCTCCTACCCCTGAGAAGACTGAACAGAGAGACCATGTTGGGTCTAATGATGAGGAGAGCTCTAGCAGCTCTGATAGTTCGGAAGAAGAGGAAGAACAACCTCAACCGCAGCCCTTGAGGAGATCCATGCGAGAAAGAAAGCAACCAGAAAGGTTTGGTTATTCTATGTTAGATTCCAGTTGTGCCTTTGCTTTGATTACTAACACTGATGAGCCTAGATCTGTGAAAGAGGCTTTGGGCATGGAAGATGCAGGTTCCTGGATTGAGGCTATGGATGATGAGATGGCTTCATTAGAGAAAAACAAAACTTGGGACCTTGTACCTTTGCCTGAAGGGAGAAAATCTGTTGGCTGTAAATGGGTGTTCAAGAAGAAATTCTGTGCAAATGGCAGTGTTGAAAGGTATAAAGCTAGATTGGTTGCAAAGGGGTATTCACAGGTAGAGGGAATAGATTATGGTGAAATATTCTCTCCTGTTGCAAAGTTGACATCCATTAGATTTCTGTTATCTCTTGCCGCATCATATGATTTAGAGATAGAACAGATGGATGTGAAGATAGTTTTCCTTCATGGTGATTTGGAGGAAGAGATTTATATGTCACAGCCTGAGCACTACATTGTTAAAGGTAAAGAATCCTTAGTTTGCAGATTAAAGAAATCTCTATATGGTTTGAAGCAATCTCCTAGGATGTGGTACCTTAAGTTTGATGCCTTTGTGTTGTCAATTGGATTTGTAAGATCAAAATCAGATCATTGTGTTTATTTCAGAGTTGAAAATGATCGCCTTCTTATTGTTGCATTATATGTTGATGATATGTTGCTATTTGGGAAGGGTAAGGGTATGATTTCTGATTTTAAATCTCAGTTGTCAGCACAGTTTGAGATGAAAGATCTTGGGGCAGCTAGGTACATCTTGGGTATGGAAATCAGTAGAGACAGGTCTAACAGAAAACTTTGGTTGAGTCAGAGTAAGTATGTGAAGTCTGTGTTAGACAGGTTCAGCATGGCAGATTGTAGACCACTATGTGTTCCTATTTCTGTGGGAACAAAGTTATCTGTAGATGATTGTCCAAAATCTCCTAGTGAGGTGGAGGACATGAGTAGAGTACCTTATGCTAGTGCAGTTGGCAGTCTTATGTATGCTATGGTCTGTACTAGACCAGACATTGCCCAAGCAGTGGGAGTCCTGAGTCGGTTTATGGCTAATCCTGGACGGGTACATTGGGATGCAGTTAAGTGAGTATTCAGATATTTTAGGGGTACATCAGATTACTCCATATGTTATCATGGTAACTCTTCTGGATCTCCGTATTCAGTTTGTATTCGTGGGTTTGTGGATTCAGATTGGGCAGGTGATATTGACAGCAGGAGATCCACCAGTGCTTATGTGTTCACTATGTTTGGTGGTGCCATTAGTTGGATGAGTAAGCGACAACCTGTGGTTGCTTTGTCCACTACAGAAGCTGAGTACGTGGCTGCTACTCATGCTTGTAAAGAAGCCATTTGGCTTAGAAGATTGTGTTCTGATGTTGGTGTTGATGCAGAATAGATTACTATTTGGTGTGACAGTCAGAGCGCTATTTGCCTTGCAAAGAATCCAACTTTCCATGCCAGAACAAAGCACATTGATGTGCAATTTCACTTTGTGAGAGATATGGTGGAAGATAGAAAGGTAAATTTGGAGAAGGTAGATACTGTGAAGAATGTTGTAGATGCATTAACGAAACCAGTGGGCACTGAGAAGTTCAGATGGTGTTCGAAGTCTATGGGCCTTTTGGCCTATAACGGTTAAAGTTCCTGTTATGTTCCTATTGCTCTTACAAGGTGTTCGACAAGTGGGAGAATGTTAGGAATAAGGTGTCTCAACCTTGGATAATTCCTATTCTTATTATTTGTTTTGTAAATGTATTTTTTTGCAAATAATGTAATTAAGTTTGAGTGTACATGTCTAGTTGGCATGTTGATGTGTCACTCCACTTGATGTGTCAGCATCTTGTGCGTAAGGAGATCATGACTGAAACGGTCATGACGGATTCCTATGACGCGTAAGAACTATTTAAGGAATGTGCTATGACAGGTGTAAGAGCATCTTATGACTTGGGCCTATTTGGGCGCCCAAGAAGAAGTGGTTGGTGTGTGTAAGAGAATATGCCAAAAATAGGTTGGTATGACAGATTCTCTTACACTTCTCTTATGACCGTTATTTTTTGGCAGATTCTATGACAAGCTGTCATAGTCTATTCTAGGGATGGACGCCTATTCTTGGGATTGCATGTAACAACTGTGTACATGTGGCTTTGTGCATGGGTCTTGGTGGTTGTGCCTATTTTTGGGTCCAGAGGAGTCTATATATATGATGCTGCTCCTATGGGAGAGATATAACAAAAATTTAAGTCTTGTTGGCTTTGTCTCTCATTTCCTGAAAGAACTTGCATTGCAAGTGTATTGTAATCTTTGTGTTGAAGATAATACATTGTGCAGGTTTTGGAGTGCTGGGGTTTTTTACCGAAAGGTTTTCCCCAGGGTATATCATTGTGTCATTCTCTATTTTTCTGTATGTATGGTATGTGGTTGCAATATCTTTGTTAAAGTAGTTAACGAATTTGAAATTGTAAGGATTTATAAGAATTTGCACAATACTCTCCTATAGAAATTAGCGTAGGAAGCTGTTTCCGCACCTGAGTTTCCTTACATGATCCAATCCCGTACCATTTATTTTTCTAGAATTCTCTCCACATTCTCAGCTCCCAATACCAATTTCATCAATTTTGGGGGGGAATAGGTCTACTCACAAAACCTATTTTCTAGCTTTTTCCCTAAAATTTTAATTGGGGGCCCGTCTCAATCGTTAAGTGGGAATTCTAGAATCCCTTCAACCTCCTTTGATTTTTGAGCCCCAAAATGTGGGGAGAGTTATATAAACACCCTATCTCTCCTTATTTTGGTAACCATGATCAATATTTTCAAGCACTCTTAAGATTTTAAGCAATCAAGATTTGAAGGAAAGCATTTAAGATCGATACTTGATTTCAAGCAATCTTCAAGTATCCAAAGCATCCTTTTAAGGCAATTTTTCTATTGTAGCAAGCTTCTCTCCCTCGTGAAGGCCAAGTAGAGGATGTGTGATCAAAAGTGTGACACACTTCTATGAACCATTACACGGAGAGAATCCATGGAAGAGGAAATATTAAGAAGTGGCTCATAGCTTCCTAGTCGAAGCGAGTTTAATCCTTCTCATGATGCTCATCAAATTAGCATTGAGGATTAGTGACTTGACTACTCCAAAATGGAAGATTCAAAGTGCAAGAATGAAGCTAAGAATGAGAGATTAAGCTAAGAATGTATGCAAGATACTAGTAATCTAGAATGAGAATGCAAGAGTTATTCTATGAAGTAATGCAATAAAGAAACTAGATTAACAATGCAAGATTAAGCTAGAAATGAAGCTAAGTTAGGAAATGAGAGAACTAAAGCTAAGAATTTAAATTGGCAAGATTATTCTAAGAAAGTAAGAATGCAAGATTACAAGATTCACCAAAAGCTAAGATGGAACCAAAAATTAGGACCCTTGAGCAAGGGAAGAGATTCCTTTTTAAAATTGGCTCAAGAATGAAGGGTGGAGATTAAGATGCAAAAGAATGAGTGGATGAGATGAAGAGGCAAAAGGAGATGCAAGGAGATGCAAGGTTAGGTATACATGAGTGGTGAGAATTAAGAGGCAAAAGGGAAATGTTAGGTAGAATAAGACAAAATAGCATTTGAAAGCACAAATCCCTTTTAATTGCTAATTAATCAAGATAAAGTATGTGCACACATGTGAATGTGTTCTTTTAATAAAAGTGTAGAAACTTTATATTAAAAGTAATGTTTTAACAATTAAATAAATATGCAAGCTCTAGAAATTAGACCATAGTATAAGCTTTATATAAAAAATTTGATTTAATTATGCAAAGGGGATTTTAAGGGTTACTTTGCATAATGATGCTTAGCAAAGAGATGATTTGATCAAAAGAGGGGCTCAAGTTCTAGTAGACCAATTTTAGGTGATTACATTTGCTCCTCTTTGACTAATGAGTGAGGAATCTGGGAACACATTCAATCAAAGAATTTGATGATGTCAAGGTAGCTAATAGAGATCGAACTCTGAACCCGATTGAACAAAGACTGATAAGCAAGACAAGAGTATGCAGCCTGATATGAAGTGATGAGACTGAATATTTGTCCAAAGAAATTGGGATAGCTAATCATCTAAGAGACAATATGGTGTCACCTTTTTGGCTAACTTATCAGCACAACTGAATTTTAGTATTTCTAACTAAAATTAATTTTGGTCAAACATATGGTCTAGCAAGATTCATTGTAGCTAAGTTAGATAAGTTCTTTAACTTTTCCAATTGGAAATATATATTAATTGCATGTTTTATACCACTTTGGGTCCAATTACCATAAAAATAAAATTATTTCAGAAAAGTTGCGTTTCAATAACTCCTAATATTTTTAATGACATTTTAAAAAAAATTTAAAAATACCCTTTTGTAGAGATCAAAGTCAAGAATATCCTCATATAGATTTTATAGTGTTTTAATAAGACATAGTTTATTGTAATTAAAAAATATTACAAGTAGGTATTTTAACAGTTAAGGAGATGTTGATTCGGAGAAAGAAAAAAATAGTAAATTATATTAAATAAATTTTAAAAACACATGGTGCACTAGAGGAGAGAGTCCTCTTCAAGAATATATATTTCTTTTTTTGATTGGGATAGATTTGTTATGAAAAAAATGTTGCGAGATGAAAACTGTCGATTTCAGTGATTTGGAATTTGAATTGTTATAAAAGAGAAAATATAGGTCACAAACCTATTTTTATTTCTTTATGCACTAGATATATATGTCATCTATGACATATTTTGAAATTAGAGGAAAATATGTTTATTTACATATAATTTTTTGGTGGGAACTAGACCCCTAATTTTCAGCATTTTTCAGCAGCTAAAAAATTGTCTTTAAAAATTAAAAAAACATATCAATTCTTATTCAAAAAAAATATTAAAAATATTAATCATAAACTTCATCCATTTTATCACATTTAATTAGTTTACACCATCTTCAAATTCTAAACATAAATATCATTTTTATACTATTGAAGTTGAACAACTTTGATTTTGTTAGCCTCTTCCTTTGTAAAAGGGTGACAGCTTATTGTGCTTTTACCCAATACCAGATTGATATGGGTCCTAATGAACCTAATATGCCTCAAGAGATCAAAAAGATGTATGTCCAAGTGAACTGATATGAAGCGATGAGAAAACTCTTTTAGAAAGGAGATGTGGAGAATCTCAACTTTATATGAAGTGATGAAGCTGAGATGCCTCGAGTGATGATATTTAGTCCTAATTGACTTGATCGATTTAAGATTTGGTTCAATTACTAGATTTGTAGATTAGGAGATTTGATCGACAAAAATATTTGCCATATTATCATGCCCCCTTGGGATCAAAATAGAAACGAGATGTAAGGGGCGAGGATTAGCCTTAGAAGTCCAAGAAATGAAAGCGGAAGTGAGCAAGAAGTGAAAGAATTAGCAATCAACTGTGTTAGAAGATTTGGAATTTTGATCCCGAAAATAGGATAAAAAATAAGGATTTGTAGTCAAATACCTCAGCAAAGAGAGAGGAAGGATGAAAAGAAATCATAGCTCAAGGTAACCAGAAAATGCAAAGCTAAATGTAGCCCTAGAATGAAATACAACCTAAGAATGCAGCCTAAGACTTTTGGAGTAGTCAAGTCACCGGTCCTGTAGACCATTAGTTTTCATCATTTGAGTGTTTGAGACATTGGTGGATAGTACAACCTTCACCAGTGTGAGAGAAACTATTAAAATATAAATACAACCTTATCAGATAAGATGTAGGAAACATGGATAAGCATTGCGGCACAAGAGCTAAGATGACCTGAACATGGTTTCCAAATTAATGTTGTAAGATAGCACATGTATCGAAGCACAAGCTACCAAGATAACCATGAGTGTTGTCATACATGCTACACACAAGCAATAGACAAGGAGATAATCCAACCTCACCTAAGTGTCCAAATAAAGAAGATCAAGGTATGTGTGGTGCTCCAATCGTGATGGAGGCTCTTACCACAAACACCCAATTTATTACACAACTTAAGGATCATTGAAATCACACCACAAGATGAAATCAAAGAAAAAGATGTTATGCCCCAGTCGTGAATCTTTTATCAAGTAGACATCGTCAAGTGACCTTAGAAGACATAGAAAGTGAAAATCAATGATAACATACAACACACAAGAAAATAGTTTAGCATATCTTAGATATTTTCAGTTTTCTAGGATGTAAGTTGTGTTAGGTGTTAAGGAAACACCTTTGTGCTAGTGTAAAAGGGCAAGTGCATAGTGAAAGATGGTGCAAGATCTGATATGTGTTGAGAAACACAGTGATGGCTAGATTGATAGTGTTAAGAAACATTGAAGGATTAGGGTGTTGAGAAACACCAGGGATCGAGGTGTTGAGAAACCCCGAGTAGTGTCAGCGATAGAATGTCCATCAGGAAGGACTAATAAACTGACTCAGGTTAAGCTCAAGAGGTTGACTAAGAGATAAAGCACTAACAACTCAGATAGGCATACGATTGCCCCTAGATGGAAGACAAGAACCAAGGACAAGAAAAAGACAAGTTCTAGTCCAAGACGACACAAGGAAATGGAGAGCGAGAGGGATGGATGGAGACAAAATCTTAGCCACTTGTTGATAGATGGAGTGTTGATTACAAGTGACACATGCTTGTCAGGTTTTCACCACTTGGGATTATTTCTATTTTTGCTACCAAGGCGCTTGTTTCTAGGTTTTCACCACTGGACAATTTTTTTCTCTTTTCAATTTTTTTGTTCTTTTCATTTTTTGATTTTTTTTGGATACATCAAGGCACCTATTTCTGGGTTTTCACCAGGATGATCATTTTTTCAAGACATTTTACAATTTTTAGGATTTTTTTAGGACTTTATATGCTTTTTAGAGATTTTTTCAGGATCACAGATTGTTGTACAAGAGAAGAGTGTCTAGTTGTTGAGTCACTACAGATGAAGAGTGTTGAGAGGCTCTTTGAGAATACCATTGTTTGTAGAAGTGGCCAGTTGAGAGGCTTCAAAACTAGATGTTGTAGTAGTGATAGGAGGATCTGAATAGTAGTGTCCAACTGTCAAGCATTTCATAGTCAAGGAAAGACCATTCAAATGAGATCCAAAAATACCCCCATGGACCTCTCTTAATGCTTTGTCAAATTTATCATGTTCTAAATGTCTAAGGAGAGTATCATTGAGATGTTTTTGAAGCAAGTCATTAACGATGAGTAGATACCAATGTGCACTTCTAGGAAGGCAATGATGGAGTTGAGAGTGTGACGTATGAGAGGTAATGATGGTGAAGTGGAGTGGGGAGTGAAGTGAGTCATAGGGAGATGGAATCTTGAATGGCAAAATTGATTTTTCTTTTATATCCAAGTCTTTTAACTTGAGAATCCTCATAGCCTTTGATTTTTCTTTACTTTGAGATTCTTTTGATTGTGATTCTTTGATGATGGATTTAAGAATCCATATTTTCTTTGATTTTATTCTTTTCTTGGAGGACCTTTGTGGTATTTTGAATATTGCTTTTATCTTTGTAGTCACATATCGATTAGAGAGTACATGGTGACCTTTAGATATAAGTGGATTCTCATATTTTTATTTTTATGTTGGACATCCGAGTTACTTCCAGCAGACTCAAGAATTATGGGTGAATGAGGCTGATATGACTGGTTTATATGGAGAGATGGATAGGAATTGGGCGAGCCACTCGGCTCTGGAAGGATGAGGGAAAAGGGCTTCAAGTGCAAATACATTAGCATTGTCCTCATCATTCATGAATGAATTAGATAGATCAATAAAAGTATCCTCCATAGAACATTGTTGATCACGAGTCATCCTAGAAGATTCAAAGGAGTTTAGAGGAGTATTACGTGAGTCTAACTGAGATGATTGATTCTGAGAACTAGGTCCCTCTTCAAGTGGCAGAAGTGCATGAATAGGAACCAACTCAATTCTAGACCTTCCTATGTTCCATGAATTTGTGACAAGATGGGGTCTTATATACCCGTGATTTGCTTGGGTATCTAGAGCATTGCTTTGATTAGATGGCCTAGGATCCGTAGGAATGATTCCACAAAAGGGTGGAAAGGATCATCATCATCAACTTGATCTTGAGGATTAGATCTTTCTCCTCTTTCAAAGTTTGTAGCAGGAGCATATCTATGTATAACATCAACTAGTATTTCCATAGTAGCATTTGATAAGGAGTACCACTCATATTCATTTGAGTCTGTTTCACTATTGTGATATTGCTTGATGTAATCAGCTAGAGACATAATAGGAGGTAAATTTTCTTCATCACTATCATCTGTCATATGAAGTGTATTTCCAGTAGCATGAGCTTTCTCAATGGTAGAAGTGGTAGAAATGCCATCTGTAGTGGTAGGAGTATAATCTAGAATAGGCATTTCTTAGATAAGGGGGATAACAACATATTTCCCCCAATCAGTATTAGAGTTAATGATGTGCTCAATAATAAGAGAAATAGTAGTATTATTAGTGGTAGAAGTAGGAGTTTGTTCAATAGAGTGAATAAGATCCTCCTGGTTAGGACCAAGGTCATGTTCACGAGGCACTTGAGAAGGTAGATAGGGCTCTCCTTGATAGTCTGGATTAGAGTTTTGAATATGTAAGAGCCTTTCATATTTCATAGGTATAATTTATGCTTCTTCTTCATCATCTGAATCCTCATATGTATGTGTGTTGCTACTAGGCTTTCTAAGCCTGTGTCTATGATATCCAACACTAGTTTTGTCCTTGGGATTTCTAAATTTAGCATTTAAAGGTTCAAGAAGACCTTTTCCTTTTCCAAGAGGACTCTTCCCATCATTTCCCATTTTCTACATAAGTTAATAGCCCATACCATACTTTTTAGGCAATATGTCAATATGTTTGTCTTTCTGTTCAAGCTCTTTGCTCTTGTAGAGTAAGGTAGCATTTTCATCCCTTTCTAGCTCGAGGGGAATTGTAGCCTTAATCATTCAAGTACCCTCATGAATAATAGGTTTTGTAACTAATGGAGATGATTTTCCATAAGATTTTGTAGAGAGTGGAAAAGTGTCTACTTGATCAGTTCCCATACTAGTAGGTCTGACATGTATTCTTTTTCCATGATATGATAAAGGGGCTTTTTCTGATTTATCAAGAGGTGATCCTTCTTTGTTATGAGGAACCATTCAATCTGATTTCTTAAGACTATTATAGGCACATTTTGAATATGGAGGAATGGTAATCTCAATTCTATCATGAGGGAATTTTATGCAATGATGATATGTCAAAGGCACTGCTTGCATGGCATGGATCCAAGGATGACCTAAGAGTATGTTGTAGGCTAAAGGAATATCTAAGACTTGATAGATGACATCCCACTAAACATGACCTTCCTAAATAGGAAAGACTACCAGGCCTTTAGAAGAGAGTTCCTCTTCATCATATGTTTTGATCATTATTTTGCATATGGGATCAACAACATGCTCTAAGAAACTGAGAGCTTTAATCAATTTAAAATTATAGATGTTCAAACCTATACCTTCATCTATCAAAATGCACTTAACTCAATACTAATGGATGGTGACATTGATGTTGAAAGGCTGATTATGAGGATGATTGACAAACGTATCATAGTTTTCAAAGAAAGTGAGATAAGGAGGTGAAACGAGGTGATCAACCATGGACTGAAACTTATTGACATCTAAGTCCTTAGGTACATTTTTCATAAGAAGGGCTTCATCAAGAATCTCCCTATGAGCAAGAGAGATTCGTAGTAGCTCAAGTATGGAGATCTAAGATGAAGTGTGTTGAGGTTGATTAACTAGATTAGGATCCTATGTAGTTGACAGTGTAGTTGGTTGAGTTATTGAGGTTGATAGATGCTGAGGAGAAGAGGAGGAAGACAAAGCTCCTCTTGAAGGAGTGATTTTTTCTCGAAAGAGAGTGACCACATTAGATGATTCATCTTTAGCTTTTCCTTTAGCATGATCAAAAGATTCGAGCATGTTGATCATATTGTTGTTGTTAGAATAGGTATGGGAAACTTTATTATCCTTTGCCTTGGATGATTCCCATTTTTCAAATTTAGGAAAAGGTTCTTTGAAAGCCTTCTGATCATTTTTAGCTTGTGGGGAATCAACCACAATAGTCTCATTATCGATTAGATCCTGGATGTGATTTTTGAGCTTCATGCATTCATTCATCTTATGGCCTTTGTTGCGATGATAATCGCAATAGTAGTTGTCTTTGCACCATTTAGGCTTGATCTTAGGATCATCGGGTCTTGAATTGTTAGGAAAATTAATAATCTGATTAGCTAAAAAAATCTTCAAAGCATTTTCAAGCAATTCTCCAAGACAAGTGAAATTTTGTTTAGGCTTAGAAGCCCAAGGCTTATCATTTTATCTTTTACAACTATAGATAAATTGAAAGCTTGCTCTTTAGAAGTGGTAGACTTTGAAGTTGTATCCATGATTCCATCATTGATGACATCCTTAGTCTTGTTCCAGATTTTTTTTATATCTTTGTTATACTGGTCATTAGAAGAGGATTTAGATTGTAGCATTATATCGCCCTTATGAACAAGGGCATCCTCTATATGAATAGATAATTCAACTAGTTTATCAAATGAAGCATGAGTTTACATTTGTAATGCATAATTCATTTCAGTAACTAGAAAATTGATGAATATGTTGATCTTTTCAGTCTCAGGAATTTGTTGAGGATAGCGTGAGTGTAGATTTTACCTTCTTTGAAGGAAAACTACAAAAGACTCACCTTGACACTGTTTGATGTTATAGAGATCAAGCATAGTGATAGCATGTTGGATGTTGTAGGAGTATTTTTTAATGAATCTTTGCACTAGCTGGTCAAAAGACTTGAGAGGAGGAGATAGTTTAGTGAACCACTCCATATCTTGACCACTAAGATTCCTAGGAAAGAATCTTATGAGATAGGTGGGTTCATGCAAGAACTCCATGATAAGGGTGCAAAACTCCCTAATGTGATCATTAGGGTCTCTGCTACCATCATAGTTTTCATATTTAGGAAATTTAACATTTCAAGGAAAAGGTGGTATGTGTATATCCTTGTGAAAAGGAAATGAGAAAATAGCCTCAAGATATAAAAAAATGTGCTTGGTTGTTCTTTCTCTTTTTTTAAGCATTGCATATGTTTCATCATGTCTTCCATCTATCTCCTCATGATACTATTTCAAATGGTTCCTCCTTTTTTATTAGATTGTCAACATCAAAGTTGTGTGGTAGCTTAACTCCTTGTGAGGCTAGATGCAAGAAGTATTGATCTTTTTTTTGACTCAAGGTCAACTTCATCAGTCTTTGTAAGCATTCATCTTGTTGAAATTGGAAGATATCTTCCTTAATTATTTCATTATCTAAATCACCGCTTTGTGAGAAATGTGATCCATGTCTAGTGTGTTGTGAACCATGTCTAGAGTTGAGAGGCTCTTGGTTGTTTTGTCCAAAGTGTTTATCACCCAATCATTTTAGGAATTCCTAAATCCTCTTGTTTTGTTCTTCCATGATTGGAGTTTAAGAAACACTATGTGTCAATCTAGGAGAGGATAGATTAGATTCACTAGAGATGCTGGCAAAAGGTTTGAAACCCCAAGGTATAGGACCTTCTTTAGTTGAGTTGTCAAAGATAGCTTCGGGTTGCTTTCCTTCATAGATCTAAGATCTCATTGTGACTGGCATGAAAGAAGATTGTCAAAAGCCAAATAGGATGACTTAGGATGACTTGATGTTCAATCTAGGTACGTAAAAGTGTTCACTTGTCCAATGTGTAAGAGTATGAGAGATATAAAAAAGATAACTTTCCACAAGATGTCCAAGCTGTAGGGATATCCCTATGTATGACACTTGTGAACAATAAAGAGGTTGGATAGAGCATCCAAAAGAGTTGATCAAAGAGATGGTGGATAAGTGAGCATTATACTATCCAAGTATGTAGTCAATAGACCAAAGTAATCTTTTCTAGCTAGAGGCAATTCCTAACATGTTGAGATGTACCAAATAAATAGATAAGCTAAGGATAGCACTAGAGAAGCAATATTAACAATGTTTAATCTTAGTCCAAGAGTTTAATTCAAAGGGTTGCAAGATTGATTGACAAGTTTGGAGCATTTCCTAGACAAGGTTCATTTTGAAAGCATGTAGTGTGAACAAGCAATAGTCTTGAAACAATCTAGAACAAGGGACAAAGAAACCTTGTGGATACAAGCATATGTGAGGTCTTAGTAAGATATAACAATGTTCAAGTACAACAAGTGTATGTTTAACATTTCCACAAGTCTTAGCACAAGAAGACACATCAAGAAAGCTACCTAAGGTCAAACAAGAAGTGTTCCAACCTTTGTCCATAATTTGGTACCCCTTTGCCTCACATAAAGTGATGTTGGCTTTGTTTCAGCCAAGGGAGTACATATGGTGAGTGTCTTGGGGTGATCCGGGTAAAGTCCACTTGGATCAATCCTTGCACAAAGGAAGTCACACGGCCAAAAAGGATAGCCTCTAATTCCTAAGGTGTTTAGTAAAGGTCTTTGTTCATGACCACCCCTTGTAGTTCTGCAAGTGGAATTAAGGCCTATAGCCCTACAAGCACCCACGATACATAGTCTCGCAAGAGAGATTTAGACCTCTCAGCCCTATAAAAAATGAATTTATTCCCCTTGTGATCTTGTAAACAATATTTGGACCAAGAAGGCCCTACAAGAACCCAATCAAGTGTAGTCTTGCTTAGCAAGATTTAGGCAATTAGGCCCTACACATTAAGAAACATTAGGGATAGAAAGTATACAAGTCTTCTCTCTCTTTGGATTGAAAGAAGATTTTTATTATAGTGGGGTGGAGTTAGTTGGCTTTGCTTGTTCCTCACTTGGGTTATTCCCAAAAAATTGCTCTCTTGGAAAGCCCTCTAAAGGTAAATGCAAGAAAAGAAATGGATAGCTAGTGGAGGTCTAGATTTCTAATTTTCCAAAAGGAAAAGAGCATGGTATCCTACTCCATAGTGTCTCCCAAGAACATCAAGCACAAGTTCATTTACCCAATACTAATTGCAAGTGATCAACTAAGTACGTCTAGATTTCTAATTTTCCAAAAGAAAAAGAGCATACTCTCCTACTACTCAAGCAATCACAAAATAAGAATCCTTCTAGTTAAGCTAGGTGCCTAGAAATCAAATGCGAGCAAACGCATAGTTGATTCATATCTCCAAGGCAAGCTACAAGACAAAAGAATTAATAGTTTGAAAATGGAGTCTTTGACAAGCATCCTACATGAAAAATATTAGTAGGCATGAAGATATTGAGCTCTTTTGATAAACAAAACCCTACAAATCCACAAGTTAGGGCATGAAAAGTATGCAAATATGAGCAATAGCCTTGCAAGATCACTTGTTAGTCACTGTTAGAAGACCAGAAAATCAAAAAATACAAGAAAAATCAAGCAATCTTGGCTAGAACTCAGACTCTGACAAAAATTAATTATGGGTGATAGTTAATCAATCTATCAAAAAATTGCACGATAGACTATATAGAAGTAGAACAATATTTTAGACTGGTGTGATATACCTCATAAAGACAGAATGACATTTCTTTGTGAAGCAGGCAACATTTCTCAGAGATACAAAGTGACACTTTGGAAAATGCAAAATTTCTCCTGGAAGTAGAATGGAATGTCACTTGGGTATAGTAGGAAATGTTGTACAACTTTTTAGCCTGCAAAAATAAAAGTGACGAACCTGTGACAACAAGAAATTGAAAGTGCAAGAAATAGAGCCAAAAACAAATGTCAAGCCCCACGATGGGCACCAAAGATGTGTGATCAAAAGTGTGACACATTTGTATGGACCATTACACTTGAGAGAATCTATGGAAGATGAAATCTCAAGAAGCGGCTAATAGATTCCTAGTTGAAGCGAGTTTAATCCTTCTCATTATGCTCATAAAATTGACATTGAGGATTAGTGACTTGACTAATCCAAAATAGAAGATTCAAAGTGCAAGAATGAAGCTAAGAATGAGAGATTAAGCTAATAATGTATGCAAGATACTAGTAATCTAAAATGAGAATGCAAGAGCTATTTTATGAAGCAATGCAAGAAAGAAACTAGATTAACAATGCAAGATTAAGCTAGAAATGAAGCTAAGCTAGGAAATGAGAGAACTAAATCTAAGAATTCAAATTGGCAAGATTATTATAAGAAAGTAAGAATACAAAATGCAATATTGCAAGATTCACCAAAAGCTAAGATGGAACCAAAAATTAGGACCCTCCTTTTAAATGAATTGCCTCAAGAATGAAGGGTGGAGATTAAGAGGCAAAATAATGAGTGGATGAGATGAAGAGGCAAATGGAGATGCAAGGAGATGCAAGGTTAGGTAGAGATGAGTGGTGAGGATTAAGAGGCAAAAGGGAAATGTTAGGTAAAATAAGACAAAATAGCATTTGAAAGCACAAATCCCTTTTAATTTCCAATTAATCAAGATTGGGTATGTGCACACATGTGAATGTGTTCTTTTAATAAAAGTGTATAAACTTTATATTAAAAGTAATTTTTTAGCAATTAAATAAATATGCAAGCTCTAGAAATTAGACCATAGTATAAGCTTGATATAAATTTTTTGATTTAATTATGCAAAGGGGATTTTAAGGGTTACTCTGCATAATGATTCTTAGCAAAGAGATGATTTGATCAAAAGGGGGGCTCAAGTTCTAGTAGACCGATTTTAGTTGATTACAGAGGAGACCAAAATCAAGCAAGAAGATCCTTTACCATTCACATTCATTCATTCTTCAAGGTAAGAGATGATCAAACATAATGTCCATGGATATTTGAGGAGTATTTATAGATCTATGTATTTGTAAAGAGCATCCTTTATTCTTCTCTACATTTCAAGATTCAACAATTACATACAACTACATACAAGCAACTTGCCAACATCTTCATAGACATTATGATAGTGGGTCCATTTATGAAGGTATACACTTTTACATTGTAGATCTAATATCCACTTTACATTTACAAAATTTCCTTTCATGCAATTTCATTTCTATTTCAAGGTTGATTCCTCAACTAAGGTTTGACTAAGAAAAAACTCTTTCTACATAATATGTTCCTCCTTTTTGTATGAGCTGCAAGTACAAATGGTGTTCGCACCAGATCAGATGTAGGTAATTCATGATCTTGTAGATAATACGAGATTGAAAATAAGAAAAGGTGCAGGGAAAAAGTAGACCCACTCAACCTATTCCTAGAAATAGGTCGACCTAGGCGACCTAGTCCCCCCAAAATAGGCTCAAATTGATTCTATAGGTTAATGACATCTTTTGTGCCCCATTTCTAGAATTTGCACTAAGTTTTCTAATCTTTATTATTATGTGCATTATAAAACTTATCTTTCTTCATATTTAGCTCTTTATCTTGCATTAATCAATCATATCTCCCTAATTAATATTCTCAAGTACACAAAAATGAAGAATATGTTAGAATGTGAGGCTGATGCTATTTATGTTTTTATCATTAATATTATCATTGATGTCAACATATCATCATCCCAGCCTCTTGGTGTATCAATTTTTATGTAACTGACTGGTTTAGTGTATTGGTTGTGTATCAGTTGATGTGCATTGATAGTCTATATGTTTTGGCTGAGGTATGCACTGATAGGTTCTGGTGAGTGTTCTTCATTGGTTGCAACATGTGGATGATTTTGTGGTTTGGATCAATCCTATTTGGATGAGTATCTCTTGTATTTTTTGGTCCCAATTATGTGTGTGTAACGTGTTGATCATATTCATTGGAACCAAGTGCTTTGGAGATGGTGTTGTGTGTTCTCTTAAGCGAGGTAAGTTGTAATGTTCAAGGTAGTCCTAATTTCATTCCTTACCATCGTAAGAATGTCTTGGTGCAACTTATTTTAAATAGTTTGGTCAATCTGGTAGATCTCATCATGTTCTATAAGTAGAGCGAGGAGTTTGGTTGTTCATGTAACCAATGAGACTCATGTGTGCTGATATGTGAAGTGATTAAAAATCTATTAGCAATATATTTGTACTCATGTGTAGCAGTACATTAATCTCAGTGGTGGATTCTATCTCTTTTCATATTTTCTGGCAGTGAGCCTTGTTGTATAGACATCGAGTCTACTTTTAGTGAGCATAATCGATAGTGAGCCTTTGTAAAAATTACCTTACTAGTGTCACCTTAACAAGTGTTTTAAATTTCATGAGAGTTATCTTCTCTATGATTTTTCCCAAATTGGGTTTCCACGCAAATTCTAGTATTCTCTGTGTCAGTGTTTCTATATTCTTCATGTATACATTTTATGTGGATGTTTAATATGCTTAATCAAAAACTCTAAAGTTGTTATTTATGATTTTATCGACAAAGGAAAAAATTTATAATTTGTGTGGAAAAAACTAATTCACCTCCCCATCTTCTTTATTCAATAGTGTTCAACAATTGGTATCAAAGCTCGGTTCCTAAGTGAAGAACTTAATCGCTTGAGGTAGATTTGATGACACACAAATTGACTATCCCTTTGTTTGATAGATCAGATTATAGTTTATAGAAAGATCATATGAAAGGATACTTGGTATCAGTTGGTTACAAGACCTGGAAGCATGTATAGACAAAGCATGTATTTCATCAGAATGAGCTTAACACTCAGGATGAAATCAAGGCATATGAGGAAGATGAAAATGCAAGGTATGTTATTACTAATGCTTTATCAAAGATTGAATTAGCTAAGGGTTTTTCTTTGAAGACTGCTTATAAAGTTTAGGAAAAGTTTAAAGAGATTTATGAGGGGAATGACAAAGTTAAGTTATCTAAGTAACTGACAGCTAAAAGACATTATGAAAATTTGAGAATGGATGATGGTGAAGACATCAAAAGCTACTTTTAGAGAGTTTAAAATAGTGAATGAAGTCAATAACCAAGGAGACACTGTTATTGTTGAAGATTTCATGGAAAAAATCTTGATGACATTACCGGACAACTACAGTTCAATAAGATCTCAACAATTGAGGAGATGTATAACCCAAAGAAGTATACCAAAGAATAGTTGTTTGGCACCTTGACCACATTTGAGTTAAGGAAGTTTGGAAGAGACAAGAGTAGATATGAAATGACATGAAAATCAAGAAAATTAGATGATGACCTTGATGGTGATGATGAATAAGAGTTTGAAGCAAAATTTGCAAGGAGATTAGGTATCGACAAGTATAAAGGTACATTAACTCTAAAATATTTTAGATGTGGTAAAATTGGTCATTTGGCTAGTAGATATCTTGAGAAGGGTCCTAGTCAGAAGTTTAATAAGTTCAATAAGAAGACTTATTATGTGAATGAAGATGCTAGTATCTCATATGATGAATCAAAGACAAAATACTACTTGTTTTATGTTGAAGAAGATAAGCAATCAGAAATTGATTTTACTAACATCTTGTTGAAGTTGATGATGGTATTGAAACTGCTTTATATGTTAGAAGAAACAAAAATGAATGGTTTATTAATAGTGTTTGTTCCCATCATATGGTGGGAGATAAAAGTAAATTTGTGTCACTTAGAAAATATGATTGCAGTCCTATTAGATTTGGTGATGACAAAGCAACTTACATTGTTGGTAAAGGCTCTATTACTTTTGATGGAAAGAATAACACTGACAATGTCTATTATGTGAAGGGTTTGTATCATAATTTGTTGAGTGTTAGAAAGATATGTGAAAATTAATACGATGTCATTTTAAAAAATGAAGGATGTGAAATCAGAAAGAGATGTAGAGAATTGATTGCAAATAGGAAAAAGATAGGAAGGAATATGTACCAGCTTAAATGATCTTCAGAGGGATGTTGTTTACAATATTAGAGAAATGAAAGTTGGCGTTGGCATTAGAGGATTGTCACACAAACTTTGATAACCTAGTGAGAATAAGCTCATCTCATGAAGTAAGAAATCTACTTGGACGGTGTAAACTAGAAAATATCATTTGTAAGGGTTGTCAAGAAGAGAAGAAAATAAGAGAATCATTCAAGGATAAAGATTACTGATGCAAGGGAGGATAGGAAGAGGGTCCAAAGGAAAACCCTAATCACCAAGCTCCTTACAAAAACAACAAATAGAAGCAACAACAGAGAGAGAGAGAGAGAGAATGCAAAATAAATCATATCTTATTCATCAAATCACCTCATACATGTTGGGCTATAAGGCCTTCCTAGTTACGACCAATTACAATTAGATTCAATTAAAAAATTCCTCCAACATGCGAGGATTCATCCTTCAGAGACTATCTTCTCTCTTCTAAAACTGATCCTAAAATTATAACCAACTACTCTATTTATACAAGAGGCTACCAAAACAAGCCAGCCTTTAGATCCATCATTGGAGAAAGAAACAAATAGATCTAGGTCCACACACTTCCCCATGATCAATACCAACATTAACTCCATGAACAAAATTAAATACACAAGTCAGCCTCAAACGAAATCCAAAATAAACCACTCGATGATCAAGACTATCGAGCGCCAGGCAATAACTCAGCAACCTAAAGAATTGAGCAGCAACCGAGCCATCTCGATCAATAAAGGAACTGAGCAACAATCAAGCCCCATCGGTGGAAACAAGAAAACATCACCGAGAGCCAAAAATCAGCTACCAAGCAAACTTAATAATTCTAACTTGTTTTGGTGACACATGATTGATAAGAACCTGAGATGCTCCTGCATTAGACACGTGGGGTTGTTTTGAAATGATTCTTTGAATCATGCAACAAGTGCAACCTAAGTTGAATCCAACTCAGATTGTGAAATCCATGAACTCTCTTCGATCGGTCTGTTCTTCCACTTTACTAGACACTCCATATATTCTTTTCCTCTTGTGGTTTTGCCAATTCTTTGTTCCAAAATCTACTCTACTTCTTCTGTCTACTTCTTAGGATAATCATTCGGTACTATTATTTCTTCATCAGGTTCATGATATTCATATACATCTGAAATATTAAATATAGGTAATATATCCATGTCATCAGGTAACTCAATCTCATAAGCATTTCCACTATTAAACTTCCTCAATATTCTGCAGGGACCAAATTTCTTCATTTTCAACTTTCCATAGGTTCCAACAGGAAATCTACCTTTCTTCAAGTGTACCATTACTTCTTCCCCAACTACAAAAGTCTTATGTCTTCTTGATCTATCTTCTCTGTCTTTGTATTTTTTATTACTATTTTCCAACTTATGTTTCACTTCCTCATACAATGTCTTCATGAACTCAGCAAATTCTTCTCCTTCAACACTTCTCTTTTCTTCACTAGTAATGTCCTTCAAATCTGATATACCTCTCGGTTGTATGCCATTAACAATCTCAAAAGGTGTTTTTTCCAATACTCCTATTCACTGAATCATTGTATGCAAACTCTGCTTGTGCCAACATAGAATCCCAATTACTTGGTTTATCTCCAACTAAACATCTCAAAATATTACCCAAACTTCTATTTATGACCTCTGTCTATCCATCAGGCTATGGGTGAAATGTAGAACTATACTTGAACTCGGTACCCAAATTTTTCCAAAGAGTCTTCCAAAAGTATCCAACAAACTTACTGTCTTGGTCATAGATGATACTTCTTGGTAATCCATGCAATTTGACAACTTCCTTAAAGAAAAGATCTTGTATATGCACTACATCTGATGTCTTTCTATAGGGTATAAAATGTGTCATCTTAGAAAATCTATCCACAACAACAAATATCGAATCATTACCTCTTACTGTCTTTGGTAAGACAAGAACAAAATCCATACTGATATCAATCCAAGGTTTCTTAGTAATAGAAATCAGTGTATACAATCTAGTATTCTAACTTACTCCCTTTGCAACTTGACAAATTCCACAAATTCTCACAAATTTATGAACATCCTTATACAATTGTGGCCAAAAGTATTTCTCCTTAAGAAAATTCAATATTTTTTCAATGCTAAAATGTCCAGCCAAACCACTACTATGTTTCTCCTTTATAAAATTAGTTCTCATTGATCCTCTCAGTATACATGACTAAATACCTTTAAACAACATACCTTCTTAAATGAAATACTCTTTCCATTTAGTACACAGTTGATCTTGAATAGGTTCTCTGCACTTCCTCCACGGCTCAGAAAAACCAAGGTCAATTTCATACAAATCTTTCATGGTATCAAAGCCAAGAACTTCAATTCTCATCTTGGTCATCAAAGATCTTCTACTCAATGCATCAACAACTCAGTTAGTGACTCCACTCTTATGTTTTATCACAAATGTATAACTCTACAAATATTCAACCCATTTCATATGTCTTTGATTCAACTTATTCTGACTGACCAAATATTGTAAAGCCTTATGATCAGTGTACAAAACAAATTTACTTGGTATCAAATAATGTCTCCATTTCTTTAGGGCTTGAACAATAGCATATAATTATTGATCATACATAGAATATTTCTATTTTTCATCATTTAACTTCTCACTAAAGAAAGCATTATGTTTACCTTCTTGACTCAAAACAACTCCTATTGCATTACCACTTGCATCACATTCAACTTGAAATACCTTATTGAAATCAAGCAATGCCAACACATGAAATTCAACAACCATCTGCTTCAAAGTCTTAAAAATTTTATCACCTCCATGTGTCCACTTAAATTCTCTTTTATCTCCCCTTATAGTCTCAGTCATAGCATTACAAATTGAACTGAAATTTCTGATGAAATTTCGGTAAAAACTTGCTAAACCATGAAATGATCTTACCTCACTAGAATTTTTAGGTGTAGGCCAATTCAAAATAGCTTCAACCTTTTCAAGATCCATTTTCAAACCATTAGCTAAAATCACAAATCCTAAATACACAATCTCTTCTTTCACAAAGGAACATTTTTTTAGATTAATCAACAACTTTTATTCTTTCAATCTTTGCAATACCTATTTAATATGGAACAAATGTTCTTCTCTAGTCTTACTGAATATCATCTAGGTATATAATAAAAAATTTACCCAAGATTTTTAAAAAAAATTCATTCATCAATCCCATAAAAGTACTTGGTCCATTAGTTAAACCAAAAGGCATAACCAACCACTCATACAAACCTTCTCTTGTCTTAAAAGAAATCTTCCACTCATCACCTTCTCTGATTCTTATCTAATGATATCCAATTTTTAAATCAATTTTGGTAAAATATTTTTCTCTAGTCAAACTATCCATTATGTCATCCATTCTTGGTATAGAAAACCTATATTTTACTGTTATCTTGTTGATTTCTCTAGAATCAATACACATCTACCATTCTCCATTCTTCTTAGGTGCCAATACAATTGGTACTACACATGGACTTAAACTTTCTCAGATCAAACCTTTCTATAACAATTCTTGGATTTGTTGGTTCAATTCCTAATTCTCGGTAGGTGTTAACCGATGTGGAGACTTATTCGGTAAACTAGCTACAGGGATTAGATCCATACAATGATCAATACTTCTCTTTGGTGGAAAAATATTAGGTACATTATCAGAAATGATATCTCTATACGTGGTGAGTATCTTATCAATCTCTTCATGGATATTGTCCACTACTCTCCCACTCATTTTGTTAGGAATCACAACAAAACATACATCATTATTCTTTAAATTCTTAACAAACTTTCTTCCTTCCATCAAACAAACTTTCACAGATGTACAAACATTACTAACATATTATAAAATCAGAGGTAACAATATTTTTCTTTTCCCATTAGCCCAAATAGTATATTTATGCAATCTCCCATCATACATAGAATGTCTATCATATTGCCAAGGTCTACCCAATAGGATATGACAATAATCCATAGGCATGATATCACACAACACCTTATCATAGTACTTTCCAATTTTCAAATTCACATAACATTGTTCACTTACCAATAATGTATGCTCATCCTTGATCCATGATATTTTATAGGGCTTCAGGTGTTTCAACCTTTCTAACTGAAAACTTGCAACCATTTCCTCAGATGCCAAATTCTCTGAGCTCCCATTGTCAATGATTACCTTCCACACTTCATCATCAACTCTGCATCTAGTCTTGAACACACTTTTCCTTACCGGATCTTCCTTATTCCCTTCACTCCAAAGTGCTCTTCTAACCATCAAGTTCTTTTCCTTCTCAGGTTCATTCGGTGAATCTTCTTGCACCAAGGCATTTCTACTGCTACTAACCTTCTTACTAGCATGTGTACACTCAAATGACCTATGTCCTTCCTCTCCATAATTGTAACAAGTACATTGGAATCCACCTTTGCCATAACCACCTCGGTAGTTACTGCCTCTTCCTCTAGAAGAACTTTCACTTTTCCACTCGGTCTTGCCTTTGTTTTGATATGTTTTGTCTTAATTAGATCTATTATTTTCACCATAAGATCTACCTCTTCCTCTAGGGAATCTACCACCTCTTCCTCTTTGTCTTTGCTCATGTCTTTTGTTCAATTTCTCCTTGACTTTCAGGGAAAACTGATAGGCTTCTTCAATGCTTTCCAACTTAACCAAACTGATTTATTTTTGAATAGAAACTCTTAACCCATTTAGGTACCTAGAAATTCTTTCCACTTCATCTTCAACATGTCCAGATCTAATATCTAATCTATAGAATTCCTTAGTATAATGTTTTACCGAGCTATCTTTCTGTCTCAAACTTTGCATTCGCTTAACTAGGTTAATCTGATAATCACATGGTAAAAACTTACCTTTCAATTTATTCACCATCTTGTTCCATACCTTTATCTTGTCTTTTCCTCTCCTCTTTCTATCCAATTGCAAGTGCTCCCACCATAAGGATGCATGACTTTTCAACTTTGTGCTTGCAATTTTCACCTTCTTATCCTCAGGAACATTTTCATACTCAAAATACTTTTCCATCTCAGTAATCCAATCCATCATTTCATCTAAATCCAATTTTCCACTGTACTCAAGAGGATTGAAATGTGGTGTAGATTTTAGATTTTTCAATGCCTTCAAAAGTCTTTCCTCACCCTGATCCATCATAGGTGCAGGTTCAACTTCACCTTGTTCATCTTCAGTTTCCTCATCACTAACATCCTCAATATGTCTTCCTTGACATTGGTGTTGGCAAGTTGGCTATACTGATGTATATGACTTGATATAGTGTTTTCATTATTGCAATAAATTCATATAGCAGTTTGGAGTTAGCGCACTTGAAGAGAAGATTAGAAATCAGTTAAGTGTTGAAGGTTGGATAGTGTACAGAGTTCTTGTAGCTCAGAGCATCAGTGCACGTGCATAGGAAGAATTATGGTATGCACCCTAGAATTTAAGTTGGTTAGACTATATTCTTTCTTATTCTATGAGTGCATGATCAGATGTGCAAGTATGAGAATGTTATAGTCAGTTGAAGATGCACAACCAGTGTGTGCCATATAAGAACAGAGCATGAAGCCGATAGTTAGTATTTTGGTTTGCGATTATAATATAATATTGTAAAGGCTATGTGCCCATTGTATTTAGGTTTCCGACATATATACTTGTTTATTTGTAAGCACGCTTAAGCCAATTCATTTGGAAGCGTTGTATGTAGTAGGTCTAAGGGCCGACCTAGTTGTTATTTTGTATGAGTGTATAAATATAAGGTGCGCCCATTGTATTCGGTATGGAAGTTGATAGAGAGTTGTGATAAGAAGAGTAGAAGTGTGTGAAGACACTATAAGATGTATTAGATCTTTGTAAGAGGTCAAAGCATAAGCGCATCAAAGGAACTGATCTAACAAGCAGTGTCATAGTGATAGTTCATCCTGTAGATATAGTGTTTATCTGAGATCAAAAGGTTGTAGCCTTCACCACTTGAGCAGTGAGCTCTTGGATAGTACATCCTCTCCCCTAACAAGGACTATTGTAAAAGAATCTTAACAGGGTTTGACCCTTAACAAGGTCTACTGTACTTAAAGCATTGTAAAGCAACTCCTAACAGGGTTAAGGATCTTCTAAAAAGGATCACAAAACACTAGTGCAGAATATTAGTTGGTGTCAATCCCCACCGAGGTTTTTACCTATTTGGGTTTCCCCGTAACCATTTGGTGTCTTGTGTTGATTTCATGTTTCATGTTTATGTGAATGTTTATTTCAGTACTTAAGCATTTAAATTTAGTATAAAGATTAAAGTGAAAAGTTAAAATACAGTGAACACTGATTCACCCCCACCTCTCAGTGTTCCCATTCCTAACAATTGGGCTATTTCAACAACTTCTAACCTAGCAACAATTTGTCTTAGCATGTCTGCCAATCTTGGATCTACATCTCACCTCCCATGAACCATCTTGAAACCATCTGCAATTACAGGTTAGATCACAATCTGCTAACCCACAACAAATATTAACTAGGGTGTAAAAGAAGGAACCCTTGACCTAAACTCACAAATTTAGATCCAGATCTCAACCTTTGCTATGATACCACCTAATGCAAGAGAGGATAGGAAGAGGGGAAAAAGGCACACCCTAATCACCAACCTCCTTGCAGAAACAACAAATGGAAGCAACAACACACAAAGAGAGAGAATGCAAAATAGATCATATCTTATTTATCAAATTACCTCATACATGTCGGGTTGTAAGGCATTCCTAGTTACAACCAATTACAATCAAATTCAATTACAAAATTCCTCCAACATGGGAGGATTCATCCTTCAAAGACTATCTTATCTCTTTTAAAATTGATCCTAAAAATATAATAAACTACTCTATTTATACAAGAGGCTACCAAAACAAGTCAGCCTTCAGATCCATCATTGGAGAAAGAAATGACTAGATCTAGGTCCACATGCTTCCCAATGATTGATATGAACATTAACTCTGTGACCAAAATTAAATTCACAAATTGACCTCAAAGAAAATCCAAAATAAACCACTCGGTGAGCAAGACTACCAAGCACCAGGAAATAACTCAGCAATTGAAAGAACCAAGCAGCAACCGAGCAACCTCGGTCAACAAAGAAATTGAGCAACAATCAAGCCCCGTTGGTAGAACCAGGAAAACATCACCGAGAGCCAAAAAGAAGCTACTAAGAAAACCTAACAATTCTAACTTGTTTTTGGTGACACAAGATTACTAAGAACCCAAGATGCTCCTGCATCAATTATTCATCTATTGGTGTATTGGAGATTGTGCACACTGATCTTTGTGGTCCTACCAGAACAAGAAGTTTTCAAGGTGAAAGGTACTTTATACTTTTTATTGATGACTATTCAAGGATGACATGGGTTTCTTTTCTTAGAGATAAATCTGAGGCATTTGAGAAGTTCAGGATATTTAAGGCTAGAGTTGAGATTGAGTATGGTAGAAATATTAAGTGTTTGAGATTTGAAAATAGAGGAGAGTTTACATCTAATGCTTTTGAAATCTTTTGTGAAAAACATGGCATTAAGAAATAATTTTTAGTAGCAAGAACACCACAATAGAATGGTGTAGTGGAAAGGATGAATTGAACAATCTAAGAAACAACAAGAACAATGTTGAAGGAAAAAAAAATATTGGAAATCTATTAGAGAGAATTAGTGCATACTTCTATTAATACTTTGAACAGAGTTCTGTATCAGAAGAAATATAGAAAGACTTTGTATGAGTTATGGCATGGAAGAGAAGCTACAATTAAATACTTCAAAATATTTGGCAACACGTGTTACATTAATAAAGATGAAGACAATCTTGGGAAGTTTGATAGTAGATCTTATGATGAAATATTTCTAGGTTATTCTTCAAGAAGCAAAGCATATCAGTGCTACAGTAAAAGACTGACCAAAATTGTGGAAAGCGTGAATGTGAAGGTTGATGAAGAATTTCAAAAGGTCCCTAAGTGACACATTGAGTATGAATTTGATACATAGGACAAAATAAAGGAGGAAAAGAAAGAAGAAGAAGATACTCAATTGATACGGACATAAAAATCTAAGAAACCAAGGTACCTACAAGAAGCATCATTCTAAGAATCAGATCATTAGAGATAAGAACATAGGAGTTGTTACCTGAAGTAAAGCATCACAATATCATGCTTTGTTATGTTTATTGTCATAGGTTGAACCTAAATTTGTAATAGAAGCTTGTAATGATCAAAGTTGGATTAATGCAATTAAGGAAGAACCAATCAGATGGAGAAGAATCAAACCTAGGAACTTGTGCCTAGATTGACAAACAAAAAAAGTAATAGGTACAAAGTGGGTATAAAGAAACTGTTAGGAATGGGAACACTGAGAGAGGGGGGGGATGAATCAATGTTCTATACAATTACTTTCTTTTACTTGAAACCTAACTCAATATCTTAATTACTAAACTGAATATCAAAGCATGTAAAGTAATCAAAACATAACACTAGATATGGTTACGGGGAAACCTTGGCCAAAGGAAAAACCCCAGTGGGAATTAATATCCACTAATAAATCTTCTTGTGTATTATGAACCTGTTAATGTTCCTTAGCCCTACTAGGAGTTGTCATTATAATGTATTAAGTACATAGATCTTGTCAAGGGTCAGACCCTGTTAGGAGTATTTTATAATTAACCCTATTAGGGGTGAGGACACACTATCCTAGAGTTCACTTCTCAATTGGTGAAGGCTACAACCTTTTGAGTATCAGATACACACTATATCTGTAATGGTGAACTGCTGCTATGACACTACTTGTCTGATCAGTTCCTTATGTGCGCTGATGCTTTAACCTCTTGTAAAGCTCTATCTCATACTAACTTCTCTTCGCACACTTTTTCTCTACTTCTATCAACTCTATCTCTCATGTCATGCCTAAATACAAAGGCACGTGTCTTATTTATATGTGCAAACAAAACTATTCACCAAGTCAGCCTATAACTAATTACATACAACACTTCCAAATGAATTGGATCAAGCATGTTTACATACAATGAGATTTACATGTCTATAACAAAAATACAATAGGTGCATAGCCTTTACAAAATAATATTATAGTCGCTAACCAAAATACTAACAGTTGGCTCCATGCTTTGTTCTGTTTTGCCACTCACTATCTGTGACACTTCAACTCATTGTATCTTCATCATACTGATGCATCTAATCATGCGCTCTTAACTATAGCTGAATAACATATCTAAAAGCTTATCTCCAAGGGTGCATACCAAAACTCAGTCATACGCATGTGTGCTGATGCTCTGTTCCTCTGGTGCTTCACTGACTGTCCTATGTTCCATACTTAGCCATTTTTCTAATCTTCTAAGTTATGCACTAACTCCAAAACTTCATATGAATTTGTTACCATAATGAAAACACTAAATCATAGTCATATATAATAGAATATTCAACTTTCCAATAATCTCCTTCTTTGTCATTAATGGAAACAAAGGAATATGGTGAAGTTACTAAACTATATCTATACACAAAATCTTCAAAATCTTTCTAACATATATCCTTATCATATACTCTATCTTATATCTCCCTTTTATTACTTCATATGACTCTACTCCCCTTTATATACACTACTTCATATTAATCTACTCCCCCTTTGACATTAATGACAAAGGTGCTAAAAAATGAGACTACAAGTACTTACATTAAGAGTACATCATGGTATGTAGTCTAAAGGTTTGTAATTTCTTGCTGCCAAAATGCCTTCAGTGTATCTACTATCTGGAGATGGGCACATAGTGCATAAGTCAGTTTTTCCATCTTCTCCAAATCTGAATTTGGATCTTTATCATATGTCACAATAGTAGCATCAATCTCCTTGATATTTTGAATCAACACATCTAAAGAGGGCACAAGTGCATGTCTCAACTGTGCTTGCCTAGCCCTTATCTTTACCATCTCTTTCCCCACCTTCTCAATCTTATCCAATTGTCCTTGGTAGACATTATTGCACATATTTATATTAGTGGAGGGATCTAGCACTGACTTTCTCACAGCTTCCATCATGGATTCAACTTCCTTAATCTTCTTGGAAAGATTTGATGTAAGTTTGTCTTTATCCATACAATCAACTATTATCTTTCTTCCCTTGGTTGAAATCTCTTTCAACATAGCTTGACCAACCTTTAGTGAGCTGAGGTCAAGTGCGAAGTTTTCTATCAGCTCATTCAATCTTTTCTTAAGGTATTTTTCCTCGGTTATTTTGGATGCTGATTCTTCTAAGGTTGAGAAGTTTGCTTTGAAGCACGTCATGATGTTGCTGACATCATCCATTGAATGTACAATAGACACTTTCTTGTCTATAGGTAGTAAGCTATTCATAATGTTGTTTGATTCAACAAATAATGGATTCCTCATGACTTGTTTCTCCTTTGCTTTCTCCATTTCTAGTGCATTGATCTTGATCATGTCTTCTTCTCCCCATGAGTCTAGACTTGTTGTGTCAAGGGTCAAACTTGACAACAATGATAATGATGGCTTGGGGGAAAGTAGTGAACTATCCATTACTTTAGTCTTTACCTTCATAGGCATTCCAATAGAGCACTCTTCTGTAGGTTCATCTTCCTTTTCTTTTTCTTCTACTTTCTTCTCTTCTTCTTTCTCCTTTTCTTCTTCTTTCTCCTCTTCTTCTTCTTGTCCAGTTATTTCTTCAATGCAAACTTCTTCTTGTTGCTTGAGTGAATTATCAGCGCATAGAATTTCCACTTCTTATGTGCTCACAAATGCTTCCTCAAACTTATCCAAGTCTTTGTCTATGGCCACTATTGATATCTCTAAATTATCTATCATAATTGTGTCCTCCTTGGCTTCAAATATGGGTGCAGACTCCTGTGGACTTGTCATAGGCACATTTGGGATCTCAGCTACTTTTTCTTATTCAATGGGAACTTGGGTTGCAGGTGTAGATGATGGATGCATATGTTGTTCCAAGAATTCTTTCTCAAAATATTTTTCAGTCTCCTTAGCAATAAACTCATATTCTTTGTTCATTATCTGCAGAGTTCTCATCTTTGTTCTTAGGTGAGGTTTCACTAAATTTAGAAATAAAATTTTCTCTTCTACTGAACAAACAAGAAGGTTATCATCTAAGGTATTTTACCTTATTCTAAAATATTCTTCTATTGCTTGTCTTTTCAAGGAATCCATAATGTTCCATACATTATCTAGAATGACTGTCTTGAGTTTCAGAACTATCTTTTTAAACTTGATCATGTGTTTTATAATCATACCATGGATCTCAGATTTATCTATCTAATGGTATTTGTCATAAAAATTAGCTATTTTATCAATTCTTCCTTCTTCAACTACTCTTGATCTCAATACTTCTAGGCTCGACAGGAATCCTACCTCAAGAGGTGGCTGAACATTTATATCTTTGCTTCTTGTGGATCTCGCTGAAGGATGGCTTGTGACTATTTTTTTCTTTCTCTTGGGAATCTTACTTGGCTCAGGAGATGCTTGAGTGGACTCCATATCAACAATAGGAGTGGGCACATGAGTGTTTTCTTCCATTTTAATTTTCTTCTCCTTGGGGTCATCAAAATTCTCTATTTTGACTTCAGTAGTGGGTGGGCTCTCAATTTGCATTGCTATCTTGGCTTCTCTAGCTTTATCCAGGTCATCTTGAGTGACACCATGAATCTTTAGTATCTCAGAGGTGATTTTAGATGCTTTCCTCTTGGTCACAACACTGTACAAGACTTCATCTACTTGTCTTGTCTTTTCCTCATAAGTGCCTCATCTTGGCTCATTAGGATCCTTGGGCACTGATAGTAGGACTTGTGCATATACTTCTAGAATACATTCTTCCACTTCATAACCAAGTGGATGGATCCACTTAGTCCTAGGCTCTACAACTTCCATGCATATTGTATCAGTTTCAACCATGAAACAAATGGTATCCTTGTACTTTTCAACTATTCTCTTAGGTATCTTATACCTCCTCTACATATTTATTCTAAATGTCTTGATCTCCAAGTTTATGAAATCCTTCAAGTTACTCTCTGATGATGCCTTGAATGATATTTGAGGCATTGCAGGAATAGTCTTATCTAGGTAAAGATCTGACACTTTACCAATAATATAGAAATACATGTAAATGATCAATGATCCAAATCTAAAAACTTTGGTCTTATCATGCTTGATAGCCCTGATATTGTCCATCAACTATGCGTGCAAGATATCACACAAGTTGAAATCTCAATTTTCTTTCACAATTCTAATGGATGCTAAAATAGTGGCCATGGACACACTATTTACCCTGTTAGCATCTTGGAACTTATATCCAAGTATCATAGACATGAGCTTGATGTATTTCTCCTCAATTGGCTCAATGGTCATGTCGCGCTTATCACCGCGTGACTTACAAGCTTGTTCCACCAGTTTCCTTACATCTTTGCTAGTGGGAAGAATGGTGCCGATCTTAGGAAGTCCAATCATCTCATAAATGAGATTAGTATTTATTCTAATAGGGACTTCACCTATCCAGAATAGGTCATCATGAATTATGCTTAATAGAATCTTAATCCATTTAGATTCATAAAACTCATATGCAATCGCATACTCAATAATAGGGTTATTCTCTAAGTGCGCGAACTCATCAGTGAATGTTTTGTCTGGATTCATCATGGTTTCTATGTGTGACCTGATTCTATCCAATACTACAAGCTCCTTCTTACAATAAATGTATGCGCATATATCTTCTATGTGCATAACTCCCATTGGAGTCCTATAGAATGATGCTTCCAAATCATCTAGGGTTGACTGAAATGGATGCCTTTTAAAAACATATCTTTTCCTTTCTGCAACATCAAATACAATAGGAGTGGCCATAACTTACTTGATCACACTTATATAGGTTTCCAAATGAATTTTGAACTGTTGTAACTAAACTAGGGTTCTGCAACAAACTTTCAAGCTTCTTCATTGATAAACTAACTGAAATCACTCAACACAAATTGCTTTGATCTCCTGTGCTCTCCAAAGGCTCGAATTTGAATGAAAATGTGTGAATAATGGATCTTCGGTGACTTTAAAATAAATTTCTGCCATTAATTCTTTCTTCCATAGTATAGACTATAATGGTGAATTCAAAACTTTGTTTCTGATAACAATCTTGCAGTGCGCTCTTGCATACTGCATCAACTAGTGTCCAAACTATTATAACCAAAGGTGCATACTCTGAAGGTGAGTATACCGAACACGTAGGGGTCTAGATCTAATCTAGCTCCCCCTATGACCATGAAGGTCATTTAACCATAAATAGGAGGTGCATCCATTGCGGATGCATCCTCAACTATTTCACCAACATTATCTATCTTTTCTTCCTTCCAAATCATGCTCACATATTATGTAGCTTTCACAAACTTGACTTCTCTAGATTCATCTAGAATTGACTTTTGTGACTTATTAGGTCTTTCTTGTCTTTGCGCTTTTGATCTGCAAAACTTTGAGATGTGTCCAACTTTGTTACAAGAGTGACAAATGACTGGAGGCCTTATATTCCTAGATGCATTGATGTGAGTTACCAATTTGCACTGTCTAGATGTATGACCATTATAATTACATATCTGACATGTAATGTTCTGAGGACTTCTAACATTTTGTTGAGGATGATTTCTCTGACTTTGCTGATTCTGATTTCTTTGATTTGATCTACAGTTCATAGCTCTATGACCAAACTTATTGCATGAATAACAATAACCATTGAAAGGTCTTACCTCTTTACAATCTCTTTCTATGTGTCCATGCTTGTTACAGGCATAAAAAGTTTTGTTTACTAGCTTGCGCTCATCTTTAGTTGGTTTTGCTTTATGATCTTCAGTCTTCTTGGCTTCTGCAGGTTCTTCAGGAGATTTCATTCTATCGCGCATAGCATCAATCTGAATTTGGCTTCATTAAATCCAATACCAGTGGTATCTCCGCTTTAGCTTCCAAGCATAAAACTGTGACTCTATTAGATCCTTGTTTGTGTGCAACTTGTCAATATGATTCTTTACTTCAGTCAATTCAAATTCTATCTGCTTCTTAATGTTCTCTAATTCCAATATTTTCATGTTTTCTTGCCTCATTTCTTCATCCAACTACTTCTTTTCTTTGACCTATCTTCATAGGCTTCCTGATTGTTAAATAGATTTTCATCCAACTCTTCAATCTAATCCTTCAAAGAAGTGTTTTCCTCATTTAGATTTTTGACCATTTTCCCTAAATCACTTGTAGAACAATATTTTAAATATTTTCTCAGTTTCTTGATGAATACTTGAGAACCACTAACCTTTAGTTTCAATTCTTCAATTTCCTTCTCAGACCTGTCAAGGTCTTCAAGAGCTGCTTCAAGATTCTTCTTCAGATGTTTCAATTCTTTTGAACCCATGATCTCCTCAAGTGGTTAAACTTATCTTCATAGGACCTCAGCTCTGATACCAATTGTTAGGAATGGGAACACTAAGAGGAGGGGGGGGGGGGGGTGAATCAATGTTCTATACAATTACTTTCTTTTACTTGAAACTTAACACAATATCTTAATTGTTGAACTGAATATCAAAGCATGTAAAGTAGTCAACACATAACACCAGATATGGTTATGGGGAAACCTTGGCCAAAGGAAAAACCCCTATGGGAATTAATACCCACTAATAAATGTACCTATGTTTTATGAACCTGTTAATGTTCCTTAGGCCTACCAGGAGCTGTCATTACAATGCATTAAGTACATAGGCCTTGTCAAGGGTTAGACCCTGTTAGGAGTCTTTTACAATTAACCTTGTTAGGGGTGAGGACACACTATCCTAGAGCTCACTGCTCAAGTGGTGAAGGCTACAATCTTCTGAGTATCAGATACACACTATATCTGTAATGGTGAACTGCTGCTATGACACTGCTTGTCTGATCAATTCCTTATGTGCGCTGATGATTTAGCCTCTTGTAAAGCTCTATCTCATACTAACTTCTCTTTGCACACTTCTTCTCTACTTCTATCAACTCTATCTCTCATGTCATGCCTAATACAAAGACGCATGTCTTATTTATATGCACAAACAAAACTATTCACCAAGTCAGTCTATAACTAATTACATACAATGCTTCCAAATGAATTGGCTCAAGTGTTTTTACATACAATGAGATTTACATGTCTATAAAAAAAATACAATAGGTGCATAGCATTTACAAAACAATATTATAGTCGCTAACCAAAATACTAATAGTCGGCTCCATGCTCTATTCTATTCTACCGCTCACTATCTGTGACACTTCAACTCACTGTATCTTCATCGTATTGACTCATCTGATCATGTGCTATTATCCATAGCTAAATAACATATCTAAAAGCTTATCTCCAAGGGTGCATACCAAAACTCAATCATACACACATGTGATGATGCTCTGTTCCTCTGGTGCTTCACTGACTATCCTATGTTCCATACTTAGCCATTTTTTTGATCTTCTAAGTTATGTGCTGACTCCAAAACTTCATATGAATTTTTTTCCATAATGACAACACTAAATCATAGTCATATATAACAGTATAGTCAACTTGCCAACAAAAAAAACCTTTATGAGAATGGAAAGGTTTTAAGGAAAAAAGAAAGAATGGTATGCAAGGGCTACTCATAGTTTGAAGGAATTAACTTTAAAGATACTTATACTCTTCTTGCTCGAATGGAGGCTATTGGGATGTTCTTGGCATTTGTAGCATTCAAAAGATTCAAGGTTTATCAGATGGATGTCAAGTTTGAATTCTTAAATGGAGAATTGAAGTAGGAAGTGTATGTTGAGAAACCATAAGGGTTTAGATTAGAATCAAATCTTGATGCAATTTGCAGGTTGAAAAAGAAAATGTATGGAGTGAAGAAGACACCTAGGGCCTAGTATGAAAAATTAGATAAATATCTAATTAGTCAAGGATTCAAGAAAGGTTGGGAAAAAAATAATTTATACTTCAAAATAATATCAGATAAAATATTGATTGTTGTTGTGAATTTTGATAACATCATCTTTGGAGGCAAGGATGATCTATGTAAGAATTTTGTTGAAGAAATGCAGAAGGAATTTGAGATTTCAATGTTTGGTGAATTGAATTTCTTATTGGCAAGTGATGTTTTGAGAGCACTATGGATCATGTAAGGGTTGTCATTTATGGAAACACTTATGCTGGAGTGATCGCATGAAGTGAGTATAGGTACTGGAGACACAGTCATGAAAATGACTAAGTACAAAATTAGAATAACAGTATATTGCAATACACTTTTGGTCAGCAAAGACAATATATGATGTATTATGGCTTGTGAACTTAGAGGAAGAATTTTTGGGATATGTATGACCTTTAGTTAAGGTCGCATGTGTTTTGGTGTTGATATCAGTAAGATATAGTGATACAAAGATATGCAAAGATAGAGAAATAATGAATTAGGGTATATGAATAGTCACGATGATTGAGGGAAGGTTAGATGGAATGGTAATGTGCTAAGTCAGATGAAAGTTGTATATTGCCAACACTTTGGTAATACAAGATCACCGACTCTACATTTATCATTTGTATAAGTAATTGTTATGTTTTGCATTGTATTTGTGAGTTGACTGGATGTCAGAATTGATATAAGTATAGAGTTTTTTGTGGAAGCGATAAGTGTAAAACTATGTGATAGAGATGGATATGTGATAGATGCAAATTTGGGATATTAGTAAAGGGTGATAGAAGATGCGATATCTAAGATTGACATAGCTATAATTGGAACTATCAAAGTATAGCAGATGCTTGTGCAGTTCACTTATTGAAGAACATTTTTGTAAATTTTTTTTGGTTGTAAGAGATATAAGCTCACCACACCTTTAACAAGGTTTTTCTATACCCCTAATAGGGCTTTCTATTCCTCTAACAAGGAAATTTAATATATAATACTCATCTCCTAACAGGGCTAGATCTCCTAATAGGGATTCAATATTTTAGTGCATAGCTCTGGGTACCATCCCCACCGGGGTTTTCCCTTGGGCAGGGTTTCCTTGAAAACAAATAATGGTGTTATGAGTTATGTGTTATATGTTTATGTTCTTTTCATTTCAACATTGATATGGTTTATTTACAATTGGTTGAAGTTTAATTTAAAGTGTTGTAATACTGATTCACCCCCTCTTAGTATTAATTACTCATAACAATTGGTATCAGAGCTATTGACCCTTGGAGAGAAAGACTAACAACTTAAGGGATATCAAAATGGATTCAAAAAGTTTGTAGGAGAACTTCGAAGTAGCACTTGATGACCTGGACAAAGAAAAGGTTGAGAATGGTCAATTGAAATTCAAATTAAGAAGAGCAGAAGGTTTCATTAAGAAACTAAAGGAACAACTTGAATTTTAAAGAAGTTAGAGACAAGACCTTATGGATAAGATCAAAGAGGATTCAAATAATGATACATCAGACCAAGTAAAGAAGATAGAACAAGAAATAGAGCAAATAAATCTTTTGATGATTAAAGAAATTCAACATGAAAAGGATGCAAGATACAAGTTGAAGAGACACTAAAAGAATCAAATGTGCAGATAGGACAAATGAAGATTGAACTTGATCACTACAAGGATAAATCTCGGGAATTGGAGAAGTACAATTAGATCATAAAAGGTGAACTCACTCAATCCAAATTTCACATTGAGAAGTTACACATGAGTAGTGATAAAATTGATGAACAAATAGAGAGATAGAAACCTAAAGGAGACATGACTATGATTAGATACAATGAAGGAGAATGTTCTAAGACTAATGATGAATCACATGAAGAAAAGACTAAAGATAGATCCACTTTTGAAGAACCTAAAGATCAGATTAGACCTTTCAGAGGTAGATGCTTTGGATGCAACAAAGTTGGACACATGAAAAGAGATTGAAGAAATAAAGGTCCTTTCAAATTATTTACCGATTAATGTTACAATTGTTATGCATATGGACATAAGAAAGAAGAATGTAGAAAATATGATCAGTTAAGGAACATACAAGATTACATGAGAGAAGAGTCAAAAACTAAGATCACATGCTACAAATGTAATAACTTTGGGCATACTACAAGGTATTGTAAGCTATAGGTTAATCAGGATAGAAGACCACCTACATGTTTCAAATGCAACAACTTAGGACACATAGCAAAGTTCTACATGTATAATGGAATGAACAATAGAAGAGGACCACCACATGTGGTTATAAAGAATAATATTGGTGATAGTGGTAAAAGTATTAATGAGTACATGGATGAGTTTAAGAATCATTTCAAGAAACTAGAAAATGAAGATGATGGTATGATATGGAAGGTAAACGATTTCAATAAGGCATTGGTTCAAGGAGAGAGCAGATACTACTGTGTCTTCACATGATGTTGACATTACTACATCAACCTAGAAGGTCACATGGCCTTAGGGGGAGAATTGGATGCAAACAACATAATATATCCAGCCCTTGATTATGTGGAATAAGCTCATGCGAGCTTAGATATGGTATGTATAGACACTATGGAGTTTATGTTTGTGATCGCAACACTTGGAGATTCATATCCTATGATAATTTTTTTTTATGTTTAGACTATGTACAAAGTTGAGCTACTTGTGATTAATGCAGTCACTCACCTTGTGATGAATGAAACACCTTGAAACATATCATTTCTATGTTGTTTGAGTAGCAGCAACCAAGGAGAACAGAGTTAAGAAGAACTACAACCATCTAGCAATGACATTGCATGATTGTTTGAAGAAAAAGTTCCAGAATTTGGTGTATTAAAGGTATTTAGATCATATAATCTTTCAAAAAGATATAGGATACCTAAGGAGATAGTTGAGAAATACAAAGACACAATCTGTTTCATGGTTGAAATTGACTGTATGTTCTTTGAAGCAGTTGAGCCAAAAAAGAAATGGTGCTACCCTATGGGGTATGAGGTTAGTTATGAAGTTCTTACAATGCAAGTTGAACATGTACTAGCAGCTGAGATAGACACATCTGAAGAGATATGGGGAACTTATTGGGAAAAGTGAGCAAAAGTTAGAGAAGAATAGGATAAAGGGACAAGGAAGAGGAAGATTGAGAAAATAGTTGATGACATTGCTATGAAGGCAAGAATTTATAAGGATAAAATAAAAGAAGTAAGGATAAGGATGTCACAAGGATCTTCTAGCTTGGCAATTGGGGCACCTCCTCCTTTTGAAGCTGAAAAGACAGTAAGTCCTACTTCTGATATAATTGATTTATCAATTACACATGAAAAGATAGCATAAGTAAATGTACCTACAAGCACACCTAGGAGATCTACAAGATCTAACAAATCAAGCAATCCAAAGAAAAAAAAGGTAGAAGTAGAAACAAAGAAGAAAGAGGACAAGGTGATTGAGAAGACATAAGAAAAAGAAGAATAGAAGAAGCCACAAGATCTGTGGAAGCCGGATATCAAGATGTTACAAAAGAGAGTAATAAGAGATGGAAATCTAAAGATAGTAAATAGATAAGAGAGTAATAAGAGATGGAAAGTTTAAAAATAGTAAATAGATACTATGAAAGGTGTGATTTTGACAATCAAGTAGTAATTGAGGACATAGTAATTGAGCACTTGTTAGTCTACAAGAAGAATTTGCTAGAAATAAAAGGTAGTATTCCTAAGGACTTGTATAGCAAGTTGTAAATAAGAAAATAGTTAGCACATTCAGAGGATGAGACTATAATAAATAAGCCTATTGAAGACATGTTACCTATAGTATCCATACAAGAGAGGGAGAGAATCATTAAAGAGTTGAAACCTCTATTGAGAACAAAGGCCTGACTTGTGAAGATAATGACAAGGAAGTATGATGAGGTTATAGAAGACACACAAAAGGTATTGGACCAAATTCTTATGTGCGACATGCCTGAGAAGACCTCACCTCCCAAGGTTACCAAGCCTACACCTTTAGGAATGGGAGAAAGCTCTAGGACAGCTGAAGAGAATTGATGTAGGGGCATTCGAGAGTACTCAGTAAATCTACATGATGGTGTGTTGTTTTGGTTCTATGTTACTCAGTTGCAACTTTAACCGACGGTCTCAGTTATTGAAGGAAGCTCACTCGTTGAAGGAACTCAGTGAAACCTCTTATGCTCGGTGGAACTTGTACTCAGTGATGCCTATGGTGCTAGGTCAATGTGTTTGTTGGATGATGCTTGTATGGCTCGGTGATGCTTGGTGTGGTCAATTGTTTTACTGGTGCCCAGTTATTTCTCTAGCGCTCAGTAGTTTTGGCTTATCGACTGGAGTTCTTGGAGATTTGGTTGGCTGACTTGGTGCATTTATTGGTGGTATCTTTTTTTTTATTCTCCCAGGTAGATCTAGATGCCAACATGGAGAATTAAATAATTGTAAGGCTATTTGTGAACGGACTGTTGTTGCATTTAATATTTATTTGTACTAGAAGCTGACTTGGCTTAGGAGTTAATTGTTTCTTCCAACCAACTTGTGGTTGAGGAAATGTATTTAAGGAGTGCTTGGGTAGATGATTAAGAAGGAAGATTGTAGAAGTAGATCTGATAGACTTGGATCCTGTGAGATCTTGAAGATTAGATTATTATCTGATAGTTGTAATAGCAGAGCTAGTGGTTATCTCCTTGGAGACAAGGAGATTGCTTGGAGGCTTGTGAGCTCAAGTTTAGATCTGCCTTAGGGTTTCCATTAGTTGTTGATTTGTTTCAGAGCTGAACTAGCTGAGAGGTTTCAAAAATACTTTTGATTGTATTTGGCACTAACTTGGAAGGCCTTGCAGTTGGGCATGTTAATGAAAATTCTGTTGAATCATTATCTTATTGTGTTATTCCATTGTGGTTGTTGTTTAGCTGCTTGTTTGGACTGTCCTTAATTGGATCCTTCAGACCTATGCTATGTCAGGTGGTATCAGAGTGAAGTTGATCTTGTTGGAAGAAAGTTGGTGAAGAGATTGTGTGTGATCTGAGCTGCAGATCCATGCTACTGAACTTGTGAAATCGTGGCATAGTTGTTCATGCAAGGTGACATGTTGATCTGAATTTCATACAACTTGGAGGTTGTCATAAGGTGGTCAGTGTAGGGATTTTTGTAGAGGCTTTCTTATCTTTAAGAATGCCTCTGAGAAGACTAGACCCTAGGGTGATTGTGAATCTCTGTGATACTGTGGAATCTAGGATTACAAAGAAGGTGAAATCTTATTTTAGATCGGAGATGGAGGTGATGAAGAATGACATGATCACTAAGATCATGAGGGATATGACTGGTGTACCTTGGAATATTGGTACTGAGGATGGTTATGAGGAAGTTTTTGAAGACTTTGAAGATGCTGGATCTAGTGGTGATGATAGAGCCGATCAGAGGGATAGATATGGTAAAGACATAACTATTCGATTGTAGGGATTTGGAGCTCAGTTAAGTATTAGTTACCGTATGGAAGTTTCTAATTTCTTTGTACTTTGAAACCTGAGAATTTGATTGATTGGATTGGTGAATTAGAAGACTTCTTTGAGCTTGAAGAAATTGAAGATCCTCTTAGAGTGAGGTTAGCACAAACTAAGTTGAAAAGACATGTTGCTCTTTGGTGGAAGGAATTACAAAGAGATAGAGAAGATGAAGGTGAAATGAAGATAAATCGGTGGAGGTTGATGGTGACTAAATTGAAAGCTAAGTTCATACCTGCCAATTATGAGCTTGACTTGTTTAAGAATTTGTAGAATTTGAAGCAAAAAGATTTGACTATTGAAGACTATACCAAGGAGTTCTACAAACTTACTATTCGATCTGGACACAGAGAACTTGGTAAGGAAAAGGTAGCTCGGTATGTGAATGGTTTGAGATTCAATATTCAGGATGAGATTGGTATGCCAAAGATTGATTCTATTGAAGATGCTTATCAGTATTCTCTAAAGGAAGAAGATAAGTTGAAATGGAAACAATGTAGTAATCCCCGAGGGAAGGAGAAGATTGATCACTTGGTGAATGATAAACTAACTATAGAAGATGAACCAAAACCCATGGAATTGAAGAAGAAGATAGGTAGGATTATATTTAAAGGTACTTTTTATAATTGTGGTGAAGAAGGACATCGATCTTTTGAGTGTACATAGAAGAAGTTTGGTGATCGAAGGAATGCTGTGGTAAATGCAAATATTCAGAATGAACCTAAATCTGAGAACTTGCTGGTTCAAAGAACATTGCTCGGTGCAAAGGTGGAACCTTGTCAGAGGAGTAACTTGTTCAAAACTCGGTGCAAGTTTTGAGGTAAACTTTGTGATGTTATTATTGATAGTGGTAGTACTGATAACCTTGTTGCTGAGGATTTGGTACAAAAACTTAATTTGAAGAGAATGAAGCATCCTTATCCTTATAGGATTGCCTGGTTACAAGATGTTCATGCTCTGGAAGTGAGGGAACAGTGCTCTGTTGATTTTCAGATTGGCTAGTATAAGGATCTAGTGTTGTGTGATATTGTAGAGATGAATAGTTGTCATATATTTCTCAGTAGACCTTGGCAGTATGATTGCTAAGCTATGTATGATTGTGTCAAGAATGTGTTTATTGTGTAGAAAGATGACATGAAGTTTTCCCTAATGCCTATGATGGATACAACACTTGGTAGGAGAAGCCTGAGTATTGGTAGCTGAGTTGAGTTGTTGGATCCTGAGAGGATGGATGATTAGTATGGAGAATAGACCTATGTGTTATCAAGGAAATATTTGAAAAGACAAAGAAAGTAGAAGTGGAAGAGTGTGAAAGATGAAGACTTGAAGGGCTTATATGTGAAGAACCAGTTCGAGGTGTATGTATTGAATCTTGAAAGATGTTATTCCAGCCTATGTGAACATATTTTCAAACCTGGGGTGTCTGATGTAGGAAAATTCTAGGGTACTCAATAAATCTACATGACGGTGTGTTGTTTTGGTTCTATGTTACTCGGTTGCAGCTTTAACCGACGGTCTCGGTTATTGAAGAAATCTTGGTTGCTGAAGGAACTCAGTGAAACCTCTTGTGCTTAGTGGAACTTGTACTTAATGATGCCTGTGGTGCTCGGTCGATGTGCTTTCTTGATGATGCCTATATTTCTTGGTGATGCTTGGCATGGTTGGTTATTTTACTTGTGCTCGGTTATTTCTTTGGCGCTCAGTAGTTTTGGCTTACCGAAAGGAGTTCTTGGAGATTTGGTTGGCTAACTTGGTGCATTTATTGGTGGTATCTTTTGTTGTATTCTCCTAGGTAGATCTAGAGGTTGACATGGAGAATTAAATAATTTTAAGGTTGTTTGTGAGTTGACTGTTGTTGCATTTAATATTTGTTTGTAGTAGAAGATGAATTTTCTTAGGAGTTAATTGTTTCTTCTAGCTGACTTGTGGTTGAGGAAATGTATTTAAGGAGTGTTTGGGTAGATGAATAAGAAGGAAGATTAGGGAAGTAGATTTGATAGACTTGGATCCTGCGAGATCTTGAAGATTATATTATTATCTGATAGTTGTAATAGCAGAGCTAGTGGTTGTCTCCTTGGAGACAAGGAGATTGCTTGGAGGCTTGCGAGCTCAAGTTCAGATCTACCTTAAGGTTTCCATCAATTGCTGATTTGTTTCAAAGCTGAACTAGCTGAGAGGTTGCATAAATAATTTTGATTATATTTGGCCCTAATCTGGAAGGCCTTATAGCCATGAATGTTAATGAAAATTCTCTTGAATCATTGTCTTGTTATTTTATTTCACTATGGTTATTGTTTGGCTTCTTGTTTGGACTATCCTTAATTGGATCCTCTAGACCTGTACTGCATCAAGAATGAGCAAGAAAGAGAAGTTGACAAGAAACCACACTTCTTCATTTCTAGTATGTCTATATCATTAGACACTTCACTTTATATAAATGATCCATTTCAAGAAAATATAAATAGTGTGATGATAGTAGAAGAAGAAAAAAAGGAAGAGAAAGAACAAGAAAAGGAGAAACAACAAGAGGAAAAGTAGGAAGAAGAGACAAAAACATTAGAAGAAGAAGAGGTAAGAATTGAGCTTAAATAAGAACCAGATACCTCCTCCACCCTATTGTTTGGAAATTATGGCCAAACCGGTGAACACTGATGTGGAAAGCATGGATGAGAATGAACTCATGAGGTTATCCTTCATGGCATTTTCTAAGGCAAAGGAAAGGTCAGAACAAAAGGGGGACAAGAAGGTAAAGGTGATTGCTAGAGTAGTAGAGACTGTAAATAAAATACTCCCTACACCTCTTATTTTTCAAGGAAAGGATGATGCAGATAACTTGAACTTGGAATTAGACAACTTTGACAGTGATTTTGAGTCACTATTAAAAATTTTAGAGGATAAGGATGAGAAGAGATACTTAGAAAATAAGTTGAAGAAAGTTTGTCAGTCCTTCTCATGGGACTTGGACATTCTGAAAAAAATTGTAATCAAAGAAAAAATTTGTGTGGCAGAAGAAAGAAAGGTATATAGCTATTGCATAAATCCTATCAGACATGTTAAGAATATTGAAGATATCATAGCCAAGGACAAGGCTACATTAGACAACTTAATGGATAGTTGTGAAAACTCTTCACAAACTATGTTGGAAATGGACAAGCAGACATCCAAAATTTTGGATAAGATAAGTTCTTTGAATATAGAGAAAGGGAGAGTAGTGGAAAGATTTGGTTTTCTAAAGAGTCTAATCACTCCTAATCTTTCAATTCTTGAAGCTCATCTCACAGAGATGGAGAAGATAGAAGGATCAATGACAAATTTTGTACCCACTAAGCTGAAGGGAGTAGAAATTGCATCTTATGCACTGAATGGATAGATCCATGTTAGTGAACTTTTGATCAAGTCATGGGATGATGAAGTGAAGACCTTGGAAGACTCCTTCCAAGACATTTTGAATCTGGTGAGTAAGCACTAAAGTCTAATATGCTTAAGATTTTAAAATTTTGTAAGTACCTTTGCCATTGATGTCAAAGGGAGATAAAGAGAAGAGAAAAAATAATTAAATTAAAAAAAGAAGAAAAGAGAGAGAGAGAGAGAAAAAGAGAAGAAAAGAAGAAAGGATATGTATATAAAGAAGTAGAAGGAAGATAGTGTTTTGACACTTAGTCATTTTTCGCTAAGTATTATCATCAATGCCAAAGGGAGAGATTGTTGGAAAGTGATGTTTTGAGAGCACCATAGATCACTTAAGGGTTGTCATTTATGGTAACACTTATGCTGGAGTGATCACATGAAGTGAGTATAGGTACTGGAGACACAGTCATGAAAATGACTAAATACAAAATTAGAATAATAGTATACTGCAGTACAATTTTGGTCAACAAAGATAATATATGATGTATTATGGCTTACAAACTTAGAGAAAGATAGCTTGGGATATGTATGACCTTCAGTTAAGGTCACATGTGTTTTGGTGTTGATATCAATAAAATACAGTGATATGAAGGTATGCGAAGACAAAGAAATAGTGAATCAGGGTATATGAACAATTGCGATGATTGAGGGAAGGTTAGATGGAATGGTAACGTGCTAAGTCAAATGAAAGTTGTATATTGCTGACACTTTGGTAATAAAAGATCATCGACTCTACATTTATCATTTGTATAAGTAATTTTTATGTTTTGTATTTATGAGCTGATTAGATGGCCTAATTGATATAAGTATAGAGTGTTTTGTGGAAGTGATAAGTGTGAAACTATGTGATAGAGATGGATATGTGATAGATGCAAATTTGGGATATTAGTAAAGGTAGATAGAAGATGTGAGATATGAGATTGACAGAGAAATAACTCAAACTATCAAAGAATATCAGATGCTTGTGTAATTCACTTATTGAAGAATGCTTTTGTAACAAAATTTTGGTTGTAAGATTTGTAAGCTCACCACACCTTTAAAAGGGTTTTTGTATACCCCTAATAGGGTTTTCTATTCCTCTAATAAGGAAATGTACTATGTAATACTCATCTCCTAACAGGGCTAAATCTCCTAATAAGGATTCAATATTTTAGTGCATAGTTGTGGGTACCATCCCCACCGTGGTTTTCCCTTGGCTAGGGTTTCCTCGAAAATAAATAATGGTGTTATGAGCTATGTGTTTATGTTATTTTCATTTCAGCACTAATATGGTTTATTTTCAATTGGTTGAAGTTTAATTTAAAGTGTTGTAATATTGATTCACCCCCCTTTCAATATTACTTAATCCTAACATTTCTTTCTTAGATTGCAAGTAAGACAAAATAGCAAACACATTTTTATTTCTCAATCCAAGTATGTGAAGGAGTTACTGAAGAAGTTTGACTTATAAAATTAAAAATTTGTATACACTCCTATTGTTACTGGTTGTAAGTTGACTAAGAATAATGATTCTTTAAAACAAAATACAACTAAGTATAAATCAATGATTGGAGGATTATTTTACCTTACTACTACCAGACCAGATATCATGTATGTAGTATGTTTGGCAGCCAAATTTTAGCAAGAACTAAAAGAGTCACATGTTATGGCCATAAAAAAGATTTTTCAAATACTTAAAAGGAACAAAAGATATGAGATTATGGTATCCAATACAATTATATTTTACATTGATGACATATACAGATACAAATTGGGTAATTTATTTGGATAATAGAAGGAATACCAGTGGTGGAGTATCTTTCTTGGCTTCCAGTTAATTGTTTGGTCAAGCAAGAAGCGGTTTTACAATGCTATCAACTTTTGAGTCAGAATATATTGCAGCATCCTCATGTTGTAATCAATTATTATGGATGAAGCAGACCTTGAAGGATATAGGAATTAATTTTTATTAACCAATTCCTATCATGTGTGATAATACCAACTCTATAAGTGTGCCAAAAAATCTAATAATGCATGGCAAAACAAAACATATCGATACCAAATATCACTTTATTATAGAGAAGGTTGAGGAAGGTGCATTTAAGATTGAGTATGTGCCTATAAAGGAACATATCGTAGACATATTCACCAAACCTTTGCACAAGGAGACTTTTGAGTATCTCAGGGGGAAGCTAAGAATTTTGCCCCTTCCTAGTGATCACTAAATGCACCGATGTGTGCATTGGTCTAGTTCTTTGCATTTCTATATTTCTAGATCAATTATTGGTGGCTTCCTCGTAGGGGGAGTAGAGTATGTTAGCAAGGGGGGATATTTATTGGCCCTTTGTCATTGTTGTCAAAGGGGGAGAAGGTGGAGAAGGGTTGAAGTTCATTTATGTACTTTTTTATTGATGAATGTTGCCATCAATGAGAAAGGGGGGTATTGTTATAATTTGAGGTTGATGTTATGTTGGGATATTGTGCAAATATGCACTTCAAAGATTCACTATCATATTGTTATACACTGAATTTGCACCTCTGATCTCAAGCTCTCTTGGTCTTGATAATCCAGTATAACATGGGAATCATCTCAAGGTTGTGGGACCTTTTGCTAACCGAGATGAGACCTCCAGATTCTAGGCTAGTTCCTCTTGGATAGTCACCTTGATTTTCTCTTAGATAGAAAATGTAAATTCTTTGAGGGGAAAGGGATAGAAGGAATGCATGAAAGGAAAATGATTGAAAGCAAATCTACCTACTAGGTGATGCACCGAAACTAGGGTTTGGATCTCAGTATAGAGGGATGAAACCAGTGACAGACTTAGGTCAAAAAGATCACAGCTTACTAAATAGGCTTGCATAAGTATTTCATAGGAAGGCTTGAATAGAAAACTCAACCTATGACCTGCAAGCAGACATTCTCTTTAGCAAAAGGGCACAAGAATGAGACAAAATGACAGGGGCCGAAGAATACCCACAATCTCACTCAGATTAGATCAAACATAGTAGTGCACATATAAGCTGAAAGTAAGAGGAATCAGGGAAGCTAAGAATCACTGAAAACATTCATAAACTTCAATCCAATAAGAGATAAGCCAAACAAGAAAGCATAAGGATAGGAGAAATGTCACAAAACACTTTGCAATGTCTGAATAATCAATGAAAATTAACAATTGCAGAAAGCCAAAAGGGCAAGGAAATTGCCACAAATTGCTCTCTGAGAAAGAAAATTTTTCTATTTACAACTGCTGCCTTCTGAGCACTACAAGCTCCAAAAAATAATATATGCATCACTGCACGTAGACAGGAATCAAAATTTTAGGGCTACATAGATATGAATAGAATAATCAACCCTAAAACTAGTCACTTCTGATCATAAATAAATTCTGCAAATATCATGAAAGATCAGATATCTTTCTCTTTGCATGTCCATCCTTGAATTGATCATGCCTGTAGACAAAAGACCTCAACCTGACAACCCCCTGCAACCTACCCAGCCATGAATGCTCAAAAATCCAATTTCAGATCCTGGAAAGGACCCAAAACGGTAGCCTAAAAGATCTCTGCAAAATCTATCCAACTACAACCCCCTCCAAAGCTATAAATTTCAGTTACCCGCACTCGCAAGATCTTCAGAAGAAAGCCCATGAAAAATAGGCCACTTTGAAATAACACTGGTTGCATGAGCTAAAAAAGCCTCATGCGATCATGCGACAAGCTCTTAGAAACTACCACTTAGCCATGCAAGACACCTGGACCCACAAGGAAAGCCACCGTAGCATCCCCACAAAAAAGTCAATGGTCACATGATCGCATGAGCCAAAAAGGCTTCATGTGATCATGCGACAAACCTTTTATAATCTACCTCCACTTGCCACAAATGTTCGGGCTCAAGATTGCACTACAAACTTAACCCCGGTTCCACCTTGGGTTCATCCTCTCTTTAGTCACAAAGTCGCCTGATGTCTTCCTTAACCCTGGGTCTATTCAGTGACTACGTGAAACAAGCTAACCATGCAACTGCACTCTTGCCAAGTTTGGAGGCCTGTGAAAACATATCCACCAGCATGTGAACAAAGAAACCTTTATTGGACACCGCTAGGTTAGAAGAGAAAAGAATGCCCCCCTCTAAACTTCTACCATTAAAATTTGGCCCCACAGAAAAAAATAGCTGCACCGCTTGAAAAAGTCAACGGTCGCATGATCGCATGAGCCAAAAAGGCTTCATCCGATCATGCGACAACCTTTTAAAATTCTACCTCTACTTGAAAAAGAAATGATCGGGCCCCCAAAACATCACCCCTATCAAACTTGCCACGTGTCCCAACAGGAGCTGACCACACAGCTGGACCCACGACCACACCAAACAGAAGCATCAGAAGGATCCTACAATGGTCATATAATCGCATGGGATCGGTAGATCCCATGCAAACATGTGACCACTGTAGATCTTGAATCTACGAGGGCATATGTTACACTACCAATGGCCCACCGCAAACCGGCCCCGTCACCAAACCGCAAGCCCACTGCCGGAGTCAAAGCCCCTGCTGACCGCTTGTCACATAGTCGCATGCGGTTAAGAGGTCGCATGAGATCATGTGACCAACCGCATGATGCTACCCAAAGACCGCACATGTCACCATCCACCGAAGTCCTGTTGACCGCCACCTTGCTAAGAAAACCGGACCCACCAAAACTGCTAACGGCTTGTTGCATGGTCGCATGGGCTCGAAAGAGCCCATGCGATCATGCGACCAATCGTAGGAGGTTAGCCATTGAACACCACCGAAGATTGACCGCCGATCACTGATACCGCATCAACGGTTGTCACATGATCTCATTGGATCGAAAGATCCCATGCGATCATGCGATAGTCATCAAATCTTCTACACTGGCACGACCTTTTGAGGAATTGGGACCCACCTATCAGAGTTGCGCACTTAGGGTCAAAAACATAGACGGTGTCAAAAATACAGAGGGTTTTTGAGCGAAGGTCAAAAACACACTAAAATTTTAGAGAGGGGGGGTTGAAAACACACCGAGCTTTTGGATCAAAAGGCAGAAACATCCTGAGCCTGCAGAGAGGAGGTCAAAAACACACTGGGTTTATGACACTTGAGCATTTCATTGGAAAATAGGACTGTGGCCGAAAATGAACAAGAGGGAAATTTGGGAAACATTTTGGTGACTTCTGCGGGATGTCAGCTTGCTAGACATTGGACCAATTACCTTGAAGCAATCCATTGGGCATAGGAGTTGTTTAAGCACAAAACTGTGATAGGGACAAAACTGAACCAGCAAGGCAAATTGTGCACGAGCACTTCTTGGAAAGTGGGAAATTACTCTAGGAAAATAAGAAACACCTAACCTAGACTAACCAGTACAGAAACCTGGTTAAATGAAACCATTGACTAGTTGTGGAAAATAGCTTCCCATCCTTCTCATCTTACAATAATCTACATGTTCTTGGAGAGCTATTAAAAGATAAATACAGGAGACATGCAGAATCACCTGCTCGACAAAGATCTAACTGATATAGATTTTGCTCACTTGGTCAAGCTGATTGTAGGCACCATCATTCTGAGAAGAAACAACAAGCAACAAGGAGACTTTACTTACTTGGTCAATGGGGGCAATAAGAAGATCTGGTTCATTTTCAGCGTCAAATCCTGATGGAAAACCACATTCGGATGGTGGCATGATTTGTACTCCTTTGATAACCTCCATCTTGGCCAAATACCTGATAGGGAAACCATGAGAGATGCTGGACCTAGAGCTTTCCTTGACAAACTTAGGCTCTTGAGAGATTACTTCAGTCTGATTGGCTTCCTTCTTATGCTGACCAGAAATGACTATCTCCTGTAGATTGCAGGTGTTCTCTAAAAGTGTGGGCTTGTCATCAAGATGCAAGCAAAAGTACTCCATCTTGTCCCATAATTGATCTTCCTCTTCTTCTTCTAGACTCTTTTGTAGGAGAAGTATACTACTGTCAGCATAATCATGATTTGTTGAGGACTTACTTATCTTAACCTGTTTAGAGAGAGCCTCCCTTAGATCAACAATCTTTTGCTCTATGCTCTCCTTTTCTTCTTCAAGTTGAGAACATTTATCAATCTGCATCTGATAGCCTCTTTTATATTTTTCAGCTGCAGAAGCTAGGAATCTCATATTTTGTTTGAGGTCCTGCAGCTCTTTCTCATGAAACTCCTCATGAGCTCTCAACTCCTACTCCTTCTCAAGCTGAAACTCGTTGCCTCTATCAAACATGGCCTCCACCAAATTTTTTTGGTCTTGAACCACCTTTTCACAATTATTCTTATAAATTTCAAACTCCTCATAAGCAACCCTCTGAGCTGCTAATGCTCTTTGAAAATCTTCCTCTTTCTCAGCTATAGCATCACTAACCTTAATTAAATTTTCTTTGTAAACTTTGTTTAGTGTGGCCAGATTACTTGCAAGGGCTACTTGACTTTTTTGCTGTCCTGCAATGACTTCTTCACACTGCTTCCACCTAGCATCAAATTGCTCCTTTTCTTGTGTCCGCATATGCCCCCTTTGTATTTCCAGCACCTCCTCATAGTGTTTCTTTTGTGCTTCCAGCCCCTCAGCAAGTCTGGCCTCATTTCTCTTGTATTGTTCTGCCAGATACGTCATATAACCTTGATCTTGTTGAGCCAAAGCCTGTTGTTGTTGGATCTGGGCATGATGAGAATGCTCTTTCAAAGAAAGCATCTCCTCTTGAGGTTGCTGGTATGAGTAATTCTACTACCATGATACTGGAAGTTGGGTGGGTGGGGGGCAAGCATGAGATGACTGTTACTGGCCTCCATGAAATGAAGGGATACCCTCATGAAAAGAAGGATGGTAATCCATCCTAGGTACTAAATCTCCTTGAAACCAGTGGATGTGAACTTGGAGTCGCCAGATATGCCAAATAATGACCTCTCAAAGGTTTGCAACCTACTAGAAGCATATCAGAACCAACAAGAATTATGAAACTATGACCTCTTGTCCCACCGGGTGTGCCAGAAATGTTATACACTGAATTTGCACCTCTGATCTCAAGCTCTCTTGGTCTTGATAATCTAGTATAACATGGGAATCATCTCAAGGTTGTGGGACCTTTTGCTAACCAAGATGAGACCTCCAGAGTCTAGGCTAGTTCCTCTTGGATAGTCACCTTGATTTGCTCTTAGACAGGAAATGTAAATTCTTTGATGGGAAAGGGATAGAAGGAATGCATGAAAGGGAAATGACTGAAAACAAATCTACCTACTAGGTGATGCACTGAAACTAGGGTTTGGATCTCAGTATAGAGGGATGAAACCAGTGACAGACTTAGGTCTAGGAGATCATAGCTTACTAAATAGGTTTGCATAAGTATTTCATAGGAAGGCTTGAACAGAAAACTCAACCTATGACCTACAAGTAGACATTCTCTTCAACAAAAGGGCACAGGAATGAGATAGAATGACAGGGGCTGAAGAATACCCACAAACACACTCAGATCAGATCAAACATAGTAGTGCACATATAAGCTGAAAGTAAGAGGAATCAGGGAAGCTAAGAATCACTGAAAACATTCATAAACTTCAATCCAATAAGAGATAAGCCAAACAAGAAAGCATAAGGATAGGAGAAATGTCACAAAACACTTTGCAATGTTCGAATAATCAATGAAAATTAACAATTGTAGAAAGCCAAAAGGGTAGGGAAATTGCCACAAATTGCTCTCTGAAAAAGAAAAACTTTTTGTTTACAATTGCTGCCTTCTGAGCTCTATAAGCTCCAAAAAACAATATATACATCACTGCACGTAGGCAAAAATCAAACTTTTAGGGCTACATAGATATGCATAGAATAATCAACCCTAAAACTAGTCACTTCTGATCATAAATAAATTTTGCAAATATCACGAAAGATCAGATATCTTTCTCTTTGCGTGTCCATCCCTAAATTGATCATGCCTGCAGACAAAAGACCTCGACCTGACAACCCCTTGCAACCTACTCAGCCATGAATGCTCAAAAATCTAATTTCAGATCTTAGAAAGGACCCAAAATGGTGGCCTAAAAGATCTCTACAAAATCTATCCAATTGCAACCGCCTCCAAAGCTATAAATTTCAGCTACCTGCACTCACAAGATCTTTAGAAGAAAGCCCATGAAAAATATGCCGCTTTGAAATAACACTGGTCGCATGAGCTAAAAAAGCCTCATGTGATCATGCGACAAGCTCTTAGAAACTGCCACTTAGCCATGCAAGACACTTGGACCCGCAAGGAAAGCCACCGCAGCATCCCCACGAAAAAGTCAATGGTCGCATGATCACATGAGCCAAAAAGGCTTCATGCGATCATGCGACAAACCTTTTATAATTTGCCTCCGCTTGCCACAAATGTTCGGGCTCAAGATTGCATTGCAAACTTAACCTTGGTTCCACCTTTGGTTCATCCTCTCTTTAGTCGCAAAGTCACCTAATGTCTTCCTTAACCCCGAGTCTATTCAGCGACTACGCGAAACAAGCTAATTGTGCAACTGCACTCTTGCCAAGTCTAGAGGCCTGTGAAAACATATCTGCCAGCATGCGAACAAAGAAACTTTTATCGGACATCGCCAGGTTAGAAGAGAAAAGAATGCCCCCTCTAAACTTCTGCCATTAAAATCCAGCCCCACGGAAAAAAGTAGCTGCACCGCTTGAAAAAGTCAACAGTCACATGATTGCATGAGCCAAAAAGGCTTCATGCGATCATGTGACAACCTTTTAAAATTTTGCCTCCGCTTGAAAAAGAAATGATCGGGCCCGTAAAACATCACCCCTGTCAAACTTGCCACATGGCACAATAGGAGCTGACCACATGGCTGGACCCAGGACCACACCAACTAGAAGCATCAAAAGGATCCTACGGTGGTCACATGATCACATGGGATTGAAAGATCCCATGCGAACATGCGACCACTATAGATCTTGAATCTACGGGGGCATATGTTACACTGCCGACGGCCCACCGCAAACCGGTCACGTCACCAAACCGCAAGCCCACCACCAGAGTCAAAGCCCCTGCTGACCGCTTTTCACATAGTCGCATGCGGTCAAGAGGCCGCATGCGATCATGTGACCAATTGCATGATGCTACCCAAAGACTGCACATGTCACCATCCACTGAAGCCCTGCTGACCACCACCTTGCTAAGAAAACTAGACCCACCGAAACTGCTAACGACTTATTGCATGGTTGCATAGGCTCGAAAGAGCCCATGTGATCATGCGACCAACCATAGGAGGTTAGCCACTAACCACCACCGAAGATTGACCGTTGATCATCGATACCACATCAACGGTTGTCGCATGATCTCATGGGATCGAAAGATCTCATGCGATCATGTGATAGTCATCAGATCCTCTACACTGGCATGACCTTTTGAGGAACTGGGACCTGCCTATCGGAGTTGCACACTTAGGGTCAAAAACACAGAGGGTTTTCGAGTGAAGGTTGAAAACACACTAAAATTTCAGAGCGGGGGGTCGAAAACACACTGAGCTTTCAGACCAAAAGGCAGAAACATCCTGAGCCTGTAGAGAGGAGGTCGAAAACACACTGGGTTTTCAACACTTGAGCATTTCATTGAAAAATAGGACTGTGGCCGAAAATAAACGAGAGGGAAATTTGGGCAACATTTTGGCTACCTCTGTGGGATGTCAGCCTGCTAGACATTGGACCAATTGCCTTGAAGCAATCCATTGGGCATAGGAGTCATTTAAGCACAAAACTGTGACAGGGACAAAACTGAACCAACAAGGCAAACTGTGCATGAGCACTTCTTGGAAAGCAGGAAACTACTCTAGGAAAATAAGAAACACCTAACATAGACTAACCAGTACAGAAACCTGGTTAAATGAAACCATTGACTGGTTGTGGAAAATAGCTTCCCATCCTTCTCAGCTTACAATAATCTACATGTTCCTGGAGAGCTATTAAAAGATAAATACAGGAGACATGCAGAATCACCTGCTCGACAAAGATCTGGTTGATATAGATTTTGCTCACTTGGTCAAGCTGATCGTAGGCACCATCATTCTGAGGAGAAATAGCAAGCAGTGAGGAGAATTTACTTAATTAATGGGGGCAATAAGAAGATCTGGTTCATTTTTAGTGTCAACTCCTGATGGAAAACCACATTCAGATGGTGGCATGATTTGTACTCCTTTGATAACCTCCATCCTGGCCAAATACCTAATAGGGAAACCATGAGAGATGCTGGACCTAGAGCTTTCCTTGACAAACTTAGGCTCTTGAGAGATTAATTCAGTCTGATTGGCTTCCTTCTTATGCTGACCGAAAATGACTATCTCCTATAGATTGCAGGTGTTCTCTAAAAGTGTGGGCTTGTCATCAAGATGCAAGCAAAAGTACTCCATCTTGTCCCAGAATTGATCTTCCTCTTCCTCTTCTTCTTCTAGACTCTTTTGTAGGAGAAGTATACTGCTATTAGCATAATCATGATTTTTTGAGGACTTACTTATCTTAACCTGTTTAGAGAGAGCCTCCCTTAGATCAAAAATCTTCTGCTCTATGCTCTCCTTTTCTCCTTCAAGTTGAGAACATTTCTTAATCTATATTTGATAGCCTCTTTTATATTTTTCAGCTGCAGAAGTTAGGAATCTCATATTTTGTTTGAGGTCCTGCAGCTCTTTCTCATGAAACTCCTCATGAGCTCTCAACTCCTGCTCCTTCTCAAGTTGAAACTTGTTGCCTCTATCAAACATGGCCTCCACCAAAATTTACTGGTCTTGAACCACCTTTTCACAATTATTCTTATGAATTTCCAACTTCTCATAAGCAACCCTCTGAGCTGCTAATGCTCTTTGAAAATCTTCCTCTTTCTCAGCTATAGCATCACTAACCTTAATTAAATTTTCTTTGTAAACTTTGTTCAGTGTGGCCAGATTACTTGCAAGGGCTGCTTGACTTTTTTGCTATCCTGCAATGACTTCTTCACACTGCTTCCACCTAGCATTAAACTGCTCCTTTGCTTGTGTCTGCATATGCCCCCTTTATGTTTCCAACACCTCCTCATAGTGTTTCTTTTGTGCTTCCAGCCCCTCAGTAAGCCTGGCCTCATTTCTCTTGTATTGTTCTGCTAGATACCTCCTATAACCTTGATCTTGTTGAGCCAAAGCTTGTTGTTGTTGGATCTGGGCATGATGAGAATGCTCTTTCAAAGAAAGCATCTCCTCTTGAGGTTGCTGGTATGAGTAATTCAGCTGCCATGATACTGGAGGTTGGGTGGGTGGGGGGCAAGCATGAGATGACTGTTACTGGCCTCCATGAAATGAAGGGATACCCTCATGAAAAGAAGGATGGTAATCCATCCTAGGTACTAAATCTCCTTGAAACCAGTGGATGTGAACTTGGAGTCACTAGATATGCCAAATAATGACCTCTCAAAGGTCTTCAACCTGCTAGAAGCATATCAGAACCAACAAGAATTATGAAACTATGACCTCTTGTCCCACCGGGCATGCCAGAAATGTTATACACTAAATTTGTGCCTCTGATCTCAAGCTCTCTTGGTCTTGATAATCCAGTATAACATGGGAATCATCTCAAGGTTGTGGGACCTTTTGCTAACCAAGATGAGACCTCCAGAGTCTAGGCTAGTTCCTCTTGGATAGTCACCTTGATTTGCTCTTAGACAGGAAATGTAAATTCTTTGATGGGAAAGGGATAGAAGGAATGCATGAAAGGGAAATGACTGAAAGCAAATCTACCTACTAGGTGATGCACCGAAACTAGGGTTTGGATCTCAGTATAGAGGGATGAAACCAGTGACAGACTTAGGTCTAGAAGATCACAGCTTACTGAATAGGCTTGCATAAGTATTTCATAGGAAGGCTTGAACAGAAAACTCAACCTATGACCTGCAAGCAGACATTCTCTTCAACAGAAGGGCACATGAATGAGACAGAATGACAGGGGCTGAAGAATACCCACAAAATCACTTAGATCAGATCAAATAGAATAGTACACATATAAGTTGAAAGTAAGAGGAATCAGGGAAGCTAAGAATCACTGAAAACATTCATAAACTTCAATCCAATAAGAGATAAGCCAAACAAGAAAGCATAAGGACAGGAGAAATGTCACAAAACACTTTGCAATGTCTGAATAATCAATAAAAATTAACAATTGTAGAAAGCCAAAAGGGTAGGGAAATTGCCACAAATTGCTCTCTAAGAAAGAAAAACTTTCTGTTTACAACTGTTGCCTTCTGAGCTCTACAAGCTCCAAAAAACAATATATACATCATTGCACGTAGATAGGAATCAAACTTTTAGGGCTATATAGATATGCATAGAATAATCAACCCTAAAACTAGTCACTTCTGATCATAAATAAATTCTGCAAATATCACGACAGATCATATATCTTTCTCTTTGCGTGTCCATTCCTGAATTGATCATGCCTGTAGACAAAAGACCTCGACCTGACAACCCCCTGCAACCTACTCAGCCATGAATGCTCAAAAATCCAATTTCAGATCCTGGAAAGGACCCAAAATGGCAGCCTAAAAGATCTCTGCAAAATCTATCCAACTACAACCACCTCCAAAGCTATAAATTTTAGCTACCCGCACTCGCAAGATCTTCAGAAGAAAGCCCACGAAAAATAGGCCGCTTTGAAATAACACTAGTCGCATGATCGCATGAGCTAAACAAGCCTCATGCGATCATGCGACAAGCTCTTAGAAACTGCCACTTAGCCATGCAAGACACCTGGACCTGCAAGGAAAGCCACCGTAGCATCCCCATGAAAAAGTCAATAGTCGCATGATCGCATGAGCCAAAAAGGCTTCATGCGATCATGTGACAAACCTTTTATAATCTGCCTCCGCTTGCCACAAATGTTTGGGCTCAAGATTGCACTTCCACCTTGGGTTCATCCTCTCTTTAGTCACAAAGTTGCCTGATGTCTTCCTTAACCTTGGGTCTATTCAGCGACTACGTGAAATAAGCTAACCGTGCAACCGCGCTCTTGCCAAGTCTGGAGGCCTGCGAAAACATATCTGGTAGCATGCGAACAAAGAAACCTTTATTAGACACCGCCAGGTTAGAAGAGAAAAGAATGCCCCCCTCTAAACTTCTACCATTAAAATTCGGCCCCTCAAAAAAAAGTAGCTACACCACTTGAAAAAGTCAACAGTCGCATGATCGCATGAGCCAAAAAGTCTTCATGCGATCATGCGACAACCTTTTAAAATTCTGCCTCCACTTGAAAAAGAAATGATCGGGCCCACAAAACATCACCCCTATCAAACTTGCCATGTGGCCCAATAGGAGCCGACCACACAGCTGGACCCACGACCACACCAACCAGAAGCATCAGAAGGATCCTACGGCAGTCGCATGATCGCATGGGATTGGAAGATCCCATGCGAACATGCGACCACCGTAGATCTTGAATCTACGGGGGCATATGTTACACTGCCGACGGCCCACCGCAAACCAACCATGTCACCAAACTGCAAGCCCACCATCGGAGTCAAAGCCCTTGCTGACCGCTTGTCACATAGTCGCATGCGGTCAAGAGGTTGCTTGTGATCATGCGACCAACCGCATGATGCTACCCAAAGACCGCACACGTCACCATCCACCGAAGCCCTACTGACCGCCACCTTGGTAAGAAAACCAGACCCACCGAAACCACTAACGGCTTGTCACATGGTCGCATGGGCTCAGAAGAGCTCATGTGATCATGCGACCAACCATAGGAGGTTAGCCATTAACTGCCACCGAAGATTGACTGCCGATCACCGATACCGCATCGACGGTTGTCGCATGATCTCATGGGATCGAAAGATCGCATGCGATGATGCGAAAATCATTGGATCTTCTACACTGGAATGATCTTTTGAGGAATTGGGACCCGCCTGTCGAAGTTGCGCACTTAGGGTCGAAAACACAGATGATGTCAAAAATAGAGAGGGTTTTCAAGAGAAAGTCAAAAAAACACTAAGCTTTTAGAGCGGGGGGTCAAAAACACACCAAGCTTTTGGACCAAAAGGCATAAACATTCTGAGCCTGTAGAGAGGAGGTCAAAAACACATTGGGTTTTTGACACTTGAGCATTACATTGGAAAATAGTACTGTGGCCGAAAATGAACAAGAGGGAAATTTGGGCAACACATATATTTGAGAGATGTGTTGTCATTGATGTTAACATATTTATTTGTTGTGACAATATTGTAGAGATGTTGCAGGAATGTTCAGTGGAATGATTGGATTGGTAGTACTACTAAATTGAATATTTGATGATGCAAAGCTATAGATGTGTTGAGATGTGTTTATAGTTGATCTATGTTAAGTTACTTAGGTTTTCAATGAGATTTGAGTTAGTTATGGTTGATTTATCAGAGACCGATATGTTGTTGTTTTGGACATGTACAAGAAGAAACATTGTGATAGTATTTAGATCAGTGTAGATCGGTGTGACAATAATTCAATATGGGAAGGTTATGGAATATTTTGGACTTGGATTTGTGTCCTTGCCATGATTGGTTCATCAATTTGAGGATTACAAGATATGTTTCTTTAGTGATAGTGTTTAATATTTATTGTTCTTGGTATACAGTGCATAAATGATTATGAATTCTGAGACATAGGTGTTGTTGGTGTTGCTGAGTTATTCAATGTTTCTTGTTGATGTCTTATGATAGTGTTCTTGGATCAAATTCATTTGTGCGATTGGTTTGGATGATTTTATTTTGGTGTGTTGGTGTTCTTATTGTTCTTGGATGGCATGGTTGGTGTAATATGTTGCAATAGATCGTGATGAGATTTATGGAGTTGTTGCATGTTCAAGGATTTTCTTATGGATCATTTATATGCCTTAGCCGACATTCAATGGATCAATTTTTAATTTGAGTTGTCATGATGTAATATTTTGTAATTAGGTATTTAGGTTGAACTGACCTTGTTTATTCTTACAAGGTTGATGAAATATATTTAAAAATGTAATCATTTGTAAGTGTCAAGGTGTGCGTGTGTGAGGATAATGTGTTGATGATTGTATGAAGAGGTATGAGTGGAATCTACAATTGAGGTAGAGATTTTTTGTACTTCATCAAAGTTGTATTGGCACATTGGAGATGATATCAGTCAGTTCATAAATTAGTGGATTGTTGTCCACTCATAGTTGTAGCCCTTGTTGTAATTCTCAGGGTTGTTTCCCTTATTTGTATTTGAGCAGTAATCTCTAGGTAGTGTTCCTGAATGTATGTGTATTTCCCTTTGTAATAATCCTAATAGGGTATAGTGCTTTTAATTGAGTACATCATCTAGTGGGTTTGATCCCCACCATGGTTTTTCCCCTAACAAGGTTTCCACGCAAAAAATATTGGTGTTATGTGTCCATGTGTTTTTTGGATCTGTGCTTTCATCCTTGAATTTTTAGATATGAGGTTAAAGGTTTAAGTTTGCATAAGGTTTTGGTTTTTAGGCCACAACTGCTTCACCCCCTTCCCTCTTAGTTGTGTGTTTCCTTGATTCTACAAATTGGCATCAGAGCTAAGTCCTCTTTGGGAAGCCTAATCGCTTGATCCAACATGGAATATTTCAAGAAGGTCAGTCCCAAATTTTGAAGGAATAAAATATACAATATGGAAAGGCTGGATGAAAACTCATTTGCGATGCATTAGAGAAGGCTAATGGACTATCACTGAGAATTCCTATAATCCTCCTACAAATCTTTATATTTTTAGTGTTGATGAGAAGAATAAATTTGAGCACAATATTAGAGCTAAGGAAGCCTTGCTAAGTGCCTTGTCTAATATAGAATACACAAATGTCATGGAATTGGAAACCGCTCATGAAATATGGAAAAAATTGGAGACCTTGCATGATGAAGATGCTTGTGTGAAGTAAGACAAGCTACAAAGCCTAAAAGGAAAATATGAAGCCTTGAAGATGAGTAAGGATGATAACATTTCTTCTTACATTTAGAAGATAAATGAGTTTGTTTGTGGAATCAGATGCGCTTGTGGAAAACAAGATAAAGATGAGATTGTTTCAAAGGTGCTCAAATCCTTGCCTCCTGCTTATGACAACAAGGTTGTTTGGATTGAACATATCAGAACCTTGACTACTATTAAAATAGATGCATTAGTTGGTAAGTTGTCTACTTTTGAAATGAGTAAATTTAGTGATAATCTTCCTAAGGTTGAATTTGAATTTAAAGCCAACATTTCTAAGGATAAGAAAAAGTATGACCCTGGTGAAAGTTCATCTAAGATTGGATCTAGATATGATAATGAATGGGAAGATATTGAAGAAGAGGAAATTATTCTTGAAGAACTTGAAGCCCTAATTGCTAGGAGAGTTCCTAAGGGAGTTGGCAAGAATGAAGGAAAATTGCCTTTGAGATATTTTTCATGTAACAAGATTGGCCATTTTGCATCTAGATGTCTTGAGAGAGTTCCTAAGCATAAGTCAAAGGGGTTCATCCCTAAATATTAAAAGAAGTGCTACTATGTTGCCGATGAAGGTGTGATAGATGAGGATTTATAGAAAGAGTCTAATAATGATGATGATGAATGGGGACTCATTGCTATCAAAGAAGAAGCACTTGTCTTGAATGTGGAGAAAGCCTTGGTTTCACATGTTGATGACAGAGTTTAATAGGTTATTGATAGTGGTTTATCACATCATATAACTAGTGACAAAATAAAATTTGCAAGTTTGGAAAGGTATGATGGTGGTGTAGTTAGATTTGGAGATAAAATTCCTTGTCTGATTGGAGGAAGAGGCTCTATTACTCTTGATGGTAAGAATAATATTGATGTTGTCCTGTATGTTGAATTACTAAAGCACAATATTTTTAGTGTTGGACAAATAGTTGACAAGGGATATGATCAACAATTCAAGGATGGAAAGTGAAAAATCATTGGAAGTTGAAGTATTGAAATTACATCAGGTACAAAGACTAAAGGTAACCTTTTTCATTTGAATAGTGTTGAAAGAAGATGTTTGATTGTTCAAATTAATGAGAATTAGTTGTGGCATAAGAGGTTGTGTCACGTAAATTTTGATAACATTGTGAAGATCAGTTCTACTAGAGCATTTAGAGATCTACCTAAATTGATGAATCCTACTAATGCTATGTGCAAGGAATGTCAGAAGGGTAAGAAAACTAGATCTACATTCAAGAGAAAAATATATTCTTCAAATGGATTGTTAGATCTTATGCATACTGATTTATGTGTTCCATCTAGAACTAAGAGTTATTATGGTGAAAGGTATTTCATACTATTTTTTGATGACTACTCAGGGATGATGTGGGTTACTTTTATAAAGGAAAAATATGAAGCATTTGACAAGTTCAAAATATTTAAGGCTATAATTGAGATAGAAATAGGTATGAATATGAAGTGTTTGAGATCTGATTATGGTGGTGAATTCATGTCTGGTGAATTTAATGTTTTTTGTGAAGAGCACATGATAAGAGGGAAACCATATGAATTGAGGTCCCTACAACATAATGATATTGGAGAGAGAAGAAACTGAACTATCTTACACACTACTAGGACTATGATGATTGAAGGGAATGTTCTATAAGTCTAGTAGAGAGAGGCAGTTAGGATTATTGTATACACATTGAATTGGGTACAAATCAAGCATGGATTTGGTAAGACCCCTTATGAGCTATAGTATGGTAATACTCCTATTGTGAAATACTTTGAAATTTTTGGAAGTAAATTCTATATCAAGAGAGATGAAGATTTAGGTAAGTTTGATCATAGGAGTGATGAAGGCATCTTTCTTGGTTATCCTACTAAAAGAAAATCATATAAATGTTATAAAAATAGATTGAGAAAGATTGTTGAGAGTGATAATGGCAGAGTTGAAGAAGGTAATAAGATACAAGCCATATCTTGTGAGTATAATTTAGATGATGAGGATATCAGTACAAATTAGGGAACACAAAATCCATCATAGAATCAATTTTAGATTGTTCCTAGAATTCATGATGATGAGGATGAACCGATGAATGATGAAGAAGATAAAGAATCAGGTATTAATGCAAATCCTAAGATTCCAAGTATGTAACATTGAGTCATTTTGAGAATCAAATAATAGGTGATAGAAATAAAGGTGTTCAAATAATTAATGAATCATGGGTGAGAGCTACGGAAGAAGAGTTGGACCAGATTGAGAAAAATAAGACATGGATTCTTATTCCCAGACCTTTGAAAAAGAATGTGATCAATACTAAATGGGTGTTTATAAACAAGATGAATGAAGATGGTGACTTGTAAGGAAAAAAAGCTAGACTTGTTTGCAAAGGTTATTCACAAATGGAAGGTATAGATTTTGAGGATAATTTTTCTCTTGTTGCTAGAATTGACGTTGTTAGATTATTTCTTGCATATGATTCTTACAAAGATTTCAAAGTATATTAAATAGATGTAAAGTCTACATTTTTTAATGTTGAGTTAGAATAGAAAGTTTATGTTGAGAAGCTTGATGGATTTACTTTGACTTATCAGAAAGACATGGTATGCCAATTAAAGAAAGAATTATATGGATTGAAATAAGCCCCTAGAGCCTGGTATGCAAGATTGGATAAGTATCTTCTTAAAATTGGTTTCAACAAATGTACTTCTGACAGTAATTTATATTTCAAAGTTGATCATAAAAATATGTTGATTATTGAATTCTTTTTTGATGGTATCATTTTTGGTGGTGGTGAAAAGTTGAGTAAGGAATTTTCTAATGAGATGAAGAATGAATTTGAGATGTCTATGATCAGTGAGATGAAATTATTTCTTGGTTTAAAAGTTACTCAATTAGAAAAGGGAATTTGCATGTCTCAATCTAAGTATGTGAAATAGTTGTTAAATAAGTTTGGAATGGATGAATCTAAACCTATTGGTACTCCTATGGTGACTATTTTTAAATTGACTAAAGTTGATGATTCACCTAGTGCAAATCAAACTTGATACAAATCAATGATTGGTGGATTGTTATACTTGACACAAACTAGGTCTCATATTATGGATGCAGTTTGCATTGATGCTAGATTTTAATCATATCCTAATAAATCTCATATTGTTGTAGTGAAAAGAATCTTGAGATATTTGAAAAGGAAAATTGAATATGGTCCATAGAATCCTAGAGATGATAATTTAACTATGAGTGCCTTCACCGATGTTGATTGGGTAGGTAATTTGGATGATAGAAAGAGTACAAGAAGTGGTATATTATTCTTGGGAAAGAGGTTAGTTTCATAGGCAAGAAAAAATAAAAATTGTGTTTCTCAATCTACTACTGAAGATGAATATGTTGTTGTTGCTATTAATTGCACACAAGTTGTATGGGAGAAACAAATATTGAAAGACTTGAAAGTAAGTATCAATGAACCTATTGGTATTTACTATGATAAATCATGTGCAATCAATATTTCAAAGAATCATGTGTTGCATTAAAAAATAAAGCATATATCCATTAAGTATCATTTCTTGAAGGATCAAGTTAGTGAAAAAGAATTCAAGATGGAATATTTATCTACTAACGAGAAGATTGAAGATATCTTCATGAAGCCCTTGCCAAAGGATACTTTTTTTAGTATCTTTGAGGTAAGCTTGGGGTAATTTCCCCTCCTAGTCATAGCTAAAGATGCATCAATACAGTTCTATTACAAAGACTATTGTTTATCTGGATTGATGTTTTTGGTGGCTACTATTTAGGGGGAGTAATTAGTCTTATGAGGTATGTTCTTCAGTTTTTGGAGAGACATTTAGTTTTTTTTTAATTCTTTGCCTTAGTGCATATATGTTCCTTTTTCATTGATTTCAAAAGGGGAGAGATAGCCATGTGAAAAATTGTGTGAAACTTAGAGGAATAGATTGTTCTCTAGTGGAGAATATTTGTTAGAGAGACTTTGAAAGATATATTGTGGATATTGTTGGAGTATTACTGATATGGTTTCTTTGTGCATTGATTTGGTTTTTCACATCATATGTTTTCATCAATGCCAAAGGGGGAGATGATTGGTATATTGTGCAAATATGTGCTCTAGAGATCACTATCACATATTTGAGAGATGTGCTATCATTGATGTCAACATATTTCTTTGTTGTGATAGTATTATAGAGATGTTGAAAGGATGTTCACTAGAATGATTAGATTAGTATAAATACTAAATTGAAGATCTAATGATGTGAATCTACATATGTGTTGAGGTGAGTCTATACTTGATCTATGTCAAGTTACAAAGGTTCTTAGTGAGATTTGAGTTAGTTGTGGTTGATTTATCAGAGACTAGTATGATGTTGTTTTAGACATGTTTAAGAAGAGACATTGCAACAATATTTGGATAAGTGTGGATTTGTGTGATAGTATTTTGAGGTGTGAAGGATATGACATGTTTTTACTTGGATTTGTATCCTTGACATGATTGGTTCATTGATTTGAGGATCACAAGATATGTTTCTGGAGTGACAGTATTTGTTGTTTATTATTCTTGGTATATAGTGTAGAGATGATTATGAATTATGAGACAGAGGTGTTGCTGGTGTTGTTGATCTATTCAATATTTTTTGTTGATGTCTTATGATCATTTTCCATTCATGTTTCTAGATTTCATTAATTGGCGTGATCAATTTGGATGATTTTCTTGTGGTATGTTGGCATTCTTATTATTCTTGACCAACATGGTTGGTGTAATGTGTTGCGTTAGATTGTGAAATGATTTATGGATTTTGTGTGTGTTTAAGAATTTTCTTATGGATCATTGATATGTCTTAGTTGTGATGAAGGGTGCTCCCCTTAATACCACAAACACATAATAGAAACAAAGAAACAATTTGCAAGAACAGAAAATAGGCTTCTTATTATCTCCACAAATGTGGAATTACAAATTTTAGAATTACAATATGAAAAGCCACATGGGCATTCCCTTTACAATATTTTGTAGGACAAAGCCTTGAATTATTACCCAGACCTACCTAGAACTGCCCTGAACTACCTAAGACAACACTATAGCCTTCCTTATACAGGCAATTTTCCATCGCCTGGGAAGGTTCCAAAATTTTAGCCAATAAGGCCGACCAAACTTAGAATTATTTTATTTTTCATTTTATTACATCAGAGTCGGCTCAAAACAACTTTTGAAACCCAAACAAATTTTTTGAAGGAAAATCATTTTTCGCCATTTCAGGTGACCCAACTTCCAGAGACCATAAGTCATCACCCACTGACCCGATTGACTATTATAACCCCATTTCAGAAAGGGCGCGAGGAGCTCTACAACAGTTAAATCAAGCAAGCTTCATTCAACCCAAAATTCAACCTCATATAGGGTCTCTAAAGCCTTCAAAACTGAGTTCAAAGTTTCTGTACCCTACTGCCAATAACGAAAATCTTCAATATCTACAAAGCTAGACTTGATCTGTCAATGAAACTTTACTGGCAAGCTGATATGACCAAAATGAACCTCCAGAGAAGAAAAATAGACCATTTTGAGTCTGAGAAGAAAACTTACTAAAAATAGTAACTTTCTAAAAATAGCATCTCTACACAAGATAGCCCTTATTGAAAAAGAAACCAGAAATATTTTTGGGTGATGCAAGATTGCTCTTACACCTAGGATGCTCCTGCATCAGACACCCGGGGTAATTTGAGAAGTGACCCTATCACCACTCAGGTGTGAAGAGGAAAACCAAGATAGTTAACCTCCTCCCTTGTTAGCCATGATGAATCTTCAATAGGTCATCCTTTCCACTTGACCAGATATTCTTCATATGTCTTGTTCCTTGTGCTTCTGCCAACACAACTATCCAATATATCCTCAATCTCCTTGGTAGCTGAACTGGTTGCTGGAATACTCCACTGTGCTGCTATGATCTCATCTTCAACACCTCCCTCATGATACTTCGTTAGATCTAAAATGTAGTGAAATATTCAGCTCAGTAGGCAAATCGACCTCATACGCATTTCTTGAATCATGCTTCTTCACTATCTCACATGGCCCAAACTTCTTCATTTTCAACTTGTTATATGTACCAACTGGAAATCGCTCCTTCCATAAATGAACCATGACTTCATCTCCAACCTAAAATTCCTTATGCCTTCTTTTCTCATCTACCTTAGCCTTATACTGCACATTCATCTTGGTAATGTGCTTCCTCACCTCCTCATGGATGTTCTTCAAATGTTTTGCAAAATCCTCAGCTTTAGCACTACTTATTTCTCCTTTATCTATCTTCCTCAACTTAGATGCATTTTTGGGACTACTTCCATATACAATCTATGGATGATGTGATGAACTAAACTTCAAATATGTCTTCAACTCTTCACTTTTTGTTAGTGTCATTCTGTGTGTTGCCTTATTTGGAAAATTGGCTCCTGGAATCAAGTCCATCTGCTGATTGATCTTTCTTACTGGTGGTAATCCATCAGGCACATTATCGGATACAATATCCTAAAACTCATTTAATAATTTTACAACTTCTACAGGTACATCTTCTACTTCCTCTTTCCAAGCCTTTGGAATTAAGGTAAAACACATATGCTCATGCCGCATACCATCTAAGAAATTTCCTCTATCAACAAAAGTTATTCTTGCATTACCACATACCTTTTCTTATGTTTTCTTCAATGGTTTTAGCTTATGTCGTACTCCATCCTTTATCAACGAATAGGTATTCGCACAACCATCATGTACATCACACCTGTCAAACTACCAAGGTCTACCCAACAACATATGATATGCATCCATAGATATGATATCACATAGTACCTCATCTTGGTACTTGTCGATCTTGAACTTCACTAGGCACTGTTCACTGACCATGACCTTGTGGTCATCTTGCACCCAGGCAACCCGATATGGATGTGGATGTTTCTGCCTCTTGAGCTTCAACTTTGTCACCATCTCTTCTGACACCAAATTATCAGTACTGCCACTATCAATAATCACATCACAACATTTACCCTCACACTTACATCTAGTGAAAAATAGGCTCCTCCTTTGCTTAGGTTCATTCTCACCACTCAGTAGGACTCTTGTGTTAATCAATGTTTCTCCTCTTTCAACATCTTTAGAATGTAATGATCTGAAATCTTCATCTACATGTGCAACTTTGGTCTGGCCTTTATTTCTCCTATCTATTCTTCCGTGGCACTGAGGACATTCAAATGCACTATGACCTTCTTCTCCATAGTGAAAACATGTTCCACGGAAGCCTCCTCTTCCTGATCCTTGTCCTCTTCCTCTTCCTCTCTGATCTCTATTATTCTAATCATGGAAACGATTGAAATTATCTCCTCTCTAATTCTGACTGTTACTGGCCTCATCCTGCTTTTTTAGATCTTCATTTCGATCTCCATATGACTGTCCACTAGATCTTCCATCATGACCTCTTCTGTTTTGTCTGCCCTCAAACTTCTTGTTCAACTTTTCCTCTACTTTTAGAGTAAACTTGTATGCCTCTTCAATACTATTCATTCGAACCAAATTTAGCTCCTCCTGAATGCTCGACCTCAACCCATTAAGGTAATAAACAAATTTCTCCTTATCATCTTTCGTATGGCCTAATCTGATGAGGATTCAGTAGAACTCCTTTGTATACTCCTGAACAGATTTTCTTGCTTGTCTCAAACTTTGCATTTTCTTTAGTAGGTCAAGCTCATAATCAATAGGAATGAACTATCGCTTCAATTTGTCCACCATTCGATCCCATCTTGTGATTTTCTCCTTTCCTCTTCTATTTCGCTCCAATTGAATCTCTTGCCACTAGATCTTCACATGACCCTTCAGTTTGGCCTTCATGAATTTGACCCTATTAGGATCCTCAATATCTTCATATTTAAAATATTCTTCACATTCATTGATCCAGTCGATCAATTCTTCTGGGTTAAGATTTCCTAAAAATGCAGGAACCTCAATCTTAGTTCTTTTCCCGATCTTGGAAATGGCTCAAAAAAGTCTTTCTTCCTCCTGGTTCAAAATTTCACCTTCTTGATCATCATTTCCTTCTTCAGCTTCATCCTCACTTTCATCTCTGACATTAAGATTCATTCCTCTGCGAATCTCTTATTGTAATGCTCGCACTTGTCTCTGGAGCTCTCTAACCTCAGGTGTCACAACACCAGCTCTTCCACCACATTCCCTTCGTGGAGGCATTTTCATGATGTGCGTTGAAACCCTAACCATGGTCCTGGTGCAAACTACCTCACTGTCAGTGATCTATTTACATAGAAACCCTAACTCACGGTCCTCGTGCAAACTGCTTCACAGTCGGTGATCTATTTACATAGAAACCCTAACCCACGGTCCTGGTGCAAACTGCCTCATAGTCGGTGATTTGTTTACACACTCAGGAACTCCTACTCTAATACCACTTGATGAAGGGTGCTCCCCTTAATACCACAAACACATAACAAAAACAAAAAAACAATTTGCAAGAACAAAAAATAGGCTTCTTATTATCTCCACAAATGTGGAATTACAAATTTTAGAATTACAATATGCAAAGCCACATGGGCATTCCCTTTATAATATTCTGTAGGACAAAGCCTCGAATTATTACCTAGACCTACCCTGAACTGCCCTGAACTGCCTAAGACAACACTACAGCCTTCCTTATATAGGCAATTTTCCACCGCCTAGGAAGGTTCCAAAATTTTAGCCAATAAGGCCAACCAAACTTATAATTATTTTATTTTTCATTTTATTACATTAGAGTTGGCTCAAAACAACTTTTGAAACCCAAACAAATTTTTTGAAGGAAAATCATTTTTCGCCATTTCAGGTGACCCAACTTCTGGAGACCATAAGTCATCGCCCGTTGACCCAATTGACTATTATAACCCCATTTTAGAAAGGGCGCAAGGAGCTCTACAACATCTAAATCAAGCAAGCTTCATTCAGCCCAAAATTCAAACTCATCCAGGGCCTCTAAAGCCTTCAAAATTGAGTTCAAAGTTTCTGTACCCTGCTGCCAATACCAAAAATCTTCAATATTTACAAAGCTAGACTTGATCTGTCAACGAAACTTTACTGGCAAGCTGATATGACCAAAATGAACCTCCAGAGAAGAAAAATAGACCATTCTGAGCTCGAGCATAAAACTTACTAAAAATAGTAACTTTCCAAAAATAGCAACTCTGTATAAGATAGCCCTTATTGAAAAAGAAACCAAAAATATTTTTGGGTGATGCAAGATTGCTCTTACACCTAGGATGCTCCTGCATCAAGTTGACATTAAATGAATCACTTTGTAATTTGAGTTGTAATGATGTAATATTTTGTAATTAGGTGTTAAGGTTGAGCTAACCTTGTTTATCCTTACAAGGTTGATGAAATGTATAAAAAGATGTAATTATTTGTAATTATGAAGGTGTGTGTGCAAGAAAATGTGTTGATGAATGTATGAAGAGGTATGAGTGGAATCTACAATTGAAACAGGGATTTTTTGTACTTTATCAAAGTTGTATTGGCATATTGGAGATGCTATCTTTTAGTTCATAAATGAATGGATAGTTGTCCACAGTGGATTTTTGTCTATTTATGGTTGTAGCCCTTTTTTTTAATTCTCAGGGTTGTTTCCCTTAGTTATATTTGAGAAGTGAGCTCTAGGTAGTGTTCATGAATGCATGTGCATTCCCCTTTATAATACTCATAACAGAGTATAGTGCTTTTAACCGAGTACATCATCTTGTGGGTTTGATCCCCACCATGGTTTTTTCCCTAACAGGGTTTTCATGCAAAAAATATTGGTGTTATGCGTTGTGGATTAGTGCTTTCGTGCTTTACTTTTAGATCTAAGATTAAAGGTTTAAGTCTGCATAAAGATTGGGTTTTTATGGCACAACTTATTCATCCTGCCCTCTTAGTTGTGTTCTTCCTTGATTCTAACATTTTTTCTATGTTGTTATTAATATTGTCATTGATGTCAACATATCATCATTACAACCTCTTGGTGTATCATTTTCTATGTAAATGACTAGTTTGGTGTATTGGTTGACGTGCAATGATATTCTATATATTTTTGCTGATTTATTCACTAACATGTTGCAACAAGTGTTCTTTTTTGGTTGCAACATGTAGATGATTGTGTGGGTTTATTGATCCTATTTGGATGAGTATCTCTTTTAGTTTTTTGTCCTAGCTATGTATGTGTAACATGTTGATCATATCCATTAGAACTGAGTTCTTTTGAGATGGTTTTGTGTGTTGGATTGAGAGAGGCATATTTTAATGATCAAGGTGGTCCTCATTTCATTCCTCACCACCATGGGAATTTCATAGCGTGATCTATTTCAAATATTTTGGTTGACCTGGTAGATCTCATCATGATGTATATGTAGAGCAAGGAGTTCAGTTGTTTGTGTAACCAATGAGACTCATGTGGGGTGATATTCAAAGTGATTATAAATCTATTTGCAAGAGATCTATGTTCGTGTGTAGTAGTGTGTTGATCTTAGTGGTGGATTCTATCTCTTTTCATATTTTCTAGCAGTGAGCTTTATTGTATAGGTAGTGAGCCTTATTATGTCAATAGTGAGCCTTATTGGTAGTGAGCTTTATTGTATTGAAATTGAGCCTACTTTTAGTGAGCATAACCAACAATGATCCTTTATTAAAATCACCTCAGTAGTGTCACCTTAACACGTATTTTATATTTCATAAGAATTATCTTCTCTATGGTTTTTCCCAAATTGGGTTTCCACATAAATCCTCATATTCTCTGTGCTGGTGTTTCTATGTTCTTCATGTATAAATTTTATGTGGATGTTTAATGTTATTAAATAAAAAATATAAAGTTGTTATTACTATTGTTTATGAGTTGACTGATAAAGGAAAAGTTTTATAAGTTGTGTGGGAATAATTGATTCACCTCCTCCTCTCATTTATTCAACCTGCTCAATAGAATCATTGTACTAATTGAGCACTTGAGCTTCTCAAGCCTAGTTGGTCATATTCCTTTCAATGTGCCTAAAGAATTGGTTAGGTGTTTCAATAAGTAACCACTCTAGAACCCCTTGTTATTCTCTAAACCACATTCCCTCACTTATGGGTTCCTTTAATTCCAAGTCCTCTTGTTTCCTATGAATGTTGATGATACAAACATGGATACTAATGACATTTCCACTATTTCTGAAAACTCTTCTTCCCGCTCTTCTCATGATTAGGAGGAAACCTTAAGAGTGTTCCCTATCCAAGTGAAAAAACTCTCAAAATATTTTGAAAATTTTGAGTAATGGTTATGTCAAGAGCATTCTAATATGGAAGTCATCTCCTTAGTAGAAGAAATGAGGAAGTTGATTCACAATGATGGGAATGGTGTTAATTTGTTACGTGGTCTATCTCATCTTATTGATGAAAATGTTAAACCTATGAAATATTGTGCTCAAGATATTTCTTTAACTTAACCTAACACTAGTGTTGAAAATTCTATTCTCATTCCTACGTTATTACATAGTATTCCTACATATACTCCACCTCTCATGAAAACATCTATTTCAAACTTTACTCCTACACATATCAGTCATGGAAGTATTGCTAATCCTATCAACCCTACTACTACAAGTGTTCCACATATTTCCCAACCATCAATGTCCAATTTTCCATTTTCATATTCCAACAATGTACCATTTTCATATTCCTATTTTCCTTCCATTTCTTGTAATAATCCAAAATGTCCAATGTCAATCTCTCCACCAAATCCACTATCAATAGTCTTGCCCAAATAGTTTCATTCTTGCAACAACAAATTGTCTCCATGCCTCAATCCAAATTCAATATTTTCATTTGTGAGATTTTTAGTCCTTTGTCCTTATACATCATTCCTATTGTTATCTCTATGTGCATGGAAATACCTTTCCTAGAGGCTTGTTACCTATTTAGTTTGCACACTAAATTGGTAAGCTGATATTACTTTTTCTTTGAATTATGGATTGGATAGTTGCTGTCCTAAGTTGTGGAATTACTTAGATATAGAAAATGAAGTATATAAATGTAGAATGATAACTATACACATCAAAAGAATGCATAAAGGTACACCTCTTCAAAATTACTATTCAGCTTATGAAGATGAAATATATATTGCAGCGCATTCACATTTTCAGATTATGTATTCTAAATATTGATCATGCTCAAAATTGCAAAATTCATAGTGATCATTACATTGTGCATGCAATTGAATGTAGTAAACAAGAGTCCCTTAGAGATTACATATTTTAGTACATATGCAAAAAGGAAGTAAGAGAGGAGCATGATGCAGTCTAGGGGTTCATGCATTGCCTATGAGAGGTCTTCTACATTCTGGAACTTATTAAATGTGTTGTTTGAATCTTCATGTCTTGGACCTTGTGTCCCTTTGTTCTACATCTTAGGTCTTTTGTGTGTCCTGTGTCCTGCATCATGAAGAAATGTTGTTAGATCTAATTGGATCTAAGCAAATACATGAAAACCTAAAAGCAGCATGCTATAGTCAAACTTCCATGATTGCACGGTTATCAGTGACATCAATACAATGGAAAGATATCAGAATAGAATAACAGTCAATTAGAATGCTATTATATATTTTTAGATAACAAATACAATATGCATGATTGATGAATGGTGAACAACACTGTTATTGAAGGACAAAGATATTTCATGAAGTAGCAGAGGTATCCATGAGAAGTCAGAGATATGTTATAGAGACTAGAGATAGTCACTGTCAAAAAGGGAAACAAATGTTTGACTATCACAAACAATAGAGATATGATTGCTATGAGTAGCAGGGGCAAAGTAGACATGATCTAAAGAGTAGACATTCCCATGATAGACAGAGAGCAAGCAACCATTCAATGGAGACACAACTAAGGTACAAATGAAGAGCATAGAAGATACTCTAGCTAAAGAGCAGATATATAATGTTGATGGAGACAAATTTACTATATACGCTGTCATAAAAGAACAGTGACAAAGCATGTAATAGCCAGTCAAATGGAGCAGATTTGAGAAGCAAGGAAGGACAATCAAAAGGGAGATCATTTTTGTACTAATTCTGTTTGTTTCATGTGTAGGTTGAAAACTAACAGGACACGTTATTGTTTCATATGCAGGAAATGTACTAAAAGGAAATGAGCTTCATGTCATGAATATGGCCATGGGAGTCACGAGCCCGTGCTTGAACCCCATGGGTGATGGTTCACATTAAAATTAAATGATTACTGATAACCTTATAAGAGGATACAATTTTCTACTATTAATGCTGATTCAACAGTCACATTTTTGATCTTTGTCACTATATTTTAACAATAAACTTTGAGTTTTTTAGCTGGAAGGTAATGTCAAAATGAAGTATGCTGAATAATTTAGCCATATTTTTCTATAAGCATGTTGAATGTTACAGCTGAAGACAAATTCAAATATCAAGTGATAACAGAAAGCAGGGCAGCTCAATAGAAATGAAATTAAAGTATGATGCATCATCAATGGGTAGACAGCTGGTAAATGTAAAATCTAATTTCAAATTGCTGGTGAACATCAAATAGGCCAAGTCAAGTGCCAATGAGTAAAGCCCGATCTTCTCAAATATAGATAGAGTGCCATGCATCATGGCATCAAACATCAAAATATTAACAAAACATGTATGAAAGTAGTTATTAGATCTTCATTCTACACCAGAGAAGGTTCATGCAAAGAAGCCAAAGTCACAGTTTGGTTAACATTTCAAACCGAGAGTACCCACATCAAGCTCAAGTTCATAGAGTGGAAGTCAAGTAAGATAACAGAGTTACAACCAAAACCAAGATCAAAGGACATATTTTCCAGCCAAACTGAGATCTTTTAATCAAAGGCTAAGTTCACAGATACAACCATGTTCAATACAGTCCCAGGTGCTCATATAGCTATGAAAGCACAATCAAAACAATACTTCGAACTCAAGATCAAAGACTAATCAAAGCACAAACAACAAAAGAGCCCTTAATTTTTGTGGGTTAAAGAGAAATCAAAACTATGAGAGGATATCAAATAGCTTGTGCATGATTATACAGGGAAAAAGCCCAAAAGATTAACAAAGTATATACAAGAAGATAAGTTAAAGAGAGACTTATCTCAAATTGTAGCATCAACAAAATGCCAAGAGCCAGTTGCCTCAGATCTGCCAGTCAGAGCCGAGTTCAAGCAACAAGCAAAGGGGTTCAATGAAACAATGGAGGTCAAGTTCAATCAATAAGGAGAGCCTGAGATCTCAAACTGAAACTTTGAAACCCGCAGTACAAATCAAAGGCCGAGATACATGAAGAAACTTTTAAAACAAAGAAAAATAATACCAAACACAAAACAATATTTGAAGTTCTCATGGTGCCCAAGTCCAAGTAAAGGAACAACTCGAGCTAGAAGGGAAATACAACAGATAAAGTAATAACTCTAGACTCTAAATCATGGTGATAATAAGAAACAGATGCTTCTCCAAAATGCTTCAAACCCTAGCATTAGCGGCCAAGGTAAAATGGTGGCAGCATAACCCTAACACCATTTCTTACAAGTTGCAAAAAAATCAAATGAAGATACAATACAAAATGAGATAATAGTAAACCCTTTGCTATAATCCATTAAAATTTGGAGTCAGCCAGGTATAGCAAACTTCAGAATACAAAAGTCTCCTACCACATGCCACGCATGAGAGGTCACATGGCTTTGTCATAACATTGAGATATTTTACAGATAGGTCATGTCGATCATAGAGATAAATTACTTTGGTTATGTTTTGTTTTTATATTAGGTATCAAGTCTCTAATTTATATATTTTCCTTCCTTTTCAAATTTATGTTTTAGTAATACTTATTATAATATAGTTCTATTTTAAATAGATATTTTTTTATCTATTTTTCCTAAATAGATATATATTATAATACATATGATTAAAACATAAATTTGATTTATATTTATTATATTTATATTTATTTAACAACAAGATTAAATTTTGTATTTAATATATTAAATAGAATTAGATTTTAATTCTATTTGTATATTTTAAGTACAAAATTTATTGTTATTAAATATAAACATGATAAATATAGTTAGGAAAATTATAAATTAAAACTTTTTACAGAATATATTTATAAAATTTTATAACCAAAGTTATTTTTGAGATAATCATTTTGACAAAGGAGGAGTCTTTCAGTCATCTTCAATTCGGGAGGCAGATAAGGGGCAGTTTCAACATCTTTGAGTTCTTGTTTGAGTTCAGCATCGGTTGACATCAGTTGAGAGGTTGTAAGGCCCACCCTATTTCCACGTTTTCCTCAACACTTCGATGTCGGAGGATTAAGGGGTTTTGTAGTATCTAATGATTGGTAAATCCCTAACGTAATTATATCTCGAGATAGACCTATATATTATACCTTCATATCAGTACCTATCAACTAAGTGTCGCTATGACAGAGGTGATATCTCTAGGTTATTAATTGTGTAAGTGAATCTTGGATGTAGTATGTTACCCTGTGGATCATAGATCCAGCTAGAGTATTAAGGTTCCATTGAGTACTTTTGTCAAAAGGATTTGATTCGTGAAGTCGAGATGTAAATGCCAAATTAGTTATGTGTTAAGTCTTAAGTTTATCTTGGATTTAATTATTAGTTGATGTGATGATTCTAGTAACTCCTACAAGGAGGATGAGTAATGTTTTGATGATGTATTATATGATTATACCATAGTGATGTTTTGGTGATATTATTAGAACCCTGAACAAGGATTTGTTAGATCCTAGACTAATAGGATTATTCTGCATTTTGTTTTCCTAGATTAGGAAATTTAATCATACTTATGATAAGAATTTTATAGGACCCGACTGTTATGGTTACCCCTTACCGATGTTGAACCATCAATTTATCTTAAATATTATACTAAGGAAAATTGAGATACTTGGACTCATTCGATTTACTGTTATGTTATGATGGACATGTTAGACTATACATTTTGTTGACTCTGTATGTGGATCCATGATTAGTGGATTTGGATTTGATCATGTTAGACTTTATTTTTATCTTCATGTTTTGAGAACCTGAAGATTATCTTATGATGATGATAGATTATGGATGATCTTGATTTCAATCAAACTATGAATTGAATTATGCAAATTAAATTATGAATTATATATGCAATTGAAGTATGAATTGAGTTATGCAAATTGAATTTATTTGATGTGATTATTGAATCCTATATGATTACGTGCAGACAATTGAATTATGACATTTCATTCTATGTGATTAAATGTTCAATTGAATTGTGTAAGATAATTATTTGTTGTGTGATTTCATGTATGCAATTGAGTTATGAATAATGTGTGGATATTACATCTTATATGTTTATATGTGATGGTTTTCTTCCTTGAATTACTGATGCTGCATTAAGGTTTTGTAGGTGGAAGGACCATGGAAATATTTGGGGAAACCACATTGAATGCATGTGCTAACAGTAAAGCCAAGGCCCCGTCTATTGAAGAGACCAGGGCCTTGTTGTGAAGTGTTTTATTTGTAATCGTAATGTGAATGTATGTGTAGGAATGTTAAGTGTTGTAATATTATGGACATACCTTAATTGTGATGTTAATTATGTGAGTGTTACTTGACACTAGAGTTATATGTTAACTAAGGTATGTCATGTGGTTGGAATGTGAGAGCAAGTTCTAGAAGCTTCCTCGGGGGGGGATATTCAAAGTGCATCCACTTGTCATAGGACCCCAAAGTGAAGTCATATCTTACATTTTCGTGCATAAACTGAACCATGGTTTTTGGAGGGTTAAATGGGACCCTAGGGGGTAGTTTCATGCATTTTTAGGTAGCCCATTCCTTGTACCCATAGGTTAGGGGTAATTTTAGCATGGGAGAAGCCATATTTTGACCTTTTGTCCCCTCCAATAGTGCCCATTTAATCTTGAACGAAATTGCAACTTGCATCATGGACCCAGAAGTACTTCCTAGGACCATCTTAATGAGGGTTGTGGAGAGTTGGTAGGGGGTCCCTTTTTAGTAGAAATTTTAGAGGGGTTTGGGTTGTTCACCCACTCTCTACCTTTAGAGACCACTAAACTTGGAGAAGGAGAAAGCTAGGGATAAAAGAAGGAGAAGGCTCAAAACTTCATCATTTTGCATTGGATCATAGGTTGGAGGATCTTGCTCTTCATCTCTCTCATTTTGTTGTAGATGAATCTTGTAGTTGTAATTTTTGTTAAGTGTTTTAGCTCCCCATGGTTGGTCATGGTGAGAGCATGAAATGGCATTTGTATTTTCTTTTGTGATGGTGTTTTGGGTTGTTTACTCTTGGCTCGTTCACCCTTGGGAGGGAAGAACAACCAAGAGGGGGTGTGTGAATGGAGGCAACTCCATGTACAGAGTCTCCTCCATGTGTGGGGAAGGATAAGCTTGGGTGTGTTGTCCCCAAGTAGCCTTTGCATTTAAAGCCCAAGGGGCAATTTTTGGGGGCATAAGGAGGGATTTGGCCTTGTGTGCCATTGATATGTGATACATTGTTATGGAGGTCCATGTGTGGCCCTTGAAATCATTTATTGTGGTCCATGTGTGGCCTTATTATGGCATTGGCTTCTCCATGAGTTTTTCCCACTCTCACCCCATTAAAGGATCAGATTCGATCCTATGTTTTATCCTTGAGGGATTTCAGGATCTCTTTGTTTGATTTCATGTGAGTGTTTGTGTTTGAGTATGTATCCTATTCTTTGTGGTTTCCCCAAGCTCGGGGGTGGCCTCATGAGAGGCCTAGGATGGGAGGTGAGCTCCCATGGTCGTTCCCTTGCCTTGTATATATTTGCAGATTTGTGGAAGCTCAAAGAGGAGCTATCATGGAGGTTTTCATCTTTTGGGTGGTTGTGAGAAGACAACCCGTTCATTCCTTTGTGAAATCTCTCCTTGTATTTAGACATCTATTGTTGTAAAAGAGATTGTAATGCTTTTTACTTGGAGCTATTGTGAAGATGAAATAGATGAGAGACTGTTATTTATTTGATCTTCCATTGTGTGGTATTAGCAATTTGCAATGCTTTATTGTAACTATGAAGATGTAACTGTATTTGATGTAATTGTGTATGTATTGAAATGGATTCCTTAATGTTTATGATGAATTCTTGTATACGTTATAAAAGATCTCTCTCTTTCTCTTTATAGTTGAAAATACTCTTTCTTTGCAAATGAGTTATCAACATTGATAGATTAAATATTGTAACAATTTCATTATGATTCCTTATTTGGGTTGATATAAGAATATCGTAGTATCATATAAGATGATTTAATTGTCATGATTGTTGAAAATAATCTCTATATATGATTCATATCACTCTTTTAGTCCTATAAATTTGTAATGAAACAACTAAGAAGAAATGAACAAATTAGTTTTTATGTTCATATCTCAATTGATTTGCAATCAAACTATATTTAATCCTTATTGATACACTATCAATTTTAAGTCTATAGACTTACTTATGCAATAATGAAATTAGTAAAATGATAAAGCTATTTTATTCATGGTTGTGAAGGAAACAGATAATATTCTCATACTTAGGAAAATTCATTTTCAAAGAGAAGTTGGTTTTCAACTCTCTGGAAATTGTATGGGAAAAGAATTCCCATACAATCTCTTACCACAGTCATATTTAAATAATAAATCTTGCCACCTCAACATGCAATAAACAAATAAATTAACATTGAAATATATCCCCCATACCTTATTTAATACTTCCCCCTAAACTAGGTGCATGTGGAGGGAGGTCTTGACTTGCATAAACTTTCAAACCTTGTGATTGGTCAAGTGTGTACTTTGACACATCATCAAAGCCCCTTCACTTTATGTCTTCATAAAACTCACGCAGGACCTGCCCATGCTTTGAAATTAAACTCAAAAAATTGATGAAGTTACCCCTTTATGACATGGGAAAGGAGTGGGACCCACTTCCCACTACCTTTCCATGTCTTCCCTCTTCCCCATGCAAGTAGGCGCAGGTCTTTGGAAGAGCATTTAAAATTTGTTGAAATTATCTTTGCTTAGAGTAGGGTAGTTGATGGGATAACTAGGCTAGTTTGTAGGCAGCCTAGGAAGATTAAATTTAATGAGTAGGTTTAGTGCATAAGTAGTGTAGATTAGATAGTTTAATGAATGAGTTATAAGTATAAGTTAGTTTAGGATGTTTCTTAATTAAGTTATTTTTGTATTAAGGACTTGTTAGAAATTTTAATAAGATATTGTTAGGGTATGTTTTTAATTATTTATTTAGTTGTATTTTGTTTCTCAATGTTCCTATTATAAAGTATATGTACATATATTAATTAATTTTATTATAGTTTATTAATTAATTAATAATTATATTAATTAATTAATATATTATAATTATTAATTAATTAATAAACTATAATAAAATTAATTAATATATGTTATTAATTAATTATATATATATATATATATATTTATGTTATTTAATCTATATAATCATTGCTTACATATCATTGTTTAACTTTTTAAAATCATTAATTAGATAATAATTATATTAATTAATTATTAATTTGTAAGTATTAATTGATTTAACATTTATCTATTTGTAACGAATATTGGGTGAAGATGATTATTTAATTTTTGCAACCAAAATTCTCGTAAACTGAGAATCTAATCATCATAATCAGATTGGCCTTGATATAAACAAAATTGGAAAATGGTTAACCTATTTATAGAATTAACGTTATTAAATAAACATTCAATTCCTCTTAGATAACCTATAAACTTTATAGATCGATGATCTACGATATTGATCGAGAAGGTGGTCAACGATCTTCTTCGATTATATTGATATCCTCTAGCATCCTATGGATATTAAAACAACATTGTTGAGGTTGATCACCTGAATCTTTTGTGACCTCGTCGTTGACTCCTCTTACCCGCACCTTAAGCGTGGAACTTTTAACCTTTTAAAAAAAAATTGTTGGTTGTGTTTTGACCCAAACTTTTGGGCATCACAGAGGTGTTTTTGAGCAGTTCACTCCTTGTTTTTGGTAGTTAGGCCCATGTTTTGATAGAGTTTTAGTCCATATCTGACCCCCACACGTATGCATGATTTTTGGGACGTATGGAGTAGTTTTGGGATATTTTTGAGTGGCAGTTCAGTCATGCATGACTTGAGGCAGTTCTTGGGGCACTTTGATTTCCCTTTCTGATAGATTGACTCATCTTTTTGGAGGTTTTTCTCATGCATATAGATTAGGGTTTTATGAGTTCTATTTATCTTATTTTCAGCTGATTTTTGAGGAGGATCTTCTTTTGGGCTCACATGTTTTTGCATATTGCAAACTGGAGGGAGAATTGTAAGGCATTGTAACAGAGATTTGTTCCAGCATTGATTAATAGAGATACCTATTCCTTCCCATTTGGTTTTGAGGTGTAATATTGTGAGTTTTATTGCTTAGATGTTGTGTTAGCCTTCATTTAAGCCACATTCCTTATTACATTTCAGAATCTTGATACATGTAACTGTAGGTCTATTGTTTGTGTTCTAATTTTTGCAGTGATTTGGTGAAACATTGTTTCCCTACCTTTGCAAAAATATTTCCGATCCTTACATAGAAACACTTTTATAGTTGCATGCTTGTCTAGGTACTGTGAACCATAGTTGTCTCGAAAGATCTTTGCTAAATTAATCTAAGTTACATATTGGTTTTGGTGTATCACCTTATTTAGGATTAGAATTCATTAAGTTATTCCTTTCATCCCTTTTCTTTATACAAATTTGTGCAAGTGATATTCCAAATCTAAGAGGAACCGGCCTAGAATCTGAAGATTCATTCTCTTCCCCACCAGTGAGAATGTTTCCATGTTTCAACAGGATAGCTAGATTCCACATCAAGCTATAGGTGCAATCCTGATTGACAACAAGACTTATACTGGAAAAGATGACCCCTTGACTCATATGAAGACATTTAAAACATTATGTCTTGAATTCCCTCATGATCATAAACTCATGGATAAACTATTTATTAGAACATTTAGAGATAAGTTTTTGCAATGGTATTGTTCTTTGCCTCCTTACTCTATTGATTCATTTCAAAAAATTGCTAATGCTTTCATTCAATAGTTTCAAAATAACATTAGTCCTAAGATTTTTTTAACTGATTTGATACATTGTAAACAAGGTGTTAAAGAAAAAGTGATTGATTTAATTGGTAGATTTAAAAATTTGCATGCTCAAATTTATTATATTATGTCTAATATTAATGTGCAATGTATTTTCATTATTAATTTACAAAAAGATATTAGAGATAAGATATTGATTTTGAATTCTCTTCCTTTACCCAATTGTGTAGAATGCTTCATAATTTTTAGCTTCAAGTGAATCAATTTAAGACCTCCAATCTAATGGCTCCAGTTGATAAGAGAGATGTCACATCCCAACCATTTCAAAATTTTAAAAAACTTAAAGGCTTCGTCAAGATAAAAAATTCATCAAACAACATTGAAACGGAAGTGGCAACAACATCCAAAGGTGTGTCTCCTTTGTCATCTTTTTCCAAAACATCTCATAATTTTACACCTCTTTTTGAATCTTTGCATAATATGATGTTGAAGTAAAATAATGCTAATTTATTAGAGCTTCCTCCCATTAAGTACATTGATTCATTCAAGAAATTGTCTAAATCCTTTCATCCTAAAGAATTTTGTCAATACTATTGTCAACATGGTTATGACACTAAAAAATGTTTTCATTTAAAGACTACTGTCCAAGACCTAATTGATTCCAATAATATAATTTTTGATGGTGTTAATGGTCAAGGAAATAGATAGACTACCCCTCCCAACTAAAATTTACAAACCTATACCAATCCCTCACCTCCCCATTCTACAAATAACATTAAGTCTACCCATTCGATCCCTTCCTCTTCCACCAATGTTGATGACTCTCCTAAACTCACTACTATAAATTTTGATCATATAAGTATTGAGGCCAACAATGTTGTTAACCTAATTGATCAATCCAAACCTAAACCCAAGCCAAAACTTGAGCCTTGCATTGCATTTGATCCTAAAGAGACTATTGGGGCATTTGATGGTCCTCTTTACATTGTTGTGAATATTAATGGCCTTCTCTATCATGGTGTCCTTATAGATCATACTTGCATGGTAAATGTTATAATTTAAGAACATATTTACATATGACACATCCATCTAGACTCTTATGAAAAATCAAATGTGATGATCAAGATTTTCAATGGTTTTACTTGTACCACCCATGGTTCCATTAAATTTCCCATTGAAGTTGGTAAGAAATCCCTAAATGTCACCTTTGTTGTTATCCCAACTTGTGATCAATTTCAAGTTAGATTTGGCCTTCCTTGGATAACTTCCATTAATTTTATAGTTTCTCATATCCATAAGTGTTTGAAATTTCCCCATAATGGAGAAATCATCATAATAAATCATACTCTTTATCAATCTTTAGAGATTTGTGAGAAATTTAACCTTAACTTGTCTTAGCATATCATGCCTCAACCAATTCAACCTCATCCATACCATTTCTTCTTATCCTATCAAAAATTAAAATCCCCAAATATTTGTGAGGTTAGCAATTCTAAGGATGTCTCATCTCCTTTTCCTAGACTTGGAATCATTCCTACAGCTTCCATTCCTCCTATTTATTCTTCAATCCCACCACCTATATCTTACAAACACTTTGCATCTTTTATCTATCAACATAGTGGGGTTCCTTCCATTCTTCCCCCCCAAGGGATAAAATTACATGATGTTGATTAGTCCTAAGTTGTTGGTTTGTGGTGACTAATTAGGAAAGTACTATACACTGTCCATGTATCAGTTATCCTTTGTAGGAAGGTCTCATGGTTTAGTGGGAGTCTCATATTTGAGTGGGAGTAATGGATAACGAGGGTAAGTTAAAGGTTGATAATTTTAATGGGTAGAACTTTCAATTAGGGAAAATGAAAATGGATGACTATCTCTATTAGAAGGACTTATTGAGGCCATTGGAAGGAAAATCTAATAAATTGACATAAATGTTTGATGAGGATTGGGACATTTTGGATAGAAAGGCACTTGTTAGTATTCATTTATGCCTGGCACAATCAATGGAATTTAATATTACATAAGAAAATACAACTAAAGAGTTGATGGAAACCCTAGAGAAGTTATATGAAAAGCCTTTTTCTTTGAATAAGGTATTTCTTATGAAGTGTTTATTTAATATGAAAATGGAAGAAGGTGGGTCAATTGCTGATCATTTAAATGAGTTTGATATAGTTACTAGTCAATTATCTTCTATTAATGTCAATTTTGATGAATAAATTAGGGCTGTTTTGATTTTGTGTTCTTTTCCTAAAAGTTGGAATGAATGTTTTTGATAAAGGTAAAAATAGGTTTTTGAATGGAACCCAAAACCATTTACAAACAAGAACTTAAAATATTCAAATCAGCCCTTACATAAAACAAACACCTACTTTACAATTGACAACAGGACCCTAGCCCACCCAAAAAGAACACAAAAAAGAAACAACAGACAACAAGCCAAAAAGACAAAAACTGGCACAAACACCAGCAACCACCCAAAAACCAACCAACAAGACCTACTTTATCTTTTTCATAGCCTTCTCTGCTTGTTTCTACAGATCCTCCATCTTTTGAATGGAGTCTTTAAGATCTTTCATCTCCTTAGGGGTATCAAACAATTTTCTTCTGATGCTGCTTCTGGTTCTAGACCTTGACCCAGATCTCTCAGCATCATCTTCCAATGTTATATTAGTGTTCTCTAGCATATTATTCTCTAGGTAGTTATGCAGGGCCTTAAGGTTCATCATAGAGGCCTTAAGACCCGCATTGTTGTGCTTAGAAAATCATTAATAATATGATCATTGTGGTGGCTTTCTCTATCAGGTCCTTCAACTTGTCTTCCACCATAGCTTTGATTTCTGATATCTTTTCCTCATTCTCTTTGTTATTTTTTACCTTCATAAAAAAATCCGTCTCCATCTTTTCCAGCTTTGCAATAAGGGGTTCCATAGTTTTCTCCATGACCTTTAAGTGGCTTTTCATTTCTTATAGCTCCTGGTTAATGCCATGATCATCCTTTATTTTAACCTCATCTAGAGCTCTATCATCTAAGTCAACACCAATAGTTTCCTCAATCTAACTTTCCCCACCCCCATGGCTATCCTAACCCTTCGGTTCCTCCTTTTTACTAACTTCCCCTTTTCTATCCTCTTTTTTTTCCTCTTCCATTTTCTCTTCCTCCTCTTCCCTCTTTTCATCTTCTTCTTCATTGTCCTTATCTTCCTATTCTTCTTCCCCTCTAGCATTCTCAATCTCCTCTTCTTCTTCACCTCCATCAATCTCAACCTCCTCACTTTCATCATTCTTCTCACTTTCCTCAGAAGTGATACCCTTGGAATCCATGACTCCCTCATTCTCAGGCTCCTCCTTAGTATCGTCATCCAAAATTTTAATCTCCTTCCTTTCCTGAGATAAAGGGTGAGAATCTTTAGGTTTGTCCGTGCTTGCATGGGGGGCTCTTATTTTTCTTCCTGCCCTTCTTCTGGGTATCCTTCTTAATCTCTTCTTCTCCATCAATTTTTCTCTTTCCCGTGACCCTTTTGGGAATGGGTTCCAAAATCATGTCCCTGGCATAGTCCGTAATCAACAAGATTAAACCCTCATGAAGCACATCGTTGCTTTCTTTCTTCTTGTTCTTAGTAATGATGTTATTTAGAGAGCTTAAAAGGAAGTAAGGGAAGGAGACCTTACTGTGCCTAAAATGATTAACTAGAACAAAATGTAGATTATAAATCTTAGAGTAGTGACTATCAAAAGTGAAATACTCTATCATCACCCTAAAAACTTTCACCCAAATTTTCTTGATCTTCACAATTTCTACATAATCCCCCGACATTTTAGTCAGCAAAGCTTCTTCATCAGCAATTTTAGGAAATTTTTTGAAAGCTTCAGACCCTATACATTTATTATCCCTATAGAAATTCATTCCTTCCAGGGACAAACCAGTAATCTCAAAAACCAAACTCAGAGCGAGCGGAAAGGACTTTCCCCACAAATTTACTTTACCATTACCCCATCCCTCAGCAAATTTTTTGGTTACCTTTTTTTCAAAACTGTGAAGCTTCTCCATGTATGGGGTAACACCACCTCTTTTCAGTTTCTTCCAAACTTTTTTCTCCTGCCTTCATTTCTCACAGTCCAGGGGCTCCTCCCTCCTCAGGCCACCTCCCATTTTCTCTGTGCTGTGATGACACTGGTTTCTCAAAGCTTCAAGGAAAAATAAAATAGTGTTCTTCTAGCTCTTGTAAATAGCTTTGTTTAACTTCACCCACAATCCACGTGTCATTAACTTTGCAATAATTTTCTCAAACCTTACCTAGCAATAATTTTTCCTTGGAATTTTAATTGTCCTTGTCATCATTACATTTAGTTATGTTTCCCTCGTGATTAAGTTTATCATAATTGATAAGACTTAAAATCTCGGCATTGAGATTCACTTCCCTATTCCAATATTTGATGACATCACTATGGGCCCCACATTAGCTAAGCTATTCGCAGGTTTATTTCCTTCCCGGTAGACATGGGTTATAAAACTTTCCTCAAAATAAACATGGGTTGGAATGAATGTTAGTAACTCTATTTTTGGTTCAAATACCCTAAAGTTTGATGATGTTATTGGTGTTATTCTAAGTGAGGAAATTCATAGGAAAAGATCAGGTGGATCTACATTAGGTAGTGTTTTGAATGCATATTGTAGAGGCATATCAAAGGAGAGAGGAAACTATTCTATAAGTCATGGTAAATCATGAGGAAAATTAAAGGGAAAGAGGTGTCAATCTAGAGGACCAAATGCTTGTTGGTACTATGGGAAACTAGGCCATAGGAGGAAAATGTGGAAAGTAATAAATCCAAAGAGTATTTTTTTCTTCTTTCCCAAGAAAATGTTGATGATTCATAGGTTATAGATTTAGGGGCCCCATTTCATGCCACACCTAGTAGAAGTTATTTCTTGATTATGTCCAAGGGGATTTTGGGCTAGTCTATTTGGGAGATAATGAACCTTGTCAAATTATTTAAAAGGGAAAAATTATGATTAATTTACAAAATGGGAATCATTGGTTACTACAAGAGGTAAGGCATGTTCCAAGGCTGAGTAGCAATTTAATTTTAGAAGGGCAACTAGGTGATGAAGGTTGCATAATTAATTTTAATGAAAAAAATTGGAAGGTTTCAAAAGGTTCCTTAGTAGTATAAAAGGTTTGAAAGTAGGTACCTTATATCTTTGTATAGGTTATATTGTTCCTTCTACTTTAATTGTTATAGAGAAAAGTTAATGTTAAAAAATAGTTGTTGCAGTTGAGTAGGTAGAACATGAATCAGTCATTATAGATTCTAAAACAACACCTTGGCACAACATACTTGGGTAGATGAGTGAAAAAGGTATTCAATTAATTCTTTCTAAGAAAGTCTTACCAGGTCTAAAATGTATCAATATGGATTTTTGTAAAATTTGTGTGTATGAAAAACAAAAGAGAGTTCATTTTCTAAAGAGTGGGAAGGAAAATAAAGATGAGAAATTAGAGCTTGTGCATATAGATGTATGGGAACCAACTCAAGTATCTTCCCTTTGTGTCTCTCTATATTATGTTACATTCATTAATTATGTAACTTGTAAATTATGGATTTATTTCCTTAGCCAAAAATCTGATGTATTTGAAATTTAAAAAATAATGGAAAAACTTGGTTGATAGTGAGACTGGTAAAAGACTAAAATGTCTTAGATCTGATAATGGTGGTGATTATTACAACAAAGATTTTGAATATTATTGTTCCTCTAATGGTATACGTAGGCATAAAATGGTTCCAAGGACTCCACAACAAAATGGAGTGGCTAAATGCATGAATGAGATAATAATGGAGTGTGTGAGGAGTATGAGGTTGCATGATGGACTATCCTTAAACATGTGGGAAGAGGTTGTAAACATTTTTGTTTATTTAATCAATAGAGGTCCCTCTACTAGTTTGGGTTGTGGTATTCCAAAGGAGGCATGGATAGGTAAGAAGGTGAGTTATTATTTTCTCAGAACCTTTAGTTGTGAAGCATTTGCACATATAGATTCTAAAAATAGAGCCAAGATGGAAGCTAAGTCAAATAAATGTATATTTTTTGGATATGGCATTAATGAATTTGGCTATAGACTTTGGGATGTTGAAAATCATAAAATTGTAAGAAGTGGGGATGTCATATTCAATGAGAAAGTGTTGTACAAAGATCAGTTGCAACAACATGAGAATAAAGAAAATGGTTATATAGTGCTAGATGATACTATAGAAGATGATGTTCCAGTGGTCCCTCATGATCTACAATAATAGTAACAGCAAATACCACAAACCTGAGTGAATGTTAGATGGTCAACAAGGCTAAGTAGATCTCTTGAAAGGTTATCTCCCTTTTTGTATTCTATTTTATTAATATTCAGTGGGAGCTTTCCATTGAAGAAGAAATGGACTCTTTGTTGAAAAGTCAGACTTGGGAATTATGTAAGCTTCCTATAGGTAAAAAGGCTTTACTAAATAAATGGGTTTATATACTGAAAGAGGAGGATGTAGGTAAGAAAATATTTAAAGCCAAGTTAGTTGTAAAGGGATTTGCATAGAGAATGGGCATTGATTTTGATGAGATAATTTCTCTAGTTGTCAAGATGACTTCTATATAGCATGTTTTAAGTATTGTGGCTACTGAAGATTTGCATTTGTAACAACTTGATGTTAAAACAACCTTTCTTTATGGTGATTTGGAAGAAAAAATATATATGCAACAACCACAAGGATTTGAGGTCAAAGGTAAAGAGAACTTAGTGTGAAAATTGAAGAAAAGTTTATATGGCTTGAAGCAAGCACCTCATAAATGGTATATTAAATTTGATAGCTTTATTGCTAAGCATGCCTATAGTCAGTATAATTCAGACCGTTGTGTTTATTTTAAGAGGTTGGATGATGACAACTACATTATTTTATGTTTATATTTTGATGATATGCTTGTAAAAGGGTCTAACATGGATCACATCAAGGGTTTGAAATAATAGTTAGCACATTATTTTTCTATGAAGATTTAGGGATAGAAAAAAAATCTTTGGTATGAAAATCTGCAAAGATAGGAAGAACAAAAAATTGGCTCTATCTGAGGTTGATTATGTTGAAAAGGTGTTGCATAGATTCCATATGGAGAATGCAAAAGTTGTCATCACACCTTTGCCTAGTCATTTAAAATTGACTAAGGAGATGTGTCCAAAGACATAAGAGGAGGAAGAAAAAATGTCTAAGGTCCCATATGCTTTAGTTGTAGGTAGTTTGATGTATGCTATGTTATGCACTAGAACAAATATTTCACATGTTGTAGGAGTTGTTAACAAGTATATGAGTTATACTGGAGTTGAACATTGGAATGAAATAAAGTGGATTCTTATATATTTGAGAGGTACATCCAATAAATGTTTATGTTTTGGGGGCTCTAATACTAATTTAAAAGTCTATGTTGACTCAAATTTGTTAGGGGATTTAGATACCAGGCGGAGTACCATAGGTTATGTATTTACAGTTGGTGGGATAATAGGGAGTTGGATTTCTTGATTGCAAAAGGTGTTTAATTTATCCACTACAGAGGTAGAGTATGTTGCTTCTATAGAGGTAGCTAAGGAGATGATATGGTTACAATTTTTCATGGAAGAGTTGGGAAAATCACAGACTAAAAGTTATCTATTTATAGATAGCCAAAGTGCCATCCATATATCAAAAATAATTCCACCTTGAATTCAAAAACCAAACACATATAATTGAGTTATCACTTCATTTAGTTGATGTTGGATAGTGGACAGTTAAAGTTGGAAAAGATACATAGAGATGAAAATGCAGCGGATATGTTTACAAAGATAGTGATAAGGAAGAAGTTTAACTCCTCTTCAAATTTAGTTGGTCTTCAATATTGAAAATAATAAAAAGAACAACAGAGTCTAGGGTGCGTCAATCTAGTGGGAGATTTAGGGGTAGCGATGTTGCTATAGGATCAGTCTCCAAGGGGGATATTTTTTAGTGTGGAGCATGATCAGTCACCAAGTGGGATATTTTTAGTTTTTGATGACTGATCAAGAATTTATTTTAAACTTACCATGTATCATGGGGTTCAGGGTTAAATCATCAAGTGTTTTTGAGTTGACTCATCAAGTATTCCCCTAGGTTGATTCATCAAGTATTTTTAGAGATAACTTGTTAACCGACATAAGTCTTGTTAAAATGGCTTAGGGTTAGGGTTTTTAAATGAGAATTTTGTACCTTCTTATAGTGGTATTGAGTTGCAAGGGATTTCATATTGTAACAGGTTGACATTAATGTATAATAAGATTAGACTATCTATTTGGTGGACGTAGCCCAAGATTGGGTGAACCACGTAAAATATTTGTGTCTTCTTATTATAATTTTGTGTTCTTTATTCCTTTTCATTTTTTGTTATATTCTCATGTAACTATTAGATTTCTATCTTCTAATCCTAACATAAACCATTTGAAATTTCAAACAAAATTAAATTCAATTGTTGTGCCCAGGACCATCATCATAGACACCATGCTAAGGCTCGTGAGCTTGCTTCCTAAAATATTTCCTCACCTAAAATTCCTTCTAATGCTTTGATTCCCTTTCACCAACCTATCCATAGGCCAAGGGAGGAAATTAATATAAAAAAATCAAATTGAATGAGTGTGATAATTATATTTGTATTAAGGATCCTATTGTGATTAATTTGGATGAAGATACTCTTGATAATGATGATTAAAATATTTCTAGTGAACATGATGTTAATTCTAGTGATTCTAATGACATGTATGAGTTTATTGTTGTTAATTATGACTTACCTACTTGATTTTCACAAATGTTAGCCCTAGCTCCCAGTGACAAACAAAGTGAATCATCATTTGATCATGGTCCTTATTTGGAACTTGTGATAGCTCCATCTACCATGCTTGAAGTTTCACCTCTTTCATGTTTCCCACCTTCCTTAAATAGTAAAGAGTGAGATAGGGGGCAGTGATGTGATTGACTAGATCCTCTTGTATGGTGGACTCTTTTGTGCATTTTTCTATCATGTTGTGCTTCCATCATAAAGTGTTTATTACTATGTGTTTTGTTTATATTTCTTTATGCAACCCTTGTTTCTTTGTTGGAACAAGGTGATAAAGGAATCAACCTATCGTGACATTCCTCCATTTGTATCTTATTTCTTAAATTTGTTGTATACATATTTTGATGTGCATCTTCTTTTGTAGTAAATGTACCTTTGTATTATCTAATTAGGGACTATGAAAAATGGTAGCACTAACCATTCTTTTTTTATCTTTGCAATTTTGACCCAAAAGACACTTGTTTTTATCTCTTATGTGATCTTATTTCATTTTGATTGAGGTTATTCTACCTTTGGGGGATGATGTCAATTAATTTTTCTATAATTCTTGATATACATGAGTTATCATATGATCACACTAACCCCAAAATTGGTAGATACCTTTGTGATCTCTTTGTAATGTACTTTATTTCCCTTAGTTTTTCCTTTTTTGGGGGCATATCATTGTGAAATATCTCTTGTGGGTGCATGTATTCTTAGTTAAAGTCATTTCTCTCATTAAGGTGAACTTGAAATCACTTCAACATGGGGGCATACACTCTGCTCCTTGTTTCACTTTTTGTGCACACATACATAGTCATTAAATATAATCTCTTATCTAGATGGTCTTAGAGATAATAATTTCCTTATACTCATCCTTACATTACATTATCATGTCATGTACATTATTCACTAGATCCCTTTTAAGATTATGCTTTCCTTAGGACTAATCCCTCTTTTTTGGATACCTTTTGGGGATAATGCTTTCCTTAAGATTGAGCTTCTTGTGGTGAACTTCCTTGTGGAAAATGCTTCACTTGGTTATCCTTTTTTTATGGGTTAACTAGCATAACAAAACTTGATAAACTATCGGATTAATAATAAATTTTAGAGGAATAAAAAATAATAAAATATGTAAAAATCTAGCAGACTTTGTAGAGTCGTAATATTCCAGAATAATTACATTTCAAAACCATTACTAAACCTACATACGAATAGCAGGCCCTAATTCATTACTGCATGCAAATCATTTTCACTCTCAGCGAGCAATCTGTAAATTATCCTAGGTTAAATATTTCAGGCTGAAGAAGGCGTTTTGATCTGTATCAACTATTTTTGTCAAGGAAGCAAGTTTGGGGTGGAAAGTGAATTCGTAATGATAACAGGAACAATAATTGAGATTGCTGAAGAGTGAAAATGTGAAATCAGCATACTGTGAAAGTTGATCTAGGGTTACTATCCTTTTCATACCTTAATAAGGATAGTAGCAACACTGCAAAGGCTAAGGATGGTGTCACAGGTGGGAAGCTGGGGAACAGGGCTGTTGCAACGAAGATCATGGACACCACGGACATAGGCTACTCTAGATATTGCTTTAATTGATTTCTTTATGGCCATAGGGCTATCGATTGCAGGAGGCCAGATATGTGTTCCACCAGACCCACCTATGACCATTTGAAACCCTTCATCAAAGCCCAAAAAGAAAGGAGTTTGGAAAAAGATAAGGTCCACAATGTTTTATCTAAAGAACAGATTGTAGAAGATTCAAGCAATACAGAAAAATCAAATCCAATGATACCAGCCTAAAATAAGATAGAAATCCCTAGGATCTTTAGCGTCAAATCCTTGGATCACCAGATGGCTGTCTTTTCAAAAATGAAATATGCTGCAATAAAACTTAGCAATCCCGGGGAGGCAGAGGCCCTTAAGTGTAGGAAAATTCCTGCTACAAAACCCTATGAGCCCCATTTTGCATTGGGGGAGGGGGACTTAAAGCACCACAAGAAACTCCAAGGATTTCCCACTCTAAGGAATCAGACTGGCAAATGGTTAGAAGAAAAAGAAAGGTCAGCAACCGTCCATTGAAACAAAACATTAAAAGCTTAAAATTGAAGAATTCTTTTGATCCCCTGAATTCTGACTATCCACGATCTAGAATCCATTCAAGCAAATAGAATAAGGTTTTGGGAATAAAGGGCACTAATAGGAATCGGTCACATAATGACAGTACACAAGCTCTGCTAAATGTGAATTGCATTCCCCCTTTATTGGGCAAAACCCCAGGGCTACAATCCAAAGATTCTGGAGATTTGAATCAGAATGATCTTCTTAATGTTGGAAACTACCAACATAATGAGAGGGATTTGAACTATAAAAATATGAAGCTCATTAACCCTAAAGCATAAGAGAAATATTCACCCCCCCATCGAAGATCGGGAGGTAAGTATGCACAAACGCATGCAGCGAAAGGTAATCAAAGTAGTTCTATCAAAACCCCTATTTCAAGTCAATCTAATTTGGTTTATACTCCTCCACACAGAAGAGTCAACAAAGGCAATTTTGATTTTTTAAATATCAAATCTAACATGATAAATCTAGATAATAAAGAAATACTTCAAAATCAGAAGTATTATGAACAGGCTGGTATTATCTGCCGATGGAAAGGGATGGGAGCTTCCATCCTTGAAATCGTGGATCACTTGTCTGAAAGCCTATCCAGAGAGGTAAGTATATCTTTACTCAGAGATAAATTTTTGTTTATAGACTGTAAAAGCAAACAGCTCAAGGAAAATCTTTTGAAAGAAAACAATTTTATTTTCAGAAATCAGTCTTTTGTTTTATTTGACTGGATGCCATTTTTCAATCCAATTAAGCTAGGTAATTTTAATATAGATAAAACAATTGTCATTAAGAATCTACCATTGGAATTAGCCAGCGAAGAAATAGCTGTTATTATAGGAAATAGGATAGGTAGATTCATTAGAACGATGAATTCAAAATATAATCTTTCAGATAGAACCATTGTTGTAAACATGGATTATCACCAGAAAATTATTCCCCCCATACACCTTGGATTCAACTCTAATACAATGATTGTTAACCCTATCATTCTGGAAGACCATTTAGAACCGTATCACGATAATAACAATCTAGATAACTCCAAGGACTCGGAGATTATAACAAACCTCTTGAATGAAAGTATGGAGGTGGACATTAAATTTCTCATAGATAGAGGAGGCTTCTTCATCTCTAAAGAAAGACACAATGCTGCAAATATTCTATCCCCCTCACAAACTCTCATATCCTCATGTAAACTCACTCAGAATCCAGTAGCAATCAGCAACCCTACCACAACTATTGTAATCCATTCTAGCCCAAATAAGAAGAGTTCTCCCCTCTTTAATAAAATAGTAGTAAATAACAATAATGAAATTTCATTAATAGATCAAGAAGAAGAGCTCCCAGTTTTTGATAAGAAGGAATCACAATTAGGAGGACAACACTCCCTCAGGGATGAAGATCGGTTAGATTTAAAGGACTGTCCAGAAAAGGAGTTAATGTGCACTATTGATAAATCTCTGACAGCTCTGAACACATCTCCTATAGATGCATCATCACATGATGATCCTTCTGAAAAGGAGAAATTAGCAGATGCAGTAACTGATGAACTCATGGAACTCTCTATATATGAAATATGTGATGAAGAAGAGTTAAGGTATCAAAAGGAGGTTCTAATAAGGAAGATTAGGGAACTTAGGAATTTTGAGGATGAAAGAGTAGATCCAAGGGAGGTTCCCCAAGTAAATGAGGTCCCAAAAATTTCAATCCCTCTAGAGCTAGAGACTCTTAACAATGATTTATCAGACAATTTGGAGAATATGATAGAGTCATATGGTCAAGAGACCATTGATGCGGAAGATGCCCTCATGGACATGGACAAAGGGAATAAAGAAGAAGATCATACTGATCTCCCAGAGTTTTCTCCACACCCCACTGATAACACAGAAGATAAAATAGAGAATATTGATGGTTTTTTTGGTATTACAAATGAGGATAGACAACTTGGTATAGCTATTAATAAGGTAGGTTTATCCTCCCCAAACATCAACAAGATTCAGAAGAAAAGAGGATGGAAATCTCTTATTGAGCTTAGAAACATAGCAGGCAGTGCGGAAAAGAAAATGAAGATTTATGATATTATGCACATTGGGAAGGGGAAATGCCTTCCTAAGGAGCAATGAAAGTGACATCCTGGAATGTTAGGGGCTTAAATGCCCCTAACAAACAAAGACTCATTAAAAGATATCTAAAAAATTTTGATTCAGAAAATCATAATATTACAAGAAACCAAACTGAATGATGACAAAAGCATGAAATTTAAGTATAGAATTGGTATATGGAAATCAAAATATGTACCAGCAAAAGGTGCATCGAGAGGACTAACTACCTTGTGGGACCCCAGGAAAGTCTTCTTAATAGCCCTAGCTGAGTAATAGTAACTGCATGGCACTAAGGATTTGCAGCCTCAAATCAAATCTAAAATTTAATCTGATCAACATTTATGGACCCACACAAAACACTAACAAAAGAAGGTTTTGGTAGGAAGTACAATCCATTCTACACTCAAACATAGGAGTAACACACATTTTAGGAGGTGATTTTAATGCTATCTTTAATACCAAAGATAAATTTGGAGGATCACAGTATATTTCACAATCCCAAAGAGACTTCAGCCAATGGGTCACATATAATAATTTAATCAATATCGAGACAATCAACGGAACATTCACATGGAACAATAGAAGATTGGGCTTTAGCCATATTGTAGAAAAATTAGACAAATTTTTGATCAGCGGAGAAATGGAAGATTTTGACCAACTTTTAACTGTAGAAATACTCCCAGAAACAGGCTTGGATCACTTCCAAATTAGATTAACAATCACAGAAAATTGCAAACCCAATAGGAATCCTTTCAAGTTTGAATTCATGTGGTTCCAAGATCAAGACCTTATCAGTCTTCTAGAACAATGGTGGAATGAAACGATAGTGGAAGGATCTAAGATGTATAGCTTAGTGTCCAAACTCAAAGTTATTAAGAATAAAGTGTTAGAATGGAATAAAAACAAATTCAATAACATTTTTGAAGAAAAAATCAAGACCGAATTAGAAATAGAGGACCTTAATAACTTAGTTATAGCCCAAGGTATGAATGAGGCTAGCTATCTAAAAGAAAAAGAGCTACTGTCCAAATACAATGCTATTCTACTTAAAGAAGAAATATATTGGAAACAGAAATCTAGGGAAACTTGGCTTAAAGAAGGAGATAGTAATACTAAATTCTTTCACAAATCAACCAACCTAAAAAGAAATATTAATAGGATTTCTAAAATCAGAGATGAGCGAGGTAACCTTTTAGAAGACCCTAAAGACATCACAGAATGGATTACAAAGTTTTACAACTCTCTTTTAACAATTCAGAAGCAGTTAACCTCCAAGCCCAAGATGAAATGCTTAAGGCCATTCCTAAGCTAATTACGGATGAGGATAACATGATGATCAATAGAAAACTCACCTTGGAAGAGGTTAAAATTGCTGTATTCCAAATGCAGCCAGATAAAGCCCTAGGCCCAGATGACTTTCAGGCAGGCTTCTTTCAGAAATGCTGGCACTTTATGGGCAGTGACATCTGGTAAGCCGTGGAAGCAACCAAGAACTCTGGATCTATTCTCTCAGAAATTAATAACACTTTCTTGGCTCTCATTCTGAAGAAAAATGACTGTACTGACCCAGGGGACTTTCGCTCAATTTTTCTATGCAACACTATTTATAAAATATTATCAAAATGTTTGGCTAACAAAATAAAAACTCTTCTCCCAATTATAATCTCAGAAGAAAAAATGGGATTTGTTGCTAATCGATCAATTCTTGATGGCATTGTCATTGCCCAAGAACTAGTCCACACTGCACAAGTAACCAAGGAACCTAGTATGCTAATCAAAATTGACATCCAAAAGGTGTACGATAAGGTGGACTGGAGATTCCTATGTAAATGCTTGGAAGCTTTCGGATTTTCCAAGCAATGGATCAACCTCATCTTCAAATGCATTTCTACCCCCAAGATCTCCATTCTAGTTAATGGTACTCCAGAAGGTTTTTTTGGCATCTCTCGAGGCATAAGACAAGGTGACCCATTGTCACCTTTCCTCTATGTTATCATGGCAGAAGCCCTGGGTAGAACTATAGCAAAGCAACATTTAGAAGGTAAGATTATCAGTTTAAAAGCCGCGAAGAATGTTTGATACATTACCCACCCGCAATTCATGGATGACACTATTCTCCCTGGATCGGCCACTAGCCAAGAGGCTAGGGCCTTCAGAGATGTCCTTAATTTATATATGAAGGCATCTGGCCAACAATTCAATCCTAATAAATTAGAAATTTTCTTTATTAATACTTCACCTTCTCAGGAAAATAATTTATGTAACATTCTTGGTTATAAAGTGGGCAACTTTCCATGTAAATATCTAGGTATAGACCTAGACAAGGGCCAACAATCATCCAAACTTTGGAAACAAGTAATAGATAAGGTTCAAGATAGAAAAATCTCTTGGAAAGGTAAGTGGCTTACCAAGCCAGGCATGACCACTATGATTAAGTCAGTCTTGACAGCAATCCCAACTTATCAGATGTCTATACTCCCTCTCCTAATTAATATCAAACATAATCTAGATAAAATGTTGAGAGATTTCTATTGGCAAGGTTCATCAAAGGAAAAGAAACTAGCCCTAATCAAATGGGATAACTTATGTAAACCTCTGTCTATGGGCGGTTTGGAATCAAGAACCTTTTGTGGCAAAATCGGGCCCTAGG